>JAOSLM010000001.1:19490597-19500728 GCA_025629765.1 Eleginus gracilis | reverse complement strand
GAGAAACGCCCGTGAGGACCGCCAGGCGTGGGGCGGGCCGGCGCCGCTCGGCCAGGGCCAGCAGGGGGTCGGACATTCCCCGCATAGGGCCGCTAGGACGGGCCGGGACAGGGGGCCCGGGGCGGAGAGGAAGGGGAGCATGAACAGTTTTGTAAGCACCCCTTCAGCCTCCTCCTCGGGTTACATCAACTTCCACTCTGACTCCGTGGGCTCCGCCACTTGAGGACGACGGCTGACCTTTCACTGAAAGGGATCTCTCACCTGCCGGGATGTTTACCCGATGGATGTGCCAACAATCTATTTTATTACGGTATACTCTTATCCAACAGTTAACCCGAGAGGAGCCCGCTGTCTCCTCCGGATAGAAGCAGGACGGTTTTCTGAAGGGACCCTGTATCCCCTACTCGCCGTTGAAACGCTGGCAGAAACCTTGAGGACTTTAGCTTTAGCGTGAGCAACTAACGGGGGTTCCCCCAGCGCCGACGCCTAGACCTCGGTTTGAAACCTCCTTCTTTTGCCTTGTTTTGTCGCTGTTCGGTGTCGTTACCAGGAGGGCCTCCGAGGTGTGCGGGGCAGGACGGAGACGCACTACTGGAGAGGATATTAGTTTTGCGCGTTTGCCAATTTTAAAAAAAGATGAAAGATGTATTTTTCTCGGGTGAGCTTTTTTTTGTGAGACATCTTTTTTTAAACCAGTCTCTCTCCCTGACTAATGGGTGTCATTGTTACTGTGTACCATGAGGCTTAGGTAAAAAACATTTGGTTTGGTTTGTGTTATGATGTGTATTCCTGGTTTCCATTGCTTCAATTGCTATCGTTCATGAATCCTAAAACACACACGCTGTCTGATCGACAAACATATTTTATGTCAGAACACAGACGATGATTTAAGCCCAATCTCCTAAATGCTCATCTTTTTTCCAATGTGAAACATCCACATGTTGTACAACACCTCACAGCAGAGGGATTCAGGATCGCATTGGTGGTCTGAGCTGATTGAAAAGTCACGTGTGTAAACTGATTTTGATTTCGTACTTGATCTTTTTGACAAACGGTTTATTCACAGATGTAAGGGCAGTGCAGCAAGCAAACACTGCTTTACAGAGCAGTAGAGAGGAGCAGATCACTCAGATATTTTGCCTTGATTGAAAAAGGACTTAAAAATTCCATGGTAAGGGGTGTAAAGTCCAGGGTTTTGGGTTTACGGTTTCGAAACAATTATGTATTGGTCCCTAAGGAATACGTAGTAACAGTGAGGTTAATCTTGCAACTGATCTTAAAAGTAGCACTGCTGAAACACTGGGTTTCACACCTTCAACCTACTATTATATATGCATCCTTAAGAAGATTCCTAAGGATCGGGAATAATGCACTGTTTAAAACCAAAGCTGTCCCACTAGTTCAGTCCGCATTTGTGGTGGAGGGAGGGAAAAATAAATAAACGTCTGCAATGATTTACAACTGTATTGATGACACACACACACACGCACACGTTCCCCTCCCTGACTTAGTCTGGTTTGACGTTTTTCCGAGTGCTGTTAGGTGTGACATGGTAGGCGTGTTTTTTTTATTTAGTTTGGAGAATGCCGTACCCCTGTTGTGTTGAAATGGAAGCGCCTCTCAAGGATTTGTAGATAAACGATGAAGTAGGAGACTGACACTGAGGAGAAGGAGTTAAGAGTTTGGTTTTCAGATTCCCCACCACGTTTGGTTTGACTCGCATCAGAGCTCAGAAGTAGTTCAAGTTTCAAAGATTAGGGTTAGGGAATGGAATCGTCGGACTAGGGACCGTAGCAAAAAAATATAGTAGGAGTGGAAAAGGCAATGGCAAAAGTAGCGTTAGCATTAGGGTTAGTGTGAGTTTACACCCAGATGCACATATATGGCCTGCTTGTCCCTCATTAATTTCCCTTGAATGGACCTATATGCAGGGTGGAAGAGCCAATCAGGACACGCCGATTCAAGTGTCCTATAGACGCAAACAACAGTCTTCCTCAATTCTGGATCATTTGGATAATCTTGGGTTTATCAATAAAGGTGCATGTGTAGATCTTTGACTCGGGAGTGTGTAGTTCTTCCCAGAGCGGAACTTCACATATCAGTGGATGCTCCAGGCTGGGGCTTCTGTTCATCGCTCAACAGTGTATTTACTGGAATGTATTTGCACATGTTTAGTTACAAATTTGCTAAGAAATGATTTATCGGTCCAGACCTTATAATGTGAGCGGTATCCCGGTAATAGTTTGATAGCCTTATATTTTGTGACGGCAGCGTTTTCTACGTCCTCCCTCACAACGGCGTTGCACACATTTAGCATTTAGTTTTTTGGACACTTTTATTGACATGATGAACATGTTATATTCAAAATAGCACACCTCTGATAATGACCTGATCAATTAATTTCACTTTGATTTGAGAAGATATTGACTTGATTTTATCTTTTTGTTTTTTAAATTCTTTTTTTTTTGTGTTTGCGATATAATTTTGTAACATATTCAAAGATTTATGACTGTCGAAATAAGGAACGTTGTTAAATGTTTTTTTCTTGTTCATATGACGGCTTTGTTAAGAAGATGAAAATTAACATATTTCAAATAAAATTCACATGGGCATACAAAACTTTTTTTCTGAAGTTGTTTTTGTTTTTTTCCATGGTATGAGCATACTCCGACCGTATGTATGAAGTATTACATTATATGAAGCAAATAAGCAGGGATTTAACAATTATAAAAAAATGTCGCCCCTTTATGTCTACCAAGTAGCCTAAGTAACACTGACTAAGTAACACTAACACTGGTTTTGAGTTTGAGTTTGACACATTGATACAACTCTATGGTTCGGATTCCTAACATTAGGGAGGACATGGTTGCAGTTATAAACTCCCTCTATCTCTTATTTTCCATTTAAGAACGATTGACTAATATATGAATAAGGATAATATATTGTATTTGTTGATTTTATTAGTATGCTATTAGTATTATTTTGAATTGACCTTTTTTTTCTCCATTTTATTTAAGTATTGTTCAATCTTCCATCCTCCCTCTACTTGCAGCATACCACTACATTACTTTCTATCCAGGCCGAAGACAGACATCTTTGTGATGAAGGTTGTGTAAAGTCTAACGTACTATTGGCCTCTTAGGCCAACAAATCACACCAGGAAAACGAGGCGTTACGTCACGTGGCTGGCACTTACGTTTACAATCCTAGAGAACGTGCACTTGATCGCCGCGCACTAGCTCTTTTCGAGCCACAAGTGTCTGTGTTAGAGCCTCCCAACGCGCGCGCGCGCACACACACACGTACAAATCTGCTAAGCGACTTATCATTCAAGTTCCTTCCAACGGTCGTATTGCAAGGCCAACTCGTTGCAATAGAATAGCCCATTAGTAGGTGCCGTTGGTGTTATAACTATTGGACTGAATTGGAAACAATTCAAGGTGTAGGCATGGCCACCGTCGTGCACGGCACAGTGAAGACTCTGCCTTCCTAAAAATGCTGGACCAGAGACAACGTTTACACAGGAGAGAGAAAAGAGCAGTGGACACGGGAGCCCGCTTTCTCTTGAGTTCATCCAGTCTGCTCTCTTAGCAGCGCTTGGCCGCCTCCACTCTCATGCAAATGACATATTCACGTCGTCCGCTCGGTGCTGCGGCTCTATGTGTCGCCATTCTAGTGCAAACCGAAGTAGTCTCGCTAAACAATGCGTGGACGAGTTCATAGAAATTCTTAGAAAGACTGAAGTGCATTCAATGTGGAAGTCACGTGGCCAATCTTTTATCGGGAAAAACAAACTCGGGAGTAGTTTTCTCGTGGCTGAGGCCCGTTTCTCTCCTCTTCAAAGAGAAGCTTTGACTTTGTGGGTAGACGGTTCAAAGGGGATGCTTTATGGGCTGAACCGGCCCTAGGAAAGGATAGAGGGAAAAACAAACAATGAAAAAAGACTGCTACTGCTGCTGCTGCCTTATTTTTCACACAGAACCTCGAACCGGGCGCGCTCAGCATTTTTTTCTCTCCGCCTCGCCGAATAGAGGCACAGCACCCCTTATCCTGCACCCCTTATCCTGCCAGTGGCTCTTTCAGTCTCCCTGGCGTGCAACCAGTCGTAGATAGCATCTGAAAGAGCTATGGGCGTTGCAGCGATTCTCCTCGCTGCGAGGTGCCATCCTCTCTGGCCCTGCAGGGCCCTAAGAATGAGACACTTTATGACACCACCGGAGTCCAGAAATCCGGTAGACCTACTAAAGCAAGAAACCTTTGTTCAAAAGCGTTTTATCATGTAAAATATCTTCAACAAATCGATCTATCTGTCTGTCTGTCTGTGTCTGTCTGTCTGTCTGTCTGTGTCTGTATCTCTTTCTCTCCATCTCTATTTCTATCTCTATTTCTATCTAACTATCTATCTAATCATGTATTCATTTTCGTATTAGGCATGTAAGTATTTATTCGGTCTGTCGGTATTAGCCTAAAGGCTAATTTGGGTTAGAGGGGGACGAATAGCATGTATGTGAATGTGAATTGCATGTAGGTGATTAGTGCCAGAAAATTGCTACAAACATCTAATTTGAGCGCCACTGTCTCGGTACTAACCGCAGAAGAATGGACGAGACGAAACGTCACGTCGAGCGCCTGAGGCCGTTGTCAGCGTGTGATGTCCTGAACCACCTCGGCTAAATGCCTTCAGAGAGACTCAGAATGGGATGTTGAAGCGGGATAGCAAAAAGACACACGGGCCTGGGCTATGTAGCCTAAAGGTTAGACAATGGCCAATGAAAATATATATTATTGTATTTTAGCCATATTTATTAAATAATAATCCACATATATAGGTCTATATACTTGTTAGTATACATAGTAATAATATTTATTTATTTATTGGCTACAATCAAATATATTAGTATTTATCAAACTCACTTTTGTAAACGAATATTACAATACAATATTTCTTTTTTTTATCATTAACCCACACAAGGCTAGGCTAAACCATGTTGGCCTTTGTGCTGCCTGAATGCCTGATAAACAATATATTCACGAACAAATGTGGTCTACCCGATGTTTTTCTCTATAATGCGAACGCCTGTTGCGTAAAAAAAACAAAAACCTAACCTTCCGTCGAGGCGAGACGCAAGGGCTGTGATTGGTCCGCTTACTAAAACCCGACGAAGAACCATAAACGTTCTCGACTCGACTCGTCGAAGCGTCTGCGTGGTCATTGGGTTGCGTGAACGTGGAACCATAAAGAGCCCTAACAAGTTACCATGATGGGCATAAGCACATAAACAATGAAATGCTTCACATTTATTTTCACTTTTATTCAAAATAAACCATATATTTTACATGCATATCATTTTACAGTTCGCTATACAATACAAAAATACAAAATCATACATTTGATCACGGTTAATAGTCCATTTCAGTGAATTCTACCACGGCCGCCACATGCTTTGCTGAATACCCGCTTCCCCGTCCCTGGGACTACCGTGACAAACACTCAAAACTTTATTTGACTTTATTGGTGTGTTGCTCGGGAGGATCCCAATGACTTGTTTGAGGACGAAAGACTGTCCTTCCGCTTTGACCTCAACCGGAAGAGTTTCGTAGGACTGGAGAGCTGTGCTCGTGTTGTGGGTTTTCGTGGCTCTGAAACCCCCTACGGCCGCAATGTTGGCGGTTCTTCTCCTCGAGTCTGTGGCGTTTAGAGCGGGAAGCAGGCGCTGGCGCGCGCCGTCTCGCGCCTCCACCGTTCCCGCGTCGCTGTCCAAGGTGCTGGAGGTTTCACGCAGTCCTTCCGCGCAGTATACGTTCTTGGACACGAGGTGCGATAACGCCGAGCCGTCGCTCCCCTGGACTTGGTCCCCCAGCGACAGGTACTGATGGACGTTGGCCAGGCAGCTGTGGAAGCCGGCTTGGTAGTCAGAGAAGCCGGAGGTCTTGGAAGAACCTGGAGCAAAGAGACGGGTCGATGCTGAGGTTAGGAAACGAGTACTACCACGGTAGAGGAAAATTAACAAATGTATTTATGGACCAAACATGTGCGACTTTTAAAATGTGTTGACTTCATGGGTTGTGGCCGGGGGATACTTACAGCTTTGAATCTTCTGAAGACTTCTGAGATGTTTCACGGTTAATTCCAAAATGTCGGCCTTCTCCAGCTTGCGCTTCCGAATCTGAAATTAGAGAAAACGTCGAAATATTAATCATGGAGGCCTAGTAGGTTATTCAGTTGGGGGGAAAAAAACACAATATGTTGACTGTGGAATTTAAGTTTGAACTACATTGCCCCCCGCTGCTTACATTGGTCGTATAGTAGCTCTCGAGCAGCGTCTTCAGCTGGTCCAGGCACCTGTTGATCCGCGCCCTTCGTTTCTTCTCCATGATCGGCTTGGACACCTTTCCAACTCTGGCGGTAGATTTCACAAGGCAATCTGAAGCTCCCACCATCCTGTGTGTTAGTCCTTCTCTTGAGTCCTCGGAGTTAATCTAAGTGCTTCTCTGGAGTCCTCGGAGTTAATATCAGTGCTTCTCTGGCCACGAATGAAGGCAGGGACTTGTCAGGGCGGTTATTATAGCCTCGCCGGGCGCCCACTTAACATCTCAATGCAGTGGCCTGTTCCTCGCGCTTAAGTGAGCAGCGCGAGGCGCGCCGTCATTTGTCAGCCGAGTTCCCATTGGCTGACACAAGCCCCCCGCTGAATAAACTGTTTCAACTATCCTCAACTAATTTAAGACCTATGCATTACATGTAGGAGCCATCGATATAGATTAATGCGATTTGAATTCAATCGTTCTCGGCCTGAATGTTGGCTCATTGAAAAACATATAACCCTATTTTATATATAACCCGGGATACATCGTAAACTCTCGAGCAAGTGATTAACTATAAAGCCCTCTAGTATGTGCAATTTACTGAAAACTGCGGCCACAGGGCCGAGTTTAGGAGAGGCATCAGCGTGTGGGGTAACTTTGGGGAGAGGCATAAAAGTCCAACATATAACGGTTAATCGTAAGGCAATGCTTTCGCGAGCGGTCAGATAGACCCTTCTAACGCGTTTTATTCATGCTTTAATTTCCCAGTTTCACGCCGAGAGGTAGAAGGCAGAACCGTGTAAATGTCCTGCATGTGTCCAGAAAATCCCGATTTTCTGGTCGCCGCGTATAGGAAAACCTGTGTCCCCCAACGCAGTGGGTCCAACAGCCTGCCATACGGATAAAACAATGCGCCATTGGCTACAAACTTTAACATAAACAAAAAGGCCCGAAAATGTCTGCACTTTTGTATAGTCTTCGGCCATTGTCAGCTCGTTTTGTCTCTTCTCTCCTCCGGGCTCGGTGGGGCACCGAGGAGAATCGCAGGGCCGCCCTCTGTCCTCGGTCCCTCGCCTCCCGATTCTCCACACCGGCTCTCTAAAGGGACGGGCCTTGGGAAAGTCAGAGCCGCAGGGACAATGCGCGGGGGCGCGCAGGGCTGACGGCGCGCATTGTGCACCCCGCGTGAAGAAAGACCTGGCGAGGAGCAACGTCCAGGTCGATCAGAAAACAGCGCTTCACAATATTTAATAACATAAGGACCTATCGATTAACGTAAATCGAAAAAAGTCGATTGATCTATGCTACAATGTGATATTATGATTAAAAAAACGCACAAAAAAACGGTCCTATTGGAAGACACGCGACAAAATGGTAGAAGCTCTCACATGTCAAAGATGCCCACTTCTTCCCGAGGTTGATTCCTCACACAATGGATATGCTTGAGATGACAACTGCGCGGCCGGATAAGAAAGGAAGGGGCCTGCCTCTGTGTATTCAGTCCTGGGCAAAGCGCCCTACTGAAAGGCGTCAGTTTATAGCTATAGGCATTGATCTACACTTTCTTCTGTCATCCTTTAAACCACTTAAGTGTGGCTTTTAAAAAAACAACAACAATAACTTAGAAGCCGCAGTCATTTGAGTTTTCGTTCATGACTGACCCCACATTCGATATTGTTAAATATTTAATGTTCAATATATAGGCCTAATTGATTTTTATAAATCTCTTGCAATTGTTCCCTTAACTAATATTTATATAACGATGAGAGTTTATAACGATGAGAGTGGACCGACCCACTGGCTGGTTATAGCTATCGGCTCACAGTTCAGAATCAATGCTTTGAGTTTCTCTAACAATGGCACAGACCCGCTATGTTTAACCTTGTTGTTTGAACACACGTCCATTAAACAAAATATAATCCACCGGAGAAACGGCCGATTATCCCGCAGCCCTGCTTTCTGCCGCCCTAACGCAGCGTTAAATGGGTATGACATAGGAGCACAGTGCGCTAGTGTAACAGCGCCTATTGCCTTCCTTTGTCTTCACCTCAAGTTGCATTATCGGGGGTTTCACGCACGCCTCTAACACGAAGACGTGGCGGGCATTTCATGGTTCAGCATGAAATTGTAGTACCACAGAACACGTTTGGTTATTTTTTTGCCTGGGAAGGACGGATTTCACCGTCGATTATGCGGCGTATCTGCAATTAGTGTTGGTGGAAACCCTCTCGGAAATTTCAACCCAATGGGCCCGTCTGTAAATAAACAGGGTCAGTAAATTAATAGACAATTAATTCGGGATTCATCAGAATGTATAGGTGGTTAATCTGGCATGCCACGAAAATGATGGATATTTGCGAGGCTTTAAAAATGTTAGCGCCAAAGACCGTTTTCTAAAAGGTCGAAGCGACTATCCATAAGAAAAGCGCCACGAGAAACGTGTGTCCCAATTGGACATGATAATGGCACTGCTATTAAATGACAAGTTGAGTGTTTATAAAAGGCTCCATGCAGGGCTCTCCTTCCACTTTCACGTTTCAGGCCCGGGTCATTCATTAACCACTGCGGGCTTTGTCATGCAGGCCTGCCGGCGGGGGCCCGACACAGCTACTGTTATAATTGGAGTATTGGGCCACTTGTTAACAACAATTAGTGAAGCAATTATGCAATTACCCGCAATAAACTATTTTTTTCCCGCCAGGAGAGTTGAGTCATTAGCAATGCAATGGATACATTAGTCTACCTAACTGGTTAAAGTAGCGGTTGCCATGGGCCAACACCTGATCTGTATCCTTGAATTAAACGTGCACAGGCCTCACGACAGTAGAGGAACAAGATGTTATGCAGGCCTACAGAACCCGGCCAATACAGCCCATAGACGGGGATAGTGTGACGGTGCCTTAAGCGGAGAGAATCGAGGTACCTCCTTCTATTCACTGGGACCTATGGCAACACTGGTGTGACCAGAACGTGTATTGTGAGACCAGCCACCGGGTTATACCAACAGGTACACCGGCAGGTGCAGTCAGGAGGGAAGGTTTTATTATAGGGATGATGTTGGCGGTGTGGTTAAAAGGCCACGCGACGGACCTGCGGACTGAGCTCCGATCAAACATCAAATAGAAATAGCATCATGAATTTCTATAGACTAGTCCTCAGGTTATTTAAGACTTCTTACTTTAGTTTGGACGCACAATGGCTTCTGTTTGCCTGTGTGTGCCGGGGTTAGCGTCTGAAAGGAGCAGAGGTGCACATTAACATCGCTTAGGGTTTTCTCAAGCGCCGGAATGAAGTGAGTGGAAAGTAACTTTATAACTCGCTGGAGGATGAAGGCTTTGTGGAGTGAAAGACACAGGCGGCCCACAAAGGCCGGGCGCCTTTGTTCCACACTAAAGCGCATGGGTATTGATGCGCCTTGAATTGCAAAACATCTGCCATTTACGTCCAGAGTAGGATACTTTAATTTAAATGAGCAACTACGAATCCACTTTAGCCTACAACTTGGGCTAACACACAAAAAAAAGTAAGAATCAATCATATCAGCTAGGCCTACCACATCAACATTACGCCTGCTTATGGATTGAAGTCTAAAGGAATAAAGTGAGCCACACATTAGGTAGGCCTGTATAGGCCTAATGTAGGCCTTGAGGTGGTTTTACCTTTCACAGAGAGGCGTTTGATCCGCTACATCGTCGTCTTTTTAATATTCAAACATCACTGTTGAGTCCTGACCTCCTGGCCGTGCAAACCCATCTCATCTAAATGAAATGTCCTTTCGGCGTGGCACTGGGCATGCTCAGTAGGTATGGGCTACGTATGGGCTAC
>JAOSLM010000001.1:14411675-14421821 GCA_025629765.1 Eleginus gracilis | reverse complement strand
TGACTATGTGTCGTAGGAGACTATGTATTGTCGGTGACTATGTATTGTATTTTAGGAGACTATGTATTGCCAGTTCATTTCTCTGATAGCCTCTTGATGTTGTTGGGCCAGCTGTCACTCTGAATGAGTTGTGGGCTGTAATGAATGCGATAAATACTAGAAACGCTCACCAAACGGGTGACTGGTCAGGGCTGATAACCCGCCTGATTGATTTGAATAACCTTCCTTGACCAAACCTCAGAGCACTCGTTGACTTTAGCTAGCCACTTAGCTCCTCGCTAAAGTCAATGACGAGCATGCCTTTTAAAATGAAAGCTATATCAATGAGAACACCGCAGAATATGTGAGTAGAATCTGGACTATTTACCGATTTTCACAGCACCATCAGCGAGGCATCGGTCCCATTTCTTTCCAAGCGCCTTCTCAGACATATTTGCAATGGCTTGACTGACTACAAATGTCAAATGTAGCTCAATGAACTTGCCACCGGCTATATTCTCGCGATACTTGAATTGTTAAACTAGGTTGCACAATGTCGCCATCTCGCGATAGATGTTATAAATGCCCATTTGTAGATGTAGATGAAATGCACATTAAACCACTACTTCCACTACTCCTTTGATACAAACTTTATTTAAACACAAATGTATACATTTTCATGAAGTCATACATAATATTGACCTCATTACCAATTACCTGAGCTGATTGAATACAACTAATGTCCAGATGTCTGTTGTTTATCTGACAAAGACTTCCATAAATTAATCAAAAATATGTTGATCAATGGAACATTTGAACACCCCCCACATCCTAATCTGAAAAAAAGTATTATTTAAAGACGTTTATGTGAAACACGTCATTTGTACAAAACTGTAGCCTACATTTAACCAAATATATCCAACAAAGACGCAATATAGATTTCCATACAAACAATGGGTACAGTCGCTCCACCAGTCGTGTGAAACAGAGAAGTGAGACAGCCACGGATGATAAGGCTGGCGTTTAAAAAAGAACCACTGCTTTCTCTACTGGGACGTTACTACAGGACGTCACGTCCACTAAACGGCACACGTGAGCATAAATGTGGCATAACGGAGGTAGAAACTGTCCTTTACAAATTAGTAAATGTTTCTCTTTGGCAAAAAAAACTAAAATATAGGATGATCCACACGTCTTATCCTCCATGTTTCCCATCGCTGGTGTCGATAGCTAGCTTCGATTCGTTTCGCTTCGGCTTCCACGCCTCAACTCGGACCCCCGGCCCTTCGGGCCGACCTGGGACTCTCAGGCAGTCCCAGTCCCAGCATACAAACGGGTTGATAACATACACCAAGCGAGTGAGTGACGGTCGTCCACCAGTTGGACCGCTGGTAATGCCAGGACCGGGATGAAACGCGAACGGACCAATCCCCCTTCCTCCCTCCCTAGTCCTTGCGGCTCACTGATTGGCCTCTGCGTCGTCGGAGGGCGGGTCTCGGGGTGCTACGGCAGCAGGCGGGTCGCTGTGCTCTCTCTGGATCTTCACAGAGCTCCTGCTGATCACCATCAGGTCCCGGAGCTCCTTGTTCTCCATCTGGACAGTGTGGAGGAACGCCACAGGTAAGAACTACACAATAAACACGCATACTGCTTCATTCATACGGCTGAGCGGCATAGAGGCACTGCTCAGTATTCAACTCAAACCTTATGCCAAGTGCACACATTGCTCAATTTATTAAACTTTACCGGGAGTTCAACCAATCAACTAGTGATTCCGTTGATATAGACGTCCCTTCAATGCATTTCTTCTCCATATGTTTCCCTGATTTCTTTTTTTCCCCCCTGATTTCCCCTTTCCCTGATCTGGGATTAATGCAGGTTGAACCTGGCCTGGCTTCGCGCGCCTACGTACTTCCGCTCAATATTAATTTCCCTTTAGTACTCGGTCTGGATTTGCGTTATATTCGCGGGTTTTCCGCAGCCAATTTTTAGCCTGTCCAATCAGCGAACAGAGGGAGTGGCTGAGAACAATGACGTTGAGGTTGTGCGCTAGTTTGAGTTATAGTCAGAATACATTTGCATAACATACGTCACGACCAAACGTGATTGGTTGTGGCAGATCCAGAGTGGCACCGGGCAGATCCAATAGTTTTAAACTCCAACAGACAGTGGCCGGACTAGGTTGAACCGAAACCATGTCCGAAACTCGAGCGATCACAGACACATGTATGCAGTTGAGAGCGAGACAGGGTGTCCCTCCCTTACCTCCAGCTGGGCCAGTCTCTGGCGCACCGAGCAGTAGTGCCGATCATCCACCTGCACCGCCCGCCGCATCACCTGACCCATCTCACAGATCCGCTCCAGCTGACCCTGCACCTCCTGAAGGCCAAACCCATCACAGCTCAGACCAGACGGCACATTCATACAAACATTCACACACCGACGGCGGTGTCAGCCATGCAAGGCGACAGACAGCTCGTCTGGAGCAGTTAGGGTGAGGCGTCTCAGCTAGAAGGAGCCGGGGATCCAACTAGCAACCTTCCGGTTACCAGCCAACCCGCTCTACCTCCTTTGCCACGTGCCACCCACATGCTAAGGCTTGCCATTTCAATCAATCGAAACGGCCGTGGATCTCAAACAGGAATGTAACCCTGGCTTACTTTGGCGTGGTCTTGATGCAGGATGAGCACGGGTTTGGTGTCCAGCTCCTTCTTGCCCATCATCATCTGCAGCATCTGCTTGCGGTAGCGAGCCATGATGAGCTCCAGGGCGTACTGGTGCTCCTCCAGGGACAGCCAGAGCTCTGTGGAGCACGGCGGATCAGTGAACACCACGAGACACCATCAGGAAACACACAGGAACATTTCTAAGTGCCAGAACGTACAACATACAATATGTGTGTGTACATACGTGCCAGAACGTGACACATACCAATATGTGCATACATTAAGTACCAGGAGGTACAGACATACATACAAAGTGTGTTAGAGGGGGGGGTAAGGGGCAGACTAGAGTCCAGGTGAACTAGCTTAGCTGCGGGGCGCTAAGGCTTGCCGAAGGGAAGAGGCCCCAGGTTCCAGTGCCATGGTGGAGGCTGTTGTCGGGGTACTTGGCATCAGGGCACGCCGGCCCACCATGGGTGACCGAGGCAGGGGTGGGACAGCGAGGAGGGGGGGTGTACCTTTGTTCTCCTGCTGGAGGTCTTTGATCTGGGTGTTCTCCTGGGTCAGGAGGACGTGGGGCTTGTACTTGCTCAGCTCCTGTAGATCGGAGTTCTCAATGGGCTGCGGAAAAGTTGAACAGGGGGCAGTGGGGGGTGAGCTAGGGGCTGTATTAGACAGAACCCCCACAGAACTATGGGTGTTTGGCTGGTTCTGATCAAAGACCACAGGCTGTGTTGGAGATACCTTCAGAATCAGAAAGAGTTAAGTTTACACGTACAAAAGGGTTTTCCTCTGTAATGTTGGTCAATTGAAGGAAAGGAGATGAATCGGAACTACAGACAACCAGTCTCAGTGACTTTCCTACACCCCACTGCCACTATCATGGGCTATACCGCTGATCTCTTCACAAAACTGCACTTTTAAAAGGTGGCCAACTGTATAATTTGTTTACATTCTCCACTTTTAGCCAGTTGCAATCGTGGAAAGATGTCTCAGAAACGTCCCTTTAGGACATTCAATAAAACAAAACCAACTCATTAAACACACACCATATACACAACACATCTCATTACCTTGTCGGGGAGGGCATGCCCCACCTCTCGCATGCTCCGCACCCTGTGACTGAGGGCTCCGGACTGGTCGATCAAGCCCTCCGCGGCGTTGTCGTGCTCTTTCAGCCGCTCCAGCAGGGTGCGAGCATCGCCCAGGACCTTCTCCAGGGTACAGGCCATCGCCCGCCGCCGACACTCCGCTTCACGGAACGCAACCTTGAATACCACAAGCGCCCCTCCCTCACCTTCACCGCGACTGCTCTACGACCCCCCTGTTGCATCCAACGCGGAATATATTGCGAGGCGTTTACTGGTTTGGGCCCTGTGCTGATGGATAGATCAACAAACGTCATGTAATACGGCGGGACGTTGTGTGTGTGAAGTGTGGAAACTGCGATAAGATTTGCGCTGAGAATAACTTTGACATCACTTCCGTGTTTCCGTGAAAAGGGGGCGCGTTCAAGAGGTGACCATTTAAGAAACACTATCACCTAATGGTACTACATCGCAATAGAAGCGCACAGAGATACACAAGTCAGGACCTATTAAAAAAACAGATAGGAAGTTGTTTGCGTTTGCTAAAACTGTAACGTAAAAAAAACTAATCCTCTAGGATTTTAAATATTGTATTTTAGATTTATTTATTACAGATTCCATTATTAGCCATGGTGTGGATTAATTGGTAAGGAATATGTATTATTTTATAGCAAGATGATATTTTTCGGTACGTTACCGTTTGTTATTATATTAAAACTTTCCCGTTTTATTTTAGGGAAACGTTTTATTTTTAAGAAAACGTAGCAAAGGGGTGGAGTGTGCGGGCGCTATGAAATATCGCGAGAGCACAAGCCCAAATCATTAACCTACGTAATGTGCCGTGCTGCTTCTAGCGGCGCTGGTGACAGTGCTGAAAGCTGTTGGGGTAAGTTTTCACTCATTTCACTATTTAAATACTTAAGGTGATCGTATAAAGTCTAAACACGGTGTTCATACAACGACGGGGACCGAGCTTTGAACTCGAGTTAAACACTCAATCTGCGACAAAGCCCGAATGTGCGGAGTCTGGGCCTGGGTGGGGGCAGCGCTGTTTTCCCCACCTCGTACCATAAATCTCCGACACACGGCCAGCATGCTATTCAAACCCGTCTCCTTTCGGCTACGTGCACCCATCAACCCTTCGGTCGCCCGTGGGACACAAATAGCGTGGATAAAACCACGATGATCGCTAACGGATTTGGTCACGTTTGTCAAATTGTTCCGTTCAATGACGGACGGAGCCGAAGGGTAGCGGAATCGCACGAAGCGGCGCCGAGCAGCACGAGTTCACACTGTCGCATTTTCTTTGTTGTCCCGACACATAATGTAGTTTTTCTGGCCTTGGTTTGGTCAAAGCGGCACGTCGTGATACGTGCGACCTCAACAAAGTGACAGTAAACACACATCTGGAGGTCTACCCACCGCATTAGACGGTCTGGGTGGAGAGGAAAGTGTCTTTATGTACTGCTATGTGCAAGGCTGCTGTCCGGCCTGGTGAACCAGCGGAGCTAACATGCTACATTCGGGCCGATCCGAGACGCGGACAGGCTTTGTTAGGCACTCTGGTGACAAACCAAGCTCGTTTTGTCAGACAGTGTTTTTTGTGGCTAATAAACACCGTTATGTGTTCACTCTGTCATGTTGGTGAGATTATAGGCTATCTCAGTCTTTCAATCCTGTTTTTTTTACATGTTGCTCAACAGAACAGTGTTTAGTCTCATTTCAGGAGTTGCTTTCATGGCACGACTGTATTCGATCCGTCTGTTCTTTTTGTTTTTGTTTCCGTGAACTCAAAGTTTCTCGACCTCCCGTGGCGGAGAGACGTGCCTGTGTTCCCTGCGCCATAACGCATTCAGGCATGGCCTGTGGTCCCTCGTCTCTCCATGTCCCTCTATGACCTGGGATCCCCTCTCTTTCCAGCAGATAACCTAACGGTCATTCTCCCTAACCTAGATTACACTACACACCGGGAGGGCCAACGCTCGACGGTTTGATATAACTCGGCTACGTTGTGATGTCGTTTTGGGCAGGGTTAAAGAGCAATCCAGGTTATTTTTCTTAGGTTTTCCCACGAAACTAACAAAGAATATGTGACATTGTTAAACAAGGAACCATGTAGTGCTTGGATTCTTTGAGGAGTTATGTACTACACGCACCGTTTTGGAAAGCACGTGGGTTGGGAGTCCTAAACAGGGATTGCGACAGTGTCTGGTTAAAGGATATCATGTGTCACAGTTCCTGTTGGACCAGCCTGTTTTCAAAACACGGGATTGAGGTCAACAACATGCAGAGACCCCGGATAAGATCTTATTGACTGAGAGGCCTGACTTTAGTCCCAGGAAACTAAGTATTGGGTACTTCTGTGGAGATCCACAAATGAGGACAAAACCTTTTCAACCACGGGTCTCCAGAAATGTCATTACAGTCCTGCCGATAACCCGAATCCTATCCTCAATCTGTGGACAAAATGGTGCATTTTGAAGAAGTATATCGGTTTGCACAAAATAACCGATTTACAGACCACCCCAGTCTCAGAACGTCACTGTTCTGCCACTATCTTCGAGCATATATACTTGTGTCCATGAATCTCTCGACAAAAGCATTGACCTCGAACACATGGCTAGTCTGTCAGCACGAAGGAGCTGCACCCACGAGCGCCGTCTATGATGGGAATCATGCGAGCGCTGGCTCAAAGCGTGCCATGCTGTAGGAGAACTGCCAACCATGTACATCCGTGTAGCGGGCTGGGGAGAAGTATGCGCCAGGACTTGTTGATCCATAGCTCTCGTCATTGTCTAGAGCCAGCTGAGTCCATCTATTTTTACCCGCGCGAATCCAGGCCCAAAGCATCTCGCCCAATAAATAGAACCAGTATGGCCCCAGGGTCATGGGGCCCTCTTGCCTCTGGTACAGAAATAAAAAAGGCCACCATGCAGACGGTTGGCCCCTCGTTGGGTTGACCAAAGAGGAGAATTTCATAACGTCGTCTCTCGTCGTTGTTTTTTTACTGCAAAGCTGTGATGTGGGTTGGGTGTTTTATTTATCTTTGACAATCAGTAAGTGAGTTGTCGGGACCTTTCCCTAACCAGGTGTTCTGTTTTTCTACCTTTCCCTCCACAGTATGAAGTGAAACCTTAAAATAATTTTTGTAACATCCGCAACTGCTTCAAGTTCAGATCAAAACAAAGAAACTCAAGAGGAACGGCCTAAAACAAGCAAGAAGTTGCAACTCTCAATATACAAAGGTTTGAAATTATTCTAAAAGGATCACTTTGAGGATTTCCAAAAACAGACGCAACCAACCACCAAAGATACGCTGCTGCCTATTGGAAACGCTCCCAAGAGAAGCTGCACGACCGAGCCAACACTGAGACGTCGGTAACCGATCTGAAACCAGAAGTTTGTGCCTACTCGACAGCTTTGACAAAGCACATGTCCCAACGCTGCTCCTAGCCCTCCTCCTCCTCCTCCTCCTCATCCTCACCACCAGCTCACCCCGGGGTGTGGAGCGAGCTTCTATCTTCTCGTTTTTATTTCCCTCTACGTCCCCTCAAGTCTCTCTCTTTCTCTCCCTTGTTTCTTCTCCCTGCTGTCACATCGCAATCCCCCCCCCCCTCCCCAAGCAAGTGTTTTTGCACCTGCGTTTGCCTTTTTTTGGTTGGGATTTTTGTTCCTTTTCTTTTGCCTCATTCAACTATCTAGAACTTGTGCCAGAAACCTGTAACAAAATAAGTTTGTGTGTGAAGAGATCTACACTACAACTGTCCAATCGTCGAACTACAAAGACCCAAGACGCATATCAAAGGTCAGTGGAATTGTTGTTTTGCCTGTTAGAAACTATACTGGAGAACGTAGTAAATTTTGTCCTTTAGTCCATTGAGTATAGTGATGCTCTAAGGGTGGGATCTATCCTTCACAATATGAAGTGGAGATAAAGGGATGGAAAGCTAATCTACTTGCCAGCTGGGTTCACGTGGGACTGAACAGAAGGGATTGTTTATTGGTCTTTGCCTCAGAAGACAAAAGGCATGATGTCCCTAATCCCTTCACTTGAATCAACACCCAGACTTCCTGAAAGACATCAAACATGGCAGACATTTATCTAGCCAGTAGTTAAAAGGTCAATGGAATTCCATTAAATAAAAGCGATTTGATGATGGATCTTTTTGTTGGCATGATGTAATGCTGAACTCTGAACCACATATTGTTGAAACGAATTGGCAGTTGATTCTGTACACTTGATACTGGGCACATGTTGGTGTTTATAGTTTCTATAGCAATGGGTTGGATATCTCATGGTAAACACATCCATGTCCCATGTATGACGCAGCCTGTGCCAAGGATCATTCTGGAAGAAAAAAGCGAGTAGGTCGGGTATCAGTCTGGAAGTCTGTGTTTGGAAGATGGCGCCCCAAATTTAGTCTCGACAGGCATGTGAACTGGGCGTAATTCGGACGGAGATGTTGCAATTGTTTTTTAAACTATCAAAAGTTGCTGGTCAACCGGACACGGGACCGACCGTTCTCTCCGCGCCCATCCATTGGGAGGTTTTTGCTCTGCCGGATGTCTTGGACTGATGCCCCCCTTAAGAACAGTCTCTCACTGTTTGACTATTGGTGCACTGGCTGATGTCTCTTCCTTACCTGTTTTTTTTTATTTTATTTCTTTGTCCCTCTGTTCATCCCTGCAGACGTCCCAGCTGTTTTTCCTTGGGTGGTCAGACACTTTTACTTTTGCTTTTCCTTTATTTTGTACCAAAACACTCTTGTCTGTCAGACGACACAAGTTCTCGCGTTGAGTCCGAGTGTACATGGACAAACATGGGCAGTCCTTGGAAAGGCTTTGTCGAGTTTACCTTGCCAGCGTCGCCCCCCACCACCTTCGTTCGCCCTGATCTGAGCAGCTCCTCCCCCATTGGGCTCAGCCTATCACCGTATGGCCCGTCCGTAAGTTCCGCCTCCCTCACTACGTGCCTCTCCATCCCTCCCTCGCCTCTCTGCCATCGTACACCCATCATCCACTCTGCCCCATGTCCTCCCCTGTCCCGTCCGACTGCCCAACCCCTCCATCACCCCCCCCGTCCCCCCCACCCTCGACAGGCTCCGAGACTATCCTCTGCTCAGGTCCAGTGGTGCTGCGTGAGGTGAGGTGTGTTTGGGCCCCGACGGGTCGGCACATTGTGTCGTTGCATCTTTTTAAAGCTGCTGACTCATTTTTTTTTATTCAGGGGGGGGGGGGGTGGAAGCTGAAATTGAGTTTAATGGAACTTCAATACGGTGTGCTGCTTCTTCTTTAGTGACACTTGTATTTTAGTTCCTTCTGTCTTTTAAATCTAGGCATTGAATCGTGGCTACTCCATTATTTACAAACCTTTTTGGGTTCGTAGTTTAATCACGTTTTGTGATTTAAGAATCGTGGACAAAAGACTAAATGTAAACTCGTTGGCCTCACCTGATTAACGACTTGAGAGGTTAATTCCTTGGTCTTTGTTTGGACTCAACTTTTCAGGACCCCCCCCTGGGCACCCAAACCAAAATGTCCTGGGTCCTAGTGCCGGTTTAAAATGGCCTCCTGGCACCAGCTGAAATGGTGGCCAATCCCTGAATGCAATGCGAGGGCTGTATCAAACTAGTCATAATTTTATGATGTTTGACCAACGGGAAGGCCTTTTTGTTTTTTGTAAAGCTCAATACTAAAATGGAGGCTGATCTGGGACCCTTCATAATCCACCCTCCATTACCAATCAACAACCAGCTGGTAACTAGTCCCGGCTCCATCTCCACAACCAATCACCAACCGGCTGGCAACTAGACCTGCATCTGTCATACCTGTCTTCTGTACTTTTATTGGTTATTTCCTCGTTCGTTTGGCTCTCCTTGACCGTGAAAATTTAACCTGAAAGAATGTGGTTAACTGCATTCTTCTCAAATATAATTTCTGCATGAGTAGATTTCATTTTTCAACGCTTCAGCCGTTCGCCTGTCCTCACGTCCTGGTAAAAAAAATGGAGGATGGGGTTAGTCTTGTTATGCTCTTCATCTTGGGGGTTAGGAGCCCACCAGAAAATACTCACTGGTGGAGAACCGTAGGCCTTCAAACTTAAGAGGATTCCTGTCTTAACAATATGTTGTTCTGTACTGCCTAGTGGTTTGAGTTTGCCTTAACTGGAAAACCAAGGGTTTGAAGTTCTATAAATCAGTTGGCAACTGTGGACCACAGTTATGTAGATAGGTTACTATCAGTCGACTACAGTTATGGAGATGGGATTTATTTCAGTGGACAACCATTATCGAGCTGAGCTACTACCAGTTGACCACCATTAGGGTGACTGTAACTTGCAGTGGAGCTCCATGCTGGAGCTGTTTAACCCAACAGTGGAGTGGAGCTCCATGCTGGAGCTGTTTAACCCAACAGTG
>JAOSLM010000001.1:14120662-14133732 GCA_025629765.1 Eleginus gracilis | reverse complement strand
ATCACAGGGTCTGGTCACACGAGCGCTAACCGCAGCCTCCAGGGTCACAGAATAAATCCTTTGTGAAATCCACACGTTAGCATCACGTCATCTCCATTGTGATGCTAGATTCAACTAGATCGGTCTTATAAATAAAGGCATGATTATGATTATAATATGTTTGCTGGACCTGGTATTCAACCGATTTCTGTAATCAGTATTGGTTTTAATGAAATTAAAGTATGTTGTGTTCATCACTGTGGTTATTTGTCAATGGACTGAAGGTGTGTGCATGTGTGTTTGTGTGTGTGGGTGGCCAGTAGTTACTGACCTTGTGTCTTCGCTCTGGCTGGCACAACCACAAGCTCTCTCTCGCACAAGGCCTCTCTGTTTCAGACAAAGCCTCTCTATTGTTGACGGAGAGGGAGCAGATTTATAGAGAAATTAACCCCTCACATTCAAGTGGCTCTGGATTAATGCTACATAGGATTTACTACTACCTAATAGATTAAGTATTTCTTGCATACCCATAGCCAGCATGAATCACTTGGTTTGGGAGGTGCGGGTATTAATAGCGTCAAGTTGTACATTAAATAATACTTTCAAGTTGATCCCATTAATAATGTGATAATGAAGTAAGGATGAATTACATGGGTGATCAATAATAACCATCAATATAATATTCTCCAAAATAATATTTAATAATATATTTCACAAGCCAGTTATACATTGTATACATTATTCACCCATTGGAGTGAAATAATATTGAGATCATGAAGTGCCAATGTTGACATACAGTACATAAAAAAAGTAAAGTGCTTTGATTCACAAGAATATATTGTGTGTGTTGATATTGAGTGCCACATGGAAAGGTCAACCATTAGCATACCGATTTCATAAAATTTAACTGTACAGAATTGTTCAACATTGCATTACATTTGTTTACATTCACATCAAGCTTTTTCTGTGCATGCTATGCAGGCTAAAACAGATTATTAAAAACACATTGCTAATCTGACACATTGAGGATGTAATCCTTCCTGTGTGTGAGTGTGTGTTTGTGTGTGTAGGTGCGTGTGTGTGTCTGTGTGCATTCACCTCCTCCATTCAACCCCCTTTGCCACACCTCATACCCATCTCTGCTTGGCCTCCCAGGCCCGCTCATAGACCCAGTCCTTGGTGTGGCTCGCGGCCGACCGCTCCGCCCCCAGAACCAGACACAGCCTGGCCAGCTTCAGACGGTTTCTGTCCAGGTACACGTTGGTGTCCCTGCGCAGGTTGTCCAGGACCCCCGGCCGGCTCTCATCCAGAGAGACCCCGGCTCTCAGCATAGGGTTGAAGCGGAAGTAGACGTCAGGGGCCAGCAGGTCATCCAGCAGGGTGTGGACCCCCTCTGTGTCCGTGGCGCTGCATATGAGGTTGCTGATTTTGGCCCTCCAGCTCGTGGTGGTGGTGGGGCCCCTCTTCACCGTGTCGTAGCGGCCGGTGCCCAGAGACAGAACACACTGAAAGGGCTGCCTGGGCCACAGCAGGCGGCTCTCGTGCACAGCCAGCGCACATGGGTTGTTCAGGATGATTCCTCCGTCCTGCAACCACAGATGTACGGTATATATACATTTGTATCCTTTAAAAAAGAAAAAAGTATTTAAAACCAATGTTTACATGTAAATGGTAAATGGACGCAAGGCGACAGCCAGCTCTTCGGGAGCAGTAAGGGTTAGGTGCCTTGCTCAGGGACACCTTGGCATTAGGAGGAGCCGGGGATCGAAGTAGCAATCTTGCGGTTACCAGCCAACACATGTGTGATAGCCAAGCCATGAAACAGCTAGTGTGCTAACAGTGATAGCGACACCACAGGGGTCTGTGATTAGCACCACCTAGCTTACCTGATGGATGTCGCTCTGCAGCGTGAACTCCTCGAAGTAGCCGGGGGCCGCCGACGAGGCCCGCACTGCCTCCCACATCGGGTAGACGGAGCCGCCCGCGTAGCGGCTCAGAGAGCCCGGCCTGTGGTTGTAGTTACGGAAAACAAACGCCTTGGGACTGGTGCCCCAGTTCACCACGGCGCTGACCGCAGAAACCTGGACAGGTAGCAACCATACGTCAGTTACATGTGGGACGTTCTCAATATGTATCGCTACAGTGTATCGCTATCAATATATCATCAGAAAATGACATAAAAACACAAGTTTTTATGTCAAATTCAACAATAGTTTTGACTTTATTTTTTACCTTCGGACTCAGCACATCTCGGGATGTCCTGATTAGTATTTCTTCACCCATCCTCTCTCTGAAAGAAACCAAACCGATAAAGGAAAACAAGTGTTATTGCAGCATTCCAGAGAGCAGTAGGTGGCCCCCAATGTATTGAGTAACAGCCTCATAAAACCCTTGTCTCTACCGCAGTATCTTCTCCCAGGTCTCTGTGTTGTAATACGAGTGGCTCCAGCCCATCTTCACTGTGCCCACCAGGGGGTTCTGCCGGAACACGTCGGAGCCGAAGCGTCTGTACATGTCCTCACACTCCTCCAAGGAGAAGCGGGCCAGGCCGAGCATGAAGGCCAGGACAGCCCCTGTGGTGTTGCAGCGGGGCGACAGAGAGAGAGGAGAAAGCATGCGTGTGGTGTGAGAGGAGGCTTACATTGACATTTTATGCATGCATCTTATTTTTTTGGGATGGCTGAATATTGTTCATACTGGTGGAGTTTCCTCCTCCTGCACAACGTCTTGTCACACCTGTGCTAACTCCGCAGATGTAATCAAAGAGCTGGTGGATGGGTCTTCCTGTCTCCGCCTCCAGCAGTTTTAACAGCTGCAGAGGCACCAGACCTCTGCGGAGGGCATAGCGTTAACATGAGCCAGCAGGAAGCATGCAGGCTAGCTAGCTCACAGACAGCTAGACCAGCAGAGAGAGAGACAGATGGACAGAGAGACAGATAGATATATTTGGTAGGGCATGTAGTTACCTTGTACCGCCACCGTCAATGGAGAGCACCCTTATTCCACGGCCTTTGACTGGGTCCACGTAGCCAATCAAAGCCAAGGTTTCCCTTATGGCATCCTGAAGTTCCTGGTGATCTCTATGAGCACGTCGCTGTTTCAACATTTTAACTGCTGTCTTTTGCTGGAATGACATGACTTATTAGTTACTTTTACTTGATTTGGGTCTATTTCTTTTTATAGTTCTATATTTCTAAATTTCATCTTCTTTATATCCTACCTGCCAAACGACCGCTTTGCATGATGGGTAGCGGACCAGGTGTTGGTTGAGGGTCTCGATACAGGTTCTGAGATCGTCCGGAGACAAGCGCTGCTCTAGATGACCGATCCATGTGTAGGTCATCTCCTCAGCCTCGTTCCTACTCAACCCAGCCTGAGAATACAGAAGAAAGTTTGCCAACAGCTGGAGCTAACTTTCATGACTTTGTAGGCCTTCTCGTTATGATCAACTGCTCGTGAATTTTTTAAGACATATTAAATATATGATATAGTGAAATATTAAAGTTGACACTGTTCCTCTGGCTTTTTACTGAACACATATTTGGCATAACGTAAAATGTTGAGATTAATGCCATACTGTAATTTGTGTGGATTATGATTTAAAGATTTGTTCCACCCACCTTTCTTTTGAAAACAGCCTGTGGTGGCGCTGGTGTCTCTGGGGAGGGACTGCTTTCGGCCCAGGGAAATGCTCTGAGATAGCCACCAAGCAGGCTGGGGATGGCACTTGTGGGTTGAAGAAGGCAGTCCACAAAAGACACCACCTTTGGTTTCTGGGATAAGTACACTTGGGATTCAAGCGCCCTTAAGTAACTTAAAGCATCAGCTCCATCATCTTCTTCTAAGGTTTTGGGTCCATTGAAATACTCATTCACGTGGTTAGCCATTTGCAGGTAGCTCTCCCCAAAATGGGTTGTGTTGGTGCTGGAGTGGAAAAGCCCTTCACTTTTAGAATTTGAGTGTTTTTCCTGATGCAATTGTGAGGAGTTAATTAGAGTTTCAGAGGTAGATAGTTCTGAGGGCTCCTTTTGATGGCTGTCTACTGTCTGCCTGGGTTTGTCTCCAAGGAATTGATCTTTAGAAGCATTATCTTCCACTTTGGCACCAAAATATCTGTTGATGTGGCTTGCAAACAGAAGGTAGGCTTCTGCTATGTTGCTGGAGGTGTTGCCTTTATCTGGCTCAGCATCTATTTGCCCTCTAGGATTCTGTTCTGCTTGTTTATTTCTCTTTCTTTGCCTCCTGGTTGAAACTATATTGGAGTGCACATTTTCCAAGTTATTCTGAATCGTTAAATCTGATGAACCAATTCTGGAGAAAAAGGTGTTGACGTGATTTGCAACATGAATGTAGTTCTCTCCGAATCTCGTGGCCAGAGAGCTTGGGTGAAATAGTTGCACCCCAGAATGTTTGGCAGGCGATGCTTCTTCTTCAGGTGGAGTTTTAGAGGACCTGTCCTTGTCTTCACGCTTTAGTTCCAGTGCTGTGTCCTTTTCCCGAAAAACTACCCTATCTCTGACCGCCTTCGGATTTTGATTACGTTTTCGTAACCTGCTCACATATTCTGGAGCGGCTAACAGAAGACTGCCGTTTTCTGCAAGAGGAACAGGATGAGTGTCTTTCTGCTGGAAATAAACATTGATGTGTCGTGACAGCCTATTAAAAGAGTGGCCCAGACGAGCTCCCAGGGCACTCCATTGGAAATCCGTCTGAGACTCCTGTATGATTCCGATGGGAGGGCTGGCCTTAAAGTCACTCCGGTTGGAGGATGAGCAGAACCCAACGGCCTGGAGGTATCTCACCTCCCTGATGCTATTCCTGGCCAAGTGGTCGGAGGTAGACCGCAGTATGCAGCGCCCGCTTATCTTGGCATTTCTGCGTCTAGCTCTTCGTGTGAAGCTGTGGCGCTGGAGGCTGTCGAGCTGGGTAGGGTTGAGACTGAGGTCAGAGCAGAGGGGTGGCCTGGCATAGCGGGGAAGGCCTCTGAGTGAGCCAATGAGGAACCTTAGCTTACAGTACGATGGTAGCGTCCCTGCGCTGAAGAGGTTGGTGCAAAGGTAGCGTCCCATCTCTGGATCTAATGGAATATGTGGAAATATTGCAGTCTAATTATTTATACTAGACGTGTACCAGAGTCCTCTGGTATCCTGGAATTACAAACAATTGTATCATATTAACATTCTTGTAATATCAAATAAACATATTAATGTAGAGAACATTATTCAATGTGGGAAAGTATAAAGTAATCGGTTGACCGCATCCTCAACAAAGTGGGATATCATTAATTTAATGACCAGAAATGAGACACATATTGAAATCTCTCCCAGCTAAGGTAAAGCAATGGATAAGGCCTGGGTCAAAGGGGGATTGATCATGCTCTACCCAAACCAGCAAAAGGTAAGTATAGTCATGGTTGAATATTGGCTGTGGATTTATCCATGCTTTGGACTGCAAAAAACTGTAAAGACACAAGTGCCATCTCAATTCTAAACCTCAAAATAATAAGCAGTCCAGTACCTCTGCCATTGGTATACACGTTTGTTTGTTTGTTTGTTGTTGCGCTTAACCCTAGTTATTCTAGTTAACAATCATAATAATAGTAAATCATAGCTATATAATGATTTACTCATTTACAAACGTTAAATAATTAATAACTTAATAATAATTTCAGAAAATAAAGTTTAATAGTGGCAAAGCTGCAGAAACCATACATAAAACAGGATTTACATTAAAATGATCAAGGTCAACAGCTATGTGGCTTATAGATTCAATAATATGGAAATAAAATCATTATCTATGTAAACTACTTCAAGCCCAGAACATACCTTATTCTATTGCACCAATCATTATTGTTCATTCTTCCATTTAGCCAGTTTGTTGTGCTTTAACGTCTTGTACACAATTCCACACAAGTAGCAAGCATGTTGACAGTAGAGTGTTTTGCTATTCCTGTTATACATAGAAGAGCTCTAATCTAATTGGCTAAACTGGCTTAGGGGTGGACGCTTCTGCCCTGCTGGCTGACCAATGCCGTGCAAGGAAACAAAAGCTTAAGGTCATGTGCCATTGCGGCTGACGGTACAGCACACGAGCAGAAAGCTAATATTAGGGAAGACAACAGGTTGTGGGTCTTGAAAGCCAGGAGGCCGAGAGCAGGCGTCAGAGGACACCAGCACAGTCCCTCTCTCATGAAGGTTACAGGACAGGGACAAGCCTGGAAGAGCCACACTTGAGTTTCTTGGAAACAATGTTTGATTCCCTCTATAAATCCACTTCTACTCCAATGTCTCTAAGAAACTATCTTTCACCAGCATCTTATTTTATAGATCTTAGGTCAGGTCAACACAAGAATGTCCACATGAGTTGAAAGGGGTGTGGCCCACTCTACTGTGTATGCAACAGAGCTATTGCGTAAGCGTTGGGTACAGTCACTCACATGTGCATACTAGTTTGTACAACCTGTATCAGCCACTGGTGTCTGGCTGATAACAACACTGTCATAGCGGAGCAGGACCTCCTCTTTGATCACCCTGGGTCTGGCTTCTGCCCAGCACAGTCACACATGATGACAGAAAATATAATGTCACTTGTGTTACAGCTTTACTGATGTTTTTATTGCACAAACCATCCAAAGGTGCGATTTGACATTGTAGATTACATTCTGTGTTGGCCAAGGTAATGCAACAGTATAATCACCATCAGTTGTTCAAATGTTGTCATTCTTGAAAATGCTTTCCTTCAAAAACACATTTCATCACTTTGCTAGCATTTCATTGTGAAACTTGAGCAACCTTCATTGTCATCTAGTGGCATGTGCCCAGCAGTTTTGAAATCCATCCCATAAAAAGATCATCCTGTTTTCTTTGCACAGCTTCCGGTACGACACTCATCCCCACGCCCAGTCCACTTTAGGCGATTCCTGGCAAAGATGGCGTAGCTTTTGTCCATCAACGGCCTCAAAGGGGCCCACATCATGAAGCGCCCCAACCAGCCCAGGCCGACAGCGCTGTACATGACTGAGAACGCTGGGATCCCACAGTGTACCTGCAGAGTTCACAGGACAGTAATGGTAATTATATTTATACGTCATTTCCCCTGACTACACCAATTAGAAGGCCTGCTGCAAAGACCAAACAGTATGCTCTCCATCTCTTCTGACAGAGTGAACAGAAATAGAAAATGTGTTACAGAATCTGTGTTTGATGTTTGATGTTGTGATTATAATTATGCAAATGAATGCAGTACAGTGTCTACATACACACATCAAATGCATTGCTAGCCCTATGAATTAGAAGATGCTCACCTGGTCCCTTTGATCAATTACGTGCATCTCATCCATGGCCGTGTCGTAGCTGACCCTTGCGTACTCTCCTCCGTCATAACCAGGAAGTGAGATGTCAACAAATGTGACTTTTTCTGCTTTGTTTCTCTGATAATACTGGAGGAACCGTATCTCTGTCACACAAATGGGACAAAGTCCATCGTACAACACCTGCAATTGGTTTGAATAAATGATTGTACTCAATTATAATCATTATACATTAATTATACACAATTATAATCATTATACTGCCTTATTTAGTGTGATGTAAACCAGTATTTCTTTACCCTGACAAGTGATTGTTGTGTGGAGAAGGTCCGATTCTGATGGTGGCAGAGAGATCTGCAGCTCGCCAAGGAAGGAACTCCTCTGGCTAATGCCATTGTCATTGGCATCCGTACTTTGGAAAGCATATGAAACATATTGAACCGAATCTTAAACGACCAACGTCTGGCGAGATGAGGCGGTTAACGTCAATGGCAAAGCCCCTTACACAAGTCAGTTATAACACATTTCAGTGGTTACACAAGTGTAATTCAGGGTATAAACGCTCAATAAAGTATCCAACTTAAACCTAAAGTAAATTCAAGCAATGCCAATGTACGGTGTGTTGTACGAACGAAGAACTCATTCAACAACAACACCAACCACGGTTGTATGCTACTGGTTCAGTGCGTTTGCAAGTCACTTTCGTAACGAACGCCACCTTTCTTTTTCTGCTCGCCGCTGTAACAACACAATGCGATGATCTGCGTATACCGCCACCTACTGGTGAGTACGGGCTCTGCACTGCCGGGTGTGGGGCCGATCGGGAATCGATCGGTCTAAACACAATATCTGTACCTTTCCGGTTGATCGACCAGCCTATCGAACTGTGCTTGCACACATTGGGATACCTTTGATTGGGATATGGCAAGTCAGTCCTTATAATTTGACCACATGAATCAGTAGGCTCTAGTAATGAATAGCCTCCCAATTAACATCACTCTATACATTATCTGGTATAGGCCTGCATGCATTCTGATATCATTCACTCTCATGCCATGTATCTACATAGTTTCTCTAAGAACATATTGATTGCATTTCTACAAAAAAATATATATAAATCTTTCAATATTGGCCTTACCCAAGGGTGATACATTATGCATGATAATCGTAAGCTAATATGTTGGCTGCTGCTATCGTAATGTCCTAAATTATATGTGGATGAACAAATTCAGCTTTTATTCAGTAGCCCTGGGTAAACTGGAAGGTCTACCATTCCTGTTCGTCTCACTTTTAAAAATGTTCCACCATCTCCCCCCAAAGCACTCGCCATTGTTCTTCACCCTGCCCAAGCCTCACCCTCCTCCTCCCACCCTGCCACAGGTTGTCAGCGCTATTGTAGAGGGAACGCTTTCTTTGGAGAGAACTGCCCTCGGCCACCATCGCCCCAGCACACTCTAAATTATACATCGTGTTTCCTGTTTCTTCTTGTTTGTCTCTTTGTTATGTTTTCTGTGTGTCTTCCTTTCCGACTGTGAAAACACATTTCATAAGCGAAGACACTGAATATAGGATCCATCCTGAATCTTTACGCTGGAAGGGGAACTTCAGTGGATCCATGCGTGTTTATATGTTGACGTTGACATATGTGGAGTTTGTCATAAGTTATTAAATAAATTGTTTAGAAACGTCAGCAGTATAGTAACAGCCTTTGTGTGAGTGTGAAAGAGCCCCCACTCCCCTGGCCGGTGTGTTGCTCTTCTTACTTACATTACTTACAACAAAAACATGAACCAAAATGTAACTATTTCACCACTAGATGGCAATAAATACTTGCATTCGAGTCCTGTGATCGAGTCCCCCCAAGAAGAGAGTGAAATGTTATTATTAGTATTTCGATAAAGATTGTTTCTTGTACATTTTAGTTCATTGTGAACAATACTAATAATTATACTACTACCACTACTACTTATACTACTACTAATATAACAACAACAGGTCATTTGCATCGAAATTGAAATATTGAAGCACCCCATTTACATATTGGTTTTGTTCTGGTGTCTCCCTGAGAGACACAGTCAGGGGCTTATGAACCACTCAAATGTGGAGAAGGGCACTTCGCAGCAGCGGTCCTTTCAGAAAGGGTTACAATATTACAGTCCTAGTGGCTGAGGCTGGAGCTGGTGAAACTACACATCTTTCTCAGAGTTATTGTGTTCATTATGATCTGTGATAATAACACAATCGATAATGAGACAAACCATCAAGTTCAATAGAAACTCGGCAGGCGCACGTTCTGATTTAATTTGAATCCTCTTGAAACTGTTATTATCAGATTTAATTAAAATACTGCTTTTGTCAAATACTGGCCCAAAACAACTGCATGCATGACTAGGTTTACTCTGTACACTCGTACAGAGAAAGCGAAGGCCCCTAATTAAAATGCTGGTTCCCATAATCTGTGTATCAACTACTTACTGAACAGCTTGTACATAATCACCGTCCAGATACACTGATGCCAGTGTATCTGACGTTAATTGAGACCCAGCAGATTGAATCTGGGGCCACACTACGCCGACCGAGCCCCCCTAAAAGCAATGTGACCACTACCATGAGCACTCGTTGCTCCACACTTGTATGAAATGACTTTTACATTTTCATATGCAAAACTGCATATTGGGAAGCAAAGCACACACAATGTCAAAAATATATTTAATTGTGCACATTCATTGCAAAATAATGCCTGCAAGCCAGGCGAGTATAGGGTGTGCCTTGCAACCCAGAATGAATACTAATTATAATTCCATTGATACTACTAAGATGTTTCATAAGCTGGTGTGAGGCAGAGCAACATCCAAACCCCAGCCTGAACCAATTTAAAGACTTCAGAAAGGGTGGAGGGGGGACAATCTGGAGTCTTTAAATTAGTAAATACTGTAAATTGTAAATTGGTGGGACGCCGATCAAGTAAAACCCCAGCACTGCGTGGCTATCAGTTGCAAACATTTGTCTCTTTTTTTTAATACTAAGTGTAACACTGTTTTAATGACATAGTTGGGATGTCAGGGGAAAGTAGTCGCTGGTGCTGATGCTGCGGTGTCTAATCCAACATGTTTGTTAATAATCTTCTCTAATCGTCTTTACGCGCGGTGCAGCAGCGGCACTAATCTCTAGGCTTGCGATGTTTATGCTCCGGCGGAGGGCGATGCCGTGTTATAACATATTCCAGATTCAGGAGTTTACTGTACTGTACGGTGGAGCCCCCAATCCCCCTGAGTAGGACTAGTGGTTTCTGAGCTGTCACCCCATCACACACGCTGGGGGCCAGTGGCATCTGGACTGGCAGGACGTCTAAATGCACGGACGTGTAGCCTATATCTTAGCCGTAGTACTACATGTAGGCGGTGTTCAAATGTTCCACCAGACAGCGGATAAATTACCATGTCAGTCTATCCAGGGAGCCTTCGAGGACTCAATCACCCTCTCCAGAGTGGAGAGCGTCAGGGCCCTAGTGGCGTTTCTCCTGATTGCCGAGTCTGTCTCCGTGATACACGAGATTAACCGTGAGCGCTATGTTAATGAGCTACATTTGACACACAATAAGGTGACTGCTATCGACTTATGGGTGTAATTAAGGATGCGGGAGTCGTGTGTGTGGAGGCCTGGGCTGCAAGATGAGCAAGAGGCTCTTGCTTTACCTTAACACGTCCCTAGAGGGCAGATGACATCAATTAACCATTTGGAGGAGACATCCCACAACAAGCCACCAAGAACACAGACAGAAGAGAGCTAGTGTTCATCTTCGAGTGGGACTATGCCGAGATGACATGTCCCTAAACAGAGAAATAATGGGCCTAGTTTAATTAAGAAACTCTGAAACTAAATACAGAAATGTTCTTTGGTAGCCCCTTTATGTAGCAATAAGCAATAATAAGCAATAATCAAAATCATGGCAGCCGTTATCTACTAGAAATGTTGCAGTTATGCTCAGACCAATGGCATTGAGTTGAAACAAAGACACATCAAGACTGATTGTCATTCTTTTAATAAAAATGGGACCAAACAGAGCGAGGCTGCACTTTGAACCAATGCAAGAAGAAAGAGCTGCAGAATCCCCCGACCACTCAATTAGGATTAATTTACAATGGTTCATGAAATTGAGAAGCAAGGCAACGTTAAGGGCTAAATGAGATAGCCGCCACACATCATTTAGAGTGTTTCAACTTTATTTCCCGCCAAATTGAGCAAAGTGTTCTGTTTTGTCGTAGAATAATCGTCCCGACACACATTTAGCCCATTTCTCAAACTCAGAACAATTCAACACCACTGAGTGGCAGATCATAAGCATATTGGTCAGTCACAGACCAATATGCTTATGATCTGTCACTCAAGTTAAATTCAGCCTTTCTGGAAACAATTGGCTTTCTCTGAAACATTGCTTGTTGGACTTGCTCCCGCAACAAGCGCATTAAAACCATTGTTTCCCCTCTTTATCTGCTGAATACAGACAATTACCAAAGCCTGTGTGACTGGAGACACTGGGGCTGCTCAAAGCATGTAATACAAGAAGAAATCTGTTCTTCCTAATACTATTCTCAATTTCACTACAGTTCTCTTCTCTCTGCCTGTCTGTCTGTCGGTCAAACCATCCATGCATCTTTAGATGGATAGATAGATAGATAGATGATAGATAGATATGAAACAGTTTAGGCTACCACACAATCTGGCAATAATGATATTTGATTGTTCTGATTATGAGATCCATCCTATATCCTGTATATCTATCGAGCTGTGTAATACACCCTTAAGGGTATACATTATACACACCCCAGTGCATTACACCTGACAGACTGAAGGCCTATCAGGGCTTTCAAACTGTGTGACCGGCTTGACTTTGAGTGGTGGAGTTGTCTCAGCTTTATATTCCTTGAGTCCTCGCTGTGAATCTGGAGAGCTCGCGATGGACCTGGACCTGCCGCCCGCTGCCTATTTACAGTCCCACCAGTGTCATGTCTTTAGGGACGGACTCCCCGGGCCACAGCTCCGACTAGAGAGCATGACACAGAGACTGGCTGTGGAAAAAAAAAAAAAATAATTAGAGGAGCGAGCGAGGCGTATCGGCTTGTCCATGCCTCAAAACGAGGGGGGGGAGGAAAAAGGGCAGCGGCAACACAATGGCAGGAGCCGTCTCAGCCCTAACATCTGTGTAATTACATATCAGAGGACTTGTAATACTGGGGATTATGTTTCCATTGGCTGCCATGCGTTGGGGTCTGTCGATGGCCGGCAGAATCATTAAGCACATCATGAGGCGGGATAGGGAAAGACGTAGCGGGAATGCTAATAGCATGCGAGGGCTAGCCACGCTATCAAGACATTCTCATGAATGTCTTGATTAAATCAAGAATGTTTTATAATTTTTCTTCAGAGGGGTGGATAACAATGGACGCCACGTCTTAGCTATAGCGACAGAATTTGCGGGCGTGCTTCATTATCCCCTATACGCAGAAAGGCCCGCGTTGAATACAGGCCGACTTGAGTCATCATCACAATAGCTCGAGCGAATCTGTGTCCTCACAGTTGTTTTTTTTATATTTTTTGTGCTTTTCAAGGGCAGCGTCTGCCCAGTCTCGGAGCAACATGATGAGGTTGTTGAGTGTGACGACCGTACTCGCTAAAGCTGGCTGGAGGTGTGTGATTTAGTTTCCATTCTTATAGTGTGTGTGTGTGTGTGTGTGTGTGTGTGTGTGTGTGTGTGTGTGTGTGTGTGTGTGTGTGTGTGTGT
>JAOSLM010000001.1:13971623-13983391 GCA_025629765.1 Eleginus gracilis | reverse complement strand
CACACACACACACACACACACACACACACACACACACACACACACACACACACACACACACACACACCATTAACTCCATCAGGTTATTATTAGAGATATATTTGACCAACACTCTATTTGTATTGACATGTATATTTAAAAATCCATCAAGTTGGCAACCCCATAGTATCTTATATGAATTGATATTCATTCAGTTGTAAAGTAACTTCAATCTCAGGAAAGTTAAAGAAAGCAGCTCGACATCTTGGGCATTGATTTGGGCCATTCTGTTTTCGTCTTTGTTGAACACAAAAGCTTCCATATATTCTTCACTGTGCGGGATAGTATGTTGCTTCAATCCCAAACCCTGAACGTACCTGTCCAGCCAGAAAGTCCAAGGTGAATGCAGAGGCAATGTGTGGTCGTTGCTATTCGCAATGTTTTCCAAATCTTTTCCGTCGATTTCAATGTTGTGATCTTGAGAAGTGAGCAGGTTTGGACCTGACGTACTCAGTTGCAATGTTGTTGAAGCCAATGGCAGTGCCATTTTTTACTAAACCGAACCGGTATAACGAAGGGTGTAAGAGCGAGGCAATCTTATTGTTATTGTTTTCCCTTCGCTTAACTGGTGGTATTGACTGTGAGGTCGGTGGCTAATTGATACAGCTGCTGACTCATTGGCTTCACCGGTCTCCGCCGTCACAACACATGACGCCCACCGTCTGCGGTGCGGCGCCGCAGCGCACACGCTCCATGCATGGGTGCTGGGTTCCAACATCACAGCCAACTTAATTTACGTGATTTCGATCAAAATATTTTTTTTATAAATGTTTTTCAAATACAATATGTGCATAAGGAATGCCAAATATGAGTATGTTTGTGTTTTTAAATGACTTGCGCGACACCACTCCCTGTGTGTTTTGGTCAGCTGGAACGGCTTCATTGGCGCGCATGCGCTGTCGCAGCAGCAAGAACTACCAGTTTAGTTGTGGTTGCTACTACCGCTAGCATAGTTGTCGCTTTCTGGATACAACTATGGAGATTGATGCGATACTGGAAGCTTTCAGAGGTCAATTTATAGTGATTTGAATGAATACACCACCATACAAATAATTGCATGATTTATTACGATTTCCTCAGGCAAATGTGTGTTGTTGTGGCGCAGGTCGCAAGCGTCTAGTGGCGAGAGGACGTATAGGAAAGTACAGCGTGTGTATAACAAGTGATTCAGGTCTGGAGCTCTTGGCTAGGTATAGGTTGAATGACTTAATGCAGCACTGTTTTGGTAACATATACCAGTGTTTATGTGTCAAATTAAGATTTCACTGTTTCATGTGTTTGTGTTTACATTTAATTGGAATTTGCAGACTTTGAGAAGAAAGAGACGAAAGAGTCCTGTCCAATTTTAGAGCAACTCCTTATTGATGTCGCGAAGACTGGGGAAACGTTGTAAGTGACACTGGCAAATACACGAATTGATGAAGATGAGATCTATTTTTGTTTTATTTGTAATAGTATGCATTCTTTGCATTTGTATTATGAGGGGGAAAGCACACGAATTATTATTATAATATTTTTATTTTGTTGTTATGCGTGCCAAACATAAATACTAATGTTTGCATCCTTTTTCTTTTATTTTCCAGCATCCCCTGGTCAAAGTTCAAAACATATTTTATTTTTAAGATGGAAAACGTTATGGATGACTTCCATGCCTCTTCCCCTGACCAAAGAGGGTCTCCTAATCCAAATGTAGTCTATGTTCCCTTCGATGCGATGAAGGAGAGGATTGTGAAAATAGTCGATGGCTACAGTGGGTGAGTGAAGCGTTGTTTGTTTAACTATGAGATTGAACCATGTCTGTTTCAAAGCTGAAGGTTATGCAAGTGATCTCAGTAAACTCAACATGACTTGTTAGGGCACACTTAAACCCTAGATTTCCCGGTCTGTCTAGCACATCACATGGTATCCGTGGTTACGGGTCAAATGCATCTGCGGTTGGAAAGCATTGTTGTCATTGTTGACGGGTTATTTAGCCAAGAAGTGGTTGAGAACAGCTGCTCATTCAGCTGCAGCATGTAACAGTTGGCTTGGTTCCAGGCAAGGCTTTAGCGTGTCCCATATAGACCTTAGCCTAGCACAATATAGGCTGAGATTGAGATGTGTGACAATCTGTCCAAGCTGATCATTGATAGAAAAAAGGATGTATGTATATACCGTTTATGTATAGATGTAAACACATGTCATGTTATTTTCTCTCAGTGTTCCCTTCACCATTCAGCGTCTGTGTGAGCTGGTCACGGACCCCACGAGAAACTACACAGGAACAGAAAAGTTCCTCAGGGGTGTGGAGAAGGTGAGGGGTTAGTTTGAATCACTCAGCACTTAATTATAAAACATGTACATGCTCTTAAACAATGCACCTTATGGACAAGTGGTGTTTATTAAGTTAATAAAAACAAGGAAAATTGGTTTTGGAGTACCCTTTCATACTTTCTGTGTGTATATTTCAGAATGTGATGGTGGTGAGCTGTGTCCGCCCTCCATCAGAGTAAGTAAATAAACAACAAAGCTGCTTAGCTATTGATCCTCTAGGGATTTTTCTAGAGCTGCTTCAAATGCACATGCAGTCCCTTCAAATCAATAACTAATTGGGCACATTTGGGAAGAGGCCTAGAAAGGATGAATGAAATCGCCAGTAACCAACGTTTTCTTGTTTTCAAGGAAAAACGAAGAAGCTACTGGAAACCGAATGAATGGAGGGCCATTCCCTGACAGCTCCTCTGTGCATTCAGACAGGTGGGAGTTCAGCCACTTGAGAAATCGATGCGTTCAAAGATACGAGCCGGGAACCGTGTTATGCTTTCTGATCTTGGTCATTATTTTCCAGTTTTTGCAGTTATGATTTCACCCTTCTTGGTAGTAGATTTATTTTTGTTTTGTATTTTGTTGTTGTGGTTGCAGCATTTTGAATGGCCCAGTAGTCCCACCAAAGCCATTGACCATTTCATTTTCTACAAACGGCCTTCCCAGCACTGTGGACAGCAGGGAGAGACGGCCACCACCAGAGGACGGGACAGAGCGCCACATCAGGTAATCCAATGGGACTGGAAATTACCCAAATTAGATCTTAAATGTTTGAATGTATTAAAGAAAATGTCTAAACAATGATAAGATTTTGTAAGTATATATATAATCTTTATTTTTATTTTTTAGTACATGTACATATATATATCTGTATGTTTATTTCTTGATATGTACACAAAAGAATGAGGGGGCAGCTGTGTGGCAGACCATGCTAGTGCTCTACTCCAACTGGCTGACCGGTCTCTATCTGTTGTACTGTGTACAACAGATAGAGGCACAAACAAGACCATCAAATATATACAAAATATGTAAATATATTTATATATCTTGTTCAGCAAGAAGGTACCGACGGGTTGCTACAGTACACGCCCGGTGGCTGCGGTTACTTTCCGTTGAAACACATCCAACACATGAAAGAGAAGAACAGGGCAGGGTCAGGCATACCGAACATTTAACAACACCGCAGTAATCCCAGCGTGGGACGCTGCAGAGGGAACAAATGAACAAATGTCTTGTTTACGGCCAGTGACGGGGTGTTCCTGTGCAGTAGCTCCATGTCCCCAGAGGGGGAGGGGAGTCCTAAAGCCCGACGGGAGAAGAGCCAGCGCTGGGGGACGGAGGACCGCCCTGACAGACCCCTTCAGGAGGTCAAGAGGCTCAAGGTCGAGCACCGTGAAGAGGAGGACAAGGCGGGCGACGAGGGCGAGCGGAGGGCATCGCCCTCTCCGACGGGGTCAGGGGTTGTCACGGAGACGCAGGAGTCCCCCCGGGGCACTGGCAAGACGGGCAAGAAAGCTGCGTCTTCAGGAGCAGTCGCCTCCTCTGGATGTTCGGGTAGGCAGGAAGTTATGATGCAGGTTATGGTGTTGTTGAATTATCTAATTTATATTCATTCAACCTTAATTTGAAGCACATGAAATTGCTACTGTGGTAATATTTGAGGGTACATTTATTAACCATCAATTAACATTACTTGTGATGCAGTTATAAGCATCCAATGGCGTTCATGTTAAATAAGGTATTAATGTAGAAATTATTTAATGGGGTTAGGGTTGACCCTAACCCAGGTAATGCTAATGCTTTATAATAATGCTTATAACTGCATTCATTCATTTTAATTAATGGTTAATTTATGTACCTTTATTGTTACCTTTTTGTTAGTATGAAGAATGTCTCTTCATTGATCTCCTTAATAATGTAATCATCTAGTAACCATGTGTTCTCCACTCCGCTCCTCAGAGCCGGGCAGTCCTACATCTCCACCTTCTAATAGGCCAGAGGAGTCTTCATACAGCGAGACAGACCTGGACCCTGACCTTACTCTGCAAACTGAAAAGACCACATACCCATCAGAGCAGCTTGACCCCTCAGGGACGGGTCAAAGCCCAGAAGGTCAGAACAATGGGGAAGGCAGCGCTGATGGGGCTAGCATCAACGATAACAAACCGCCACTCTCATCTGCCTGTAGTACATCTGACCTGCCTACAGAGGGTGCTGCAGAGTCCAAATGATCTTGAGGAAGAACTATCAGGCTCAGCTTAGTTTACACTGTATGATACACATCAAATATGTGGGTTCTGTGCTAGCAATAGGGCTGCACTAGTCACAGGAGAGTATGGATCTAAATTGTTTGTAAAACTCAGGTCCGAAATATGCTTAAAGCAGGTGTCTTAATGTGGTGTTGGAAATTCAGTAATGAAATCGATTGTTGCATGCATAAACTGGAATACTGGAATATTTTTTATTGTCTGTAGTATTTGTATATCACAAACAACCTCAACTGTGCTTACAGCCACCATTTCTTACATCAATTTATTTAATTAACAGCTTGGTTGGTTTGTCATAGAAATCCTTTTGTACCACAATAAGCACACATTTTTGGATCCTAGAATGATATATTAATAGGCATTTATACCATATCTTCGTTTTGCAGTATGAAATACAATTGAGCCCTAAAATATAATGTGGAAAAATATAGTGTGCAGTTAGTTAACGTTTATGAAGTAATGATCTGTTTGATTATTACAAACTTTGATTATGAGGTCTGTCTTTAGTGATAAACTGGAATTTGTATATATTTTACAAACCATTCCCCTTCCTTTGTCAAATATAACAAGGTGGATCTTGAATGGTTGAGTTGTCATGGTTTTCAAGAAAGACAATAAATGATCATGTGTTGAAGTGTGGTGAATAATTTATTCAAAGTAATGCATTTTTCCCCCTCCTTTTAGTAAAGATGTTTTTATCTGAGTTAGACATAATTGTAGAAGCTTGGGACAGCTAGGCCTTTGAGTATTTGTTGTAGACAAATGAGCATTCTGAAATTTAGAGGACCCTTCATGTCTACCTAGAAGCATGCAGGCATATATGATACCCTTGATTCATTGGAAACGCAAACACACATATTTCTGTTAAACTCTTGGTTGATAAGAGGAGGTATGAATCATTTTAATCTTAGTGGAATTATTCAGTGAGTCCTTAGACTGCTGGGACACTTTGAGGCTAAGATTAGCGGGTGTTGTCGTCTGTGTCCCTACGAGGCCTGCGTCAGCATCTTTACAAGCTGTGAGGAGGCTGAGCGTTTAACCTGCAAACTCAATTACCCAAAGGCCAGTGTCTAAAGATATCCAAAATGAGACTAGACTGACCACCTATGATTACCAGCACTGGTCAATATTGATGTATTGTTATTCATTTAATTATAATGGTTATGTCTGTGATCATGACCTTAAAAACAATTCAACTTCTCATTTGTTATAGGCAAATATAAGTGTGTAACACATCCTGCAATATAAGAACGTGAAAGTCAAAGAAAGTAGATACCGACCATAGATCATATCTTTCTGACCACATGGTCATATCTTTCTAGATTAACAAAGTGTAAGACTTCAGTCAGAATTAACAACAAAAATAAAAAGTAGTGGGAGAAAGACAAGGTGAGGAGGGTGACCCAGACAAGGAGATTTGTGTGGCGGAGCTCCAGAGTGGTCCTCTTCCTCATGAGTTCAAGAGCCTTTTTGGTGTGACGAACAACAAGGAGGCTGCTGATTACTTTGACAATGTGTTCTGAGCTTTTGATAAATGGAGTAAGTATATCTGTTTTTAAGGAATACAATTTGTATAAACTGGAAAATCAACCTGTTTACTAGTTTTTCAGTACATCACCTACTTCATAAGATCATGCTCCACATCTGTGTCAGCAGTGAAACTGGCACAAAAGCTTTTTATTCAGATCACAGTCATTAAACCTTCATCCTTAAATGGTTTCCCTTTCTTTTTGCATAATAAGGACAACAACATTGACTTCCTGGAATATGTGGCATTATTGAACCGGGTCTTGAGGGGCAAGTTGGACCCCACGCTAAATAGACGTATAATTTAACTTCTTTAAATTATGGAAATGTACAATTTATGGACTGCTACTACTATCTGTCTATAAAATGACAAGCTATACGACGCTATGCAATCTCAAGAGAGAAGTGAACATTACATGAAACATCTTGCCTGACTGTCTACATATGGGCTGAAGAAGGCCTGCCATGGGGAACTGGATTAACAGTGTAACCCTTATCCCTGACCAGGTGGTGGACAGGACCTCTGAGCTGGTGGATGAGAATGAAGACGGTGAGAGTGAAAGATTATGATCATTATAGCATTTGGGCAGCACCGGGTTTGTACAATAATTTCTTCATGAATATTGCATTGTGTGTGTGTGTGTGTGTGTGTGTGTGTGTGTATGGACACTCTCAATTGCAATTGTACACAAAGCCTGGTCTTTTATACATTTAGCTGTTGTATCACACAGTAAAAATGTGTCTCTCACCCCATATCGGGGAGTTCTCTCTGGATGCGTTCATGGACCGAGCTGGGAGGGATAAGTGGGTCATGAAGAGGCTACAGGTGGACCTGAATCTCAAGGACTGGATGCAACCACAATGCAGCGCTGAGTGCTAAGTCTGGGATACGAATGATCCTTAATTACCTGTACATAGCTTCTAACCATAAAGTACCTTATACCTGCACATAATATAACCACATGTATCATCTTTCATCATGTGAATGTTGCATGACATAAGGACATAGCATATACATTTTTTTCATGCAATAGTTGATTGAATTTGTGTTGCATTATATATGGATTGCTTAGCAATGGCCTAGCACTCTCTTTTGTGTCTTTAAGTAAAAATAAATTGAATGCTTACACAATTGTATGCATATATTGTATGACAATGAAGCTATCTATGAATTCTATAAGAGTGATCTTTTTTGTTCATTTTGTATTATAAATAAACACAAATGTATAGCCTCCGGTTTCTATTGACGTTCCTTCAGAAGGATTTCTGAGATATCCTATCCCATCATTAACAGAGTGATGGCAGTATTTCCCCGAACAAGATTGGGAGACTTTCAAATTCATAAAAGAAGAAAAATGTCAATAAGGAAGTCATATCGGAACAAAACTGTGTGCATGTTCTGAGGATGATGTTATACATGTTTAATAATGTATAACATTGAATGAATCGCTTTAAGGTTTAACTTTAAAAGAGCCACTCCTTCCTCCTCACCCCGCACCCCCCAGCCCGGCCTGACAACATCCTTGATGCCAAACTGAATGTCGTCCGAAGTTGAAAATCCGAGCTCTGACCTACCACCGGAGGTAAGCAGAAATAAACGTAAACGTGTGCCCGACACATACGATCGCTGTTGGTGTGGTGTTAGCTTATGGCGTAAATATACCCTCTATTATTATTTATTTGCAGTCAGCAGAAGAACGATGCACCGTGAGCCATGTGAGCGGGGATCTGTTCTCCTGTCCCGAGGACGAGGCGCTGGCCCACTGCATCAGTGAGGACTGCCGCATGGGGGCAGGCATCGCCGTCCTATTCAAGAAGAAGTTCAACGGGGTGGAGGAACTGAAGGCACAGAGTGAGTCACGTCCGTATAAAACATTCATCACCTGATCCACCCAACAAGAACACTTTTGTTTTTGGACTTGCAGAGTGCTAGTCCCCATTGGCTACTATCTTGCAAATGTTATGTTTTTCTGGACTGAGACATAATGTTGTTGGTTTTTTACCTCTGCAGATAAAATCCCAGGGCAATGTGCTGTACTGAAAAGAGGCAGACGATATGTGTACTATTTGGTAAATGTTAAATGTTCAATTTATGTTTCTATGATGTTAAGTCCCCTTTAAATGTGCTGTAGGTAAGCTTTAAGAAATGCTATTTCAGTGTAATTTGTTAGAAATGGCCTAGCCATCTATCAACTATTAGTGAGTGAGATGCACTGCGAGAATATCAACTATTTCAGCACCTGCCCTTGTATGTGGCAGGTGATTTTTGACTGCTCCTGGCTCATTCCTGGACAATCACGGCATCTCTTCTCTGATTGGTTTGTATATTTAATCTTCCCTGTCAATCACAGGTGTGTGAGATGACTGCTCCATGAAGCTTTTTTGGTTGTTAAGTTTCCAAATCTCGCTCTCTCTTTAAAACTCTCAAATCATACCTACAGCACCTTTTAATATGTATTACTGATAATATAATTATAACGAGTATTTGGTTACAATAATACATTTAATTTCAGATCACAAAGAGAAAGGCCAGCCACAAACCAACGTATGAAAACCTTAAACGCAGTCTGGAGGACATGAAGACCCAGTGTATCTTGAACAGAGTCACCAGGATATCAATGCCACGGTTCGCATAGTGATGAATCCCACAAACACAAACTTTTATCAGGTGTTTGTCTGCATATAGGCCTATCTGTATCTGTCTACAGCACCTATCTGTATCTGTCTATATTTCAGGAAACGTAGACAATGATGAATGGCTGTATTATTGAGATGTATTCAAAGGTACTTGTATCTCTTTCATCTAACAGGATTGGCTGTGGCCTCGATCGACTGAAATGGGAAAGTGTGTCTGCAATGCTGGAACAGGTTTTCAAACACACTGATATCTCCATCACAGTCTACAGCCTTCCTGATAATACCACAACAGTGAAACGACATCTGTAGGCTGAACGATGAAAGCTGTATTCCGAACATGTGGCAGATTGATGGTTGTTTTTGCTTGACCGTGCATTTCAGTGTTTCTTTTCCCCACCTGGGGCGAACTTATGCTATGAAATAAAGACAACATTATTGTTTTGGATATGATGATGACTTTGTGGAATGATGACTCTTTACTTCTTCCTAATGTGCAAGCATTTAAAAAACTCCATAATATAATACATTTCTTTGTATAAATCTAGTTTCCTTTATTCTTCAGAATCTGAGTAATTCTCAGTTTCCTAACATAATTTGCATTGACTTCATGACATCATCATATAAATCGAAAGTATGATATCCTTGCCCTTCATGTTTGTCTATCCGAGGCACCATGTTGGACTAGCCGGGCGGTTTGTTTACATTGGCTTCTACCGGCACCACCTAACTTTCTGCATAGCCGGTGTCACGGGTGCAGATGGTACTACTATTGTGTTAGGGATTATTGATCTCATGATGTATTGTGCTTCAGTGAAGGGCTGAGGCACAATGGAGGCGGTGGAGGCAGCAGATGTAAGGATGGAAATGAGTGGTGAATCTGACACCACACAGTCAAACCCACACATCCACTCCCCGGCCGAGGATCTCCATCAGGCAGAAGCAGCAGCAGCTATATGCACCGTGAGTGGACTGTGGAGAGAGAACCCTACAGGGATGATATACGGCATTGTATTCCTGCTATACTACGTTGTCATAAAGATGCCTGTTTTCAATGTACACCCAGACCAGTCCAATTGGATTATGATGTTTAATTTCGCAAGCAGGTTTCCCCTGTGCGCCCGTGTCTCTGTTTAATTATCATAAACAATGGCGGGGCTGAAAGAGAGCGATGACGGGAGTGTGTGTGCAGCCTGGGCCCCGCCCCGTCCCTATGCCTTCCCCCCGGGGCTCCTTCAATAATTCATGAGGAGGAGACATTAGGGGCTGTGTGCACTGCGGCGGGCTCCCTCCACTCTGCCCCTCCGTGTATCCCTGGCTGGCTGGGAGACTGTACTCAGGCATCACTGCATCCAAACCCCCTCCCTCCCCTCCCCTCTCCTCCTCCTGCTCCCTTTCTCCCATCCCATCCCCCCCTGTCCTATTCCATGCCTGGCAATTAGATTGCACACTGCAGCACCGCTACCGAGCCGCTTAGATACATAGCTATAAGGTTCTCTCCTCATACAGCTGTGTCCCGTTGGCCACTGCAGGCAGCTGGGAGCAGGGCTGACCCGGTTCTCCTCAATACTCGCTATCTTCTTCTTCTCTCTCGCTATTTCTTCTGCCGTCGTCTCCATGCAGAATGTTGCTTGTGCTGCTGCAGTTCATTGATTATTTCTTTTGAGCCTCTGTCCCATTCTCTCTCTCTGGCGCTCTCTCTCTCTTGCTATCTCTCTTTCTCTCATTCTGTCCTCCATGCTCCTCCTCTCTCCTCTCCTCTCTCCATCCCCCATTCCCTTTTTTTTTGCATGTGCGCTGCGTATGAATCTGCAGAGCTCAGCATTCTCCTCTACGGGCACTTAGGGGGGAAAATAAAAAAATAAAGGCAGAAAGGAGGTGGGTCGGGAGGGGTCCTGGTGCACCATATAACCGCCGCCTTCCAATTAGAGCAGAGAGCTTATGTTATTGAAGAGCAGCCTGGCCAATGAGGAGGCAGCGCACCAAGAGACAGCAGGGAGAAAAGCAGCAGAGCGAGTGGGCAATAGGAGGGAAAAAAAGCTGCCGCAGCGTGTGAGTGTGTGTAGTTTTTTTTCATCCCTCCCCCTGAACAGATCTTTATCAATTTAGGTACTACTGCACTTGGGGTTGCGTTGAGCGCGTGTCGGCAGAAGTATCAGGTCAACGGCAAGGCAGGATCAAGGTGTGTCCAGTCAGTGGGCTGTGGGGAAGAGTCCTGACTTGAATTCATTCTAAAGCTGGGAGTAGCAAGAGAAAGTGAAAGACAGATTGATTGAGTTTTCTCTTTATCTCAAAGTGTCTGGGAGCCTTTTGAAGACGCGTGGGTCAGAGGAGTCCTGTGGACAACTTTCTAGAAAGGTAAGGCATTTAATCCTCTGCATTTGTTACAGAAACGTATGATTTAGCTTCTTATTACTCTTTTTAGAGTGGGTCGAATTCAACCCGTCAATGTTGAAACACCTCCATCCCTCCCCCACTTATCTTTGGGTTTAATGCTTTATCCTTCATATTTGTCTTATTTCTTGCCTGCTTATTTCCCCTCCCGGCGTTATTGAGACTTGACAGGAAGACGAAGGGGAGAGAGGGGAGAGCGTGAGGGAGAGAGAGGAGGCAGGACGGGGGGAGGGAGGTGGAGGAGGAGGTGGTGATGGTGGGGAAGTGAGGGGTGGGGAAGGTTAGTGCGGGACTCCCGGCTTCTAGGCTAAGTTACTCTGCACACGGTTCTCTAGTGCTGCAGTATCCCATGACATCCCAGAGCAGAGCTGCCTCAGCAGAGAGCTCACGCCCGGCACAATGGGGGGGAGGGGGGGCTGTTCAACCAACTACACTGATTCATGGGAATGACATAACGGCTTCTCCTCCACCTATTAAATCAGACATACTCATATTATATTATTTTGATCATTAATATCACTATTAGCAGTTGCAGCAGGTCTACATCGTTTGTGATCCCTCAAAGCATTGGTCTTTTTGATGTATTCTATAAATAGTTTGGAG
>JAOSLM010000001.1:13889917-13902920 GCA_025629765.1 Eleginus gracilis | reverse complement strand
TCTCTCTCTCTCTCTCTCTCTCTCTCTCTCTCTCTTTCTCTCTCTCTCTCTCCCCCCCCCTTCCCCCCCCTCTCCCCCCTCTCTTCAAGTTCACTCCTCGTAGCTCACTCTCTGGCAGCTCTGACTGGCAGCGGGCCAGACACTCTGTGTACTGTGGACAGACTCAGGACTGAGGGCTAAAATCATCCACTGATATAGATGGGGAGGGGGGATGACAATGAGGGCAGAGGGCTGGAAGTCTCTGGGATTAAGATGGCTGGTGTCCTGGGAGGACGGATATATCCTTCATGAAGCCACCCCCAACCCCACTCCCCCCACCTTCATCATCAATCATCATCATCATCATCATCATCATCATCATCATAAGTCAGGAGGTTATTTTCTAGAAGGACAGGTGGCGCGTCGCTAGCGGCCCAAGGCGCAGTTGTTACATTTCAATCCTGAGACAAACAATCCATAAATAACAATCGCATATCGAGAAATATGAAAACAGTTCCACTATTGTTTTGCTCCAGCAAGACAGTTTGGATCCACTGAAAGTGACTCATGCAGTGGCCTCTTGAGGTGTGCGATAGTTAAATATGACGGGGCTTTTTTCTTCCCATCAGTCTCCAGATAGTCCATTCTACACAAGTAGAGCCCCTCATTTCTAATCATGGTCTGACTTCCTTTTATAGCGAGGTTTTCAGTGTTGAAGCCGATTCAGGAAAATAACTCAACATGATCCACTAGTTAATGGAACGGGACGTGGAAAAGGAGAAGGAATGGAAAGAAGTAAAAGAGAGAAATGAGAAAAGAAAGAACAAAAAGAAAGACAGACACACAATGAATTAGGAAGCCTTGGCTGGTTCTGATTAATACTAAGAGAATAATAGCAGCCTCTCTTGTCTCATCTGCTAATACTTGTCCTTTTTTAGGAAGAATATTTGAACGCGATTCATGTCCAATTATATACTGCTTTTGACCCATGCCTCAAAAGAAAAGAGAAAAAAGACTGTCAGCATATTTATTTTATATTTATTGCAGCTCTCATGCCCTCAAGTCCCAGTCCTATATTAACAATTGTGCTAAGAAAATAGCAATAAAGGCCCTGCGCCTTCGCTGCTTGACAACTAATAATAATAACACAATATGTGAACCACTATGTTTAAAATAATGAGCAATTACACTTGGCATGTGAACAGCCTTTTTGGTGGATCTTCAGCCTTTAAAGACTCTCTCCTCTGCCTTTGCCCCACTGGCTTGTGAAAGTCGGACCTATGTAGAACGCAGACCCCCAAAATCTCCCCAAAAATCTTAAACTCTGGAAGCTATGAATCCCATTCTCTCCTTTATGACTTTCCATTTGGAAATATATTCCCCTTTTTGGTGCTGCAGATTGTTATCCAGAACGTTCTCTGCCTTTCAAACGAGCTTGACAGAGTGCGCTGCTGACATCTCCCTCTCTCTGTCAACTCAATCTCAGGGTGTCAGGGTGGGAAAGTATGCAGTTAAACTAAAGTCATGTCTCGGCCTCTCCATGTGTCGGCCCTGTCAGTGGCAGCATGTCTACTCATGGGTCGTCTGTCCTTCTCTCTGTTATTACAAATACATTTGAGCATTGTGTTGGCACCTCCATACAGCCCTACAGGAGGGTGCAGGGTTTCGATCAAGCATCTCTTCTGCTATGCAATCCTCTCTGCTTAGGTTGATTATCACAACCAGATTTAGTACAGGGTGAACACTTGGAGGCTCTGTCGTTACTAATAGGCCCATGTATCTAAAATGCCAGCAGCAGACAGCTGTACCACAGACAGAACCCCCCCCCCCCCCCCCACTGTGTTGGGTCTGTGGCATCTATCTGCGGCACAGAAACAGACATCCCCCTCGGGCCAGATCATCCCTGGCATTCATTATCATTTGGATGCAAATTCTGGGCACGTTTGCTGGTAAATAACTAAAATGCAAAAGCTTGTTTGTGAACACTTCACACCCTAGAGATTAACCTCTTTTTTTTTGCCATTATGATATCTGTTCAAGGTCTGAGAAGATGAGACAAAACATGAGCCTGCACAGGTGGAGAGCACAGCATGAGAGAGATAGGAGCGAGAGAATCCTCAGTCCGAATCCAAGGGTAAACCATGGGGATAGATAGAGTCTCCGAGCTTCGCCCAATATGGTATGGAATGTGGAGAGAGCTCCGCAATGTCACATGGTTGGAGAGAGAAGACTAAGGTGGGAGCAGAGCTTATTGGGCCCTCCTGGTTACTTCTCTAAAGGAATCCAGTAACCGGCCATTCTGCATATCAACAGTTTGACAACATCACAATATCATGCGATGGCCATGCACTAATCCATGTTGCATCACTGCACTGACAACATTCCTTTTAGCTTACGATGTTACAATGAAACCAAATATATAGAGCGATCCCATTCAACATGTATGTGTGCTTAGGTGATCGGTACATAACAAATTTTGAACAGAAGCCTCAATGATTGATTGGCACGATAATCAGACTATATTAAAATGAAGTTTTGCCAAGGATTGCATTCTATTAAGTCACCGGCATCAAGTGAACTGCAAGTGCACTGGAAATGCAGTAGAAGGCTTTGCACTCAAAAGTAAGAAGATGCAATGGTGCCATCTAGTGACAATACAAAGCAGGAGCATTATTATAAACGATTGTCCAACTGAAGCACTCCCTTTTACTTAATATGAATACAGTAATACTAATACTGTGTTTATTAGTTACAGCATCAGCCTCTTTACCTGTGTATTGGACGCATCAGAGAGGTCCATGTCATAGCCCAGGGGTGCCTGCAGTGACAGTTGGTCTGCATCGTGGATCGGATTCTGATTCTCATCTGTCCTCCATCTCTCACTCACTGCACTCACAAACACACACAAACAACACACACACACACACACACACAGAAGATGAACGCATTCACAACCGTTTTCATGTCTGCCTTATTTCCATATGGAAAATATTGTAGGTTTTCGCATTTTGTCCTTTAATGGCATGTGACAAAAACATTGTTGCAATGCCTTCTGACCTCTCCAGGACTTGCTTTTCGTGATGTTCTTGCCTGGAAGGCTACACAGCCCACTGGGGGATGCATTGGATTGGTCTGCTGCCGGACACTCAGCCTGGGCTTCCAGTCTGGACTCAACGTTTCCCTCCTGAACACAGCGAACGCGGAACAAAAAAAACACAACCAAATAAGCATCACAAATCAACCATGTACTCATACCTGGGTGGCCTATAATTGGTCGTAATCTGCGAATGGGATTTTGAGGCAGGATGGGAGAGGATCCACTTGGGCTAACCTCATCCGTTTGGCTCCAGGCTGGACTAAGCTCCTGGGATTTCACGGCCTTCGTCAGGCTGCTGGCGAGTGGCTGGTCCTCCGCTGACCCCGTCTTCCCCGCAGCCTCATCCTCTTCTGCATGCTTACAGTCAGGGCCGTAGCTCCTCTGAGCCTCTTTGAGCTCCGTTAGGGTCACACCCTGCCAGGGCAAATACACACACACAAACACACTGTCACACAACCTAGAGCCGACTGCGTGGGGACCTCAATACATAAGACCATAGGAGTAGCAGTACACACACACACACCTGTGTTGACCTGCGGGTCTGTCTGGCCTGCCGGGACCGGGCCTTCCTCTGGGACTCCGCCTCCTCATCTCTGACGGGGGTGTGGAACGCCCTGGGCAGAGTCGAGCTTTACACCCCATGAACACCAAATACATACATTTTCATCAGTTAGTTGAAGTGAATGATTACAATTCATGACATGATGTGGAAGTCCTTTAACTGGACATTAAAGGAAGACCATTCACAGTAGGGCCTCATGTGACAACAGATATGTCATTTCTAAACTATGGAACAGCTTGCCATTGCATATTAAATTGTCCCTCTCTGTAGCTATTTTTAAATCAAATCTTAAAACTCATCTCTACTCTATTGCCATTAATTCAGTATAACCTTTCTTTTACCTCATCTTTATCACATCTTTTAGTCTTTTGATCCTGATCCTGTACATTGATTTAACGTCTAGCCAATATTATCATTGTTATTACTGTCATTATTATTATTACTATTGTTACTGTTATTATCATTGTCTCAAATGTATGAATGTTACTTGTTTTATTGCTGTTTGTTTTTTGTTTTATCTTTGTTTTGTTTTAGTTTTTTTTAGCACTTGTCAACTGTTGTTTTTTAAATGTGCTTTACAAAGAGATTTACATTACATTTCTATAATGATTCATACAACGATTTGACTCGCTTCTGGTATGCATGGTATACATCTCTGGTAAAAAACATTGATTGCATTCTGCCCTTCACATTGGATATTTGACAATGGTGAAATGAGACACATTATGCACAAAACCTAGTTTCAACATCCAGGATCATGTTTCCTATTCCTATGTAAAGAGAGTGGAAGGGAGCCGGATGCATCCTTGAGTCCTGCTACCGTCGCCTGCAGGCTCCAAGAAAAACAGCTGAGTAAGGCTGAGGCACGAGGCTTGTGTGTTGCCCACAGCCTCCCTCCTCTTCCTCCCTCTCCCCCTTCTATGCTCAGGGTGTATTGATCCTGGTCTGGCCACCATGCATCCGGCCTTGGAGAAACAGCACTCTGCACTGCATCCTCATGAAAGGCGTTGTCATACAAGCATAAGCACGAGAAGGTGATTAGGGGTAATGGCTTCATAACGGCCCTGACCACATAGATGGCTCTGCATATAGATATACGGTTGGCATTTGAAAGGAAACTAATGGTAGAATAAAAGTCCCACCCATATCGGCACATTGCACCACTGACAAGCAGAGGGATGTCTATGTTACAAATGGCCCATGCAAGGTTTAACGACAGGAAGTAACTTAGGTTAAACATGCATGGAAAGGAAGCATAACAGCATAAAACGAGGAAAAGCCGTAGAAAACAAATCAGCCAAATTGATTCAGTTCCTCAGCTTACTTTAATCCAGAAATCCGGATCACATGAGCTGAAAGCAGACCAGCGTTTGAAAACCACTGCAGGTTGGAAGCAGCACTTCAGGGTAAAGCAGGAGTCGGGGCAGCTGTAGCTTACCTGGGGAGGTATGTCTGCATGGTCAGAGTAAGAGGGAGCCACGTTGAGACACCGGCGGAAACAAGCGGGTGCGGCTGGTGACTTTGTGAGAGTGAGAGGAGGAGAGTACCGGACCGGAAGGGCGAGAGAGGGAGGAAGAGAGAGGGAAGGAGAGAGGAGGGTGGGAGGGAGAGAGAGAGAGACTACCTCCCTACGGATGCCTAACACAGCTCGTCCTTACCGACAGGACAATCCAGCAAGGTCTGACGCAAGCATTTCTAAACAGCTCCTTTCTGCAGGGCAGGATACAAACACACTAAACGATAGCACTATATAGATAAAACACTATATAGATAGAACACTGGACTATACAGACGTAACTGCCGAGTATATTCAATGCTATCGGAAACTCAACTATATTAATATCCTTGTTCTTTAATGTTCTTACCGAAAACAATTTAAATTCTCTTTTTCTGGTAAAAGTCTATAAGCATACATCATGTCAACTGTGCCTCTTCCCTGTTTAATATTGAATTGGTCCGTCCATAACACTTACAGGAGGTGGATGCCCCTGAGGCGGTCTTCCTCACTCTGTCACATAACATCAATACATTACTGTATTCTGTCCTGTAGCATATATAATAATATGCCTATCCAACACATACTGCCTGATTCACTAGAAATACATTGTTTCCCTGAATGCAACTGCGGCTTGTTCAACTATAATAGCAAAATAATTGTTTCCAGTTTATAAAATAATTTGAGGCATCCATGCAGAACACTGTTGAAATTGTATTATTTGGGCTGTACTTCTGTATCATCTTCAATACTGTCCAATGTGGCCTACATTCATTAAAAATTATATTAATATGTATAGAAGACAGAACCAATGGTAGAAAACAAAAAAAGTTTATTGAACAATACAAAGGGGCGGGGCTTTGGATGAGGACATGTAGTGCAAAGGCACTAAAAATATTAAAGGTACAAATAAAAAAAACGATTTGTATGCAGACGTTTGTGTTTTTTTTGTGGCACCAATTATATTCCCCTTGTAATCCACTATGTATTGAAAGAAGGAAAGACAAGACATGAAAATATAAACAAAGAAATCAATAAGAAAACAATTTGAGACAGATTAGTTAGAATTACATTTCCCTTCTTATTCTAGTACTTAAGGTGTATGTGTCAGCAGCCTTCTAGTGTAAACAAGTATCACATGACACACAGCATATATACTCTGAGTCTTTCTGCTACCAATACACGACAAAACAGATACATGGCTTCAAAGGAGTTAACAAGGGTGGCTAGTTCTCTTTCTTATGGTAGGTGAAGTATGCGATGTTGAATTTATGACGTTGTGTTGAAACATCTGTACTCTTTCAACAGATTAAGGCTCTTGGGGGTTGGTGTTGGCGAGGGAACCCTGAATAACTGAGAATTTGACACCTATGGGCTCACATTATTTTGAGGTACCGAGAGCTTCAGTGACGAGTGCGACCTGATCTTCCAGCTAGAGAAATGCCAGCATGTGCAGACTGCGCCTCAGCTCCAGTAGTCCCGGGTATCCCCCCCCTCCCCTGCGCCATGTTGTAGACTGTCCATTCTTCAGTTGTGGAACATTGTCCCCTCTGCATACGTCCCACACCGCTCTGAAGAAAAAGGAAGCGGAACAGGTTTGATTAATATCTCATCGTCAATATGGGTCTCCGATGTATATTTGTGTTATTCAGTTATGTGTTATTCCCCACAATGCACAAAAAATGAATACTTAAAACAGCAATGTTTCACAGTGTGCTTGACTTACACTCCTCCTTGGCTTGATCCACAGCTTCTTCTTCTACTACAACAGTACGCACTTCTGGCGCCTCCTCCACTTCCTGCTCCGTTTCAGATACCGCCTCCTTCTCCTCCTCCTCGGCTACTTCAAGAGGCTCCTCCTCCTCAACTACAGAGTCCTCCTCAACAATATCTTCTTCAGTCTCCTCCTCGGGAGCAATATTGTTTTCCTCAGTCACCTCCTCCTGAACCGCCTCCGCAGCCTCCTCTTCCTCCGCAGCCTCCTCTTCCTCTTCCGCCTCTTCCTCTGCAGCCTCCTCTTCCTCTTCCGCCTCTTCCTCTGCAGCCGCCTCTTCCTCTGCAGCCGCCTCTTCCTCCGCAGCCTCCTCTTCCTCCACAGTCTCCTCTTCCTCCACAGCCTCCTCTTCCGCCTCTTCCTCTGCAGCCTCCTCTTCCGCCTCTTCCTCTGCAGCCTCCTCTTCCTCCGCAACCTCGTCTTCCTCCGCAACCTCCTTTTCCTCCGCAACCTCCTCTTCTTCAGCAACCTCCTCTACCTGCTCCTCTGGGACGACCTCCTCCGCTGGTGGAGCGGTCGAGTCTTCCGTCGCTGCCTGCTCCTCCACGACCTCACTACCTTCCAGGGCTGCGGGTGCTGCTGGCTCCTCCTCAGGCTCTGGTACAGCAGCCTCCTCCTCTTGTTCTGGTTCTTCTACAGCTACAGCTGTGGGCACCACCTCCTCGGCCGCTGGTGCTGGTGTTGGTGTTGCCGCCTCTTCTACCTCTGGGAGGGCCTCCTCTACCTGCTCCTCACTCTCCGGCTAACAGACAGAACAAAGGATTTTTGAGATGTTGACGCTTTAAAGATTCACGACACTCAAATACCGGAGAACGCCCCAAGTAGCTAATCAGTTGAACACTGACAGTCAGAGTACTGGTGTGTAAAGCAAAGACCTAACCACAGTGTGGGGTTATGGGGAAGCAATATCCAACATGTCAATGTGAGAATCCACACCAGGAAATTAGTCTAAATTAATGGGATGATCTCATTCTAGTCCCCATTGGACACAAACGTGCTAAAAATAGTAAAGAGACAATGTGGGCCTTTTCGTGAATGAGATACTTGGTGAACTGGTTTTACAAGATGTTCACTGTTGGCCCAACGGCTTGTATATAGGGTTAAACAGACTTCTTATTGTACCAAATGAAGGCTTTAAGGTATGCAGAAACTTCAGATACAACACTTTAACAAATACCTCCTTGAAATACTGAAAATGTTTGTGGTTGACTTACCACGATTTCTTCCTCCTTGACACTGCTGGGAAGCTCTGACTCTAGCGTCTCACTGTAAAACACACTTATCTTTACTGACTGAAGGTAAAAAGTTTTTAAAAGGATTCTACAATCGTGTGTATTATTGTGGCCTTCACAGCACAGCATAAGAGCTGGAATTTGAACAGGAACCAACTTCAAAAACCATCAAAACACGGGCATGTTGATACAAATCACACAAGGAATCAAACAGGGGCCGCCACCAGTAGCCTGGAGTAAGACAAAACCATCAGAGCAGCGCACTCAGCCAGTCGCAGACACAAGGGCTTTGGCAATGTCAACACAATCTTATGGTTCAGAGAACGGGAGCTATCTAACCCCCCCTTCCCCCATCGTTATTGAAACGTACCCGACGGCATCGACCATCGGATCCTCTCCCTCCAGCAGCTCCTTCAGCTCCCGGAGATCGGCCGCCTGCACGTCCAGGGAGGCATGCGCCTCGCCAAGTCCCCCCGACAAGGTCTCCACTCTCTGGGCCAGCTGGGCGGCGAGCGCCCCCAGGCCCTCCACCTGGAGCCGCACCACCTCCAGCTCCTCGCTCTTGCCCTGCAGGGCGCCGTGCAGCTGGCCCAGCTGCTCTGCCGACGCGGTAACCTGCTGCATCTCGGCCAGGCGGGCCTTCATCTCCGTGTGGAGGGAAAGCACCTGGGCGGGCAGGTCCGAGGTCTTCAGCTGCTCCGCCGTGGCCATGGCGACGCCCACCTGCCTCTGGGCCAGCGCGTACGACTCCTCCAGGGCATTCAGACGGTTCTCGGCACCCTCCGATGAGTGCTCCTGCGATGGGGACAATGAATGACAGAGGGGGTTGAGAGGATGATGTTATTTTATGTCAGTTCTTATCAAGGTTCTATCAGGGTTTATGCTCTGATACCCAAACTTATTTTGGACCACAAACGGTCATGGTTCCAACATCTACCATTTATATTTCCATAAGTTTATGTAGGTTATGTGTAGAAAGAAAAAAACTGTCTACTAGTGGACAACATGTATGGCAAATATTGCGACAATTTCCTTTCTCTAGCATATGCACACAGACTGAATAGTGTGTGCTGTACTAGACCTGTCCATCTCTGAATGCTTGGGGATGTTTGACTAGAGTGTGCTTTATTAGACTTAGCATATCTATCTCTGAATGCTTAGTGACGTTTTCCATTTACTCAATTATTCATGTAGTTTATTGCCTCACAAAAAAGGTAGGGGGAACAACCACTAGAATTGTTTCTGCTTTATTATACCGAATTTTTTTTCAGGACACTTAGAGTTAAACATTTCCATATGTTCTAGATTGTCGACTGGCCATACCAAGTACTTACAAAGAAAGAAAAAAGAGAAGGATGCATCAGGCACACGTCACTTCTTTCCTCACACATGGGGGGGTTGCAAGAAAACCCTGAACTGGTGAAATGAGTGACAGTCTAAATTTAACCTTGGAACACTACTGGCTTGTATTTCGGGAGTACTATTTTTACAACAGGCAATCTGCTGTATAGGCCACTGAAGTGGCACGTGGCCCTAGCAGTAGTAATGCAGATATTAAATATTTCATTATAAAAAATAAAACAAAATCACAGAACACGCCTGGGTCCACACTGTGCAAATGTAGGTCAAAGATAATTCCCATTACAAACGCCAGCAGCTGTGGCTCACCTTGTCAAGATGATATAAATAGAATCATTTGTAGGCTTTACACACCCCAATGACTTTCCAGACATTTTGAAATGTGATAGAGCTGATCTGAACTCCTGCTGCTACTTGCTATTTGCAATAGGCTGCAGCCTTGTGTGTGAGCGACTCTCATACATGGTCACATGACACTCAATATCATCCTATGCAAATGCATATAGATAAAGTAAAGATAGCAGGCGCTTTATTTTGCATATCATTGCATACATTGCATACCTTGTTAGACTGTCGAATTTCTTCCTGAGAGGCCTGAAGTTTCACAATTTTCATCTGCATTCCCATGAAATTATCTGTCAAATAGGTTATCGTTTGGCTCTGCTGGAAGCAGAACCACGAGATGCCAGCGCCTCCAATTACGATCATTAGAAATAAAATAAATAACAGGGTGAAAGTGTTTCCTCCGTCTCGACCCTCCGACTCCGGAGAATCATTCTTGAAAAAGTTATCTTCATGCTTTTGGTTTTTCGGCTTTCGATGTTTAGCTGTCATTCTTCAAAAGAAGGACACAATGTTCTAAGGAGCGAAAGATGAACCTTTGCGACCTGGAGCGTCCAAACGATAGCCGACGGGTAGTGATTCAAATCTCTCCGTCCCCTCCGTCAAGTACCCTATCAGCCTAATTGACACCAACGGCTTGCACAGTTTAATCCGCACACTAAAGTAGCAAAAAGCATAAAGTCGTGCGTTGTGCTGGAGATGAGAGAGTGAAGGGAGGCGTGCACGGCGTTGGGCAGACTGGTTTGCTGGGGAGAACAGCGTGTAGGGGGCGGGTCGTCAGTTCCGCCCACCGACTGTGAATGGCTGAAATATTCACAACGTGCTCTTTCATGGAATAAACCAACACCAGTTAACAAAATGCCACATTGGTTGAATTACATCTCACGTTTATTATGTATAATGTGTAATCTCAAAATACCATAGGCCTAATCATCAAAGCTCTTTATTTTTAAACTAAAGTATATTCTGTAGGCATGTGATTACCTCATCACATTTAAATAAACAGCCCAAACTGCAATACAAACAAAATGCAACTTCCTATTAAATATACAGCAACGGTATAAAATCCTGGCAGACATGGCCAGCGGAAGCTTATGCAACCTCACATTTAAGGCCATTGTTCTTAAACGAGGGAACTACCCCTAGGGTTAGTTCCCTCAGGTTACTGCTGGGGTGAAACATACAAAGGGCCAGGGTGTAGGGAGAAAACCTTAGGTGAAGCACCCACCCACCCATTTAACTGTGCTTATTTACATGAATCTTGTTTCCAGTTTACACAGCTGAATAGCACATGGCCTACTGCTTTATTTTCATGCACTTAAAAACAATTAGTGAAAAATCTATGATGTAAATAGATTCCAAGTCTGGAAAAGGGCCATTATGCATCAAATTGACAAAGGCATGGCAAAAAATATTTGTATATGTGTATTATATTGTATAATGGCTTCTCGTGGTTCTAGGAAGCAAAGGAAACAACAATCCCATACAGCTTCTTGGATAAATGTATGAATGTATGAATGAATGAATGCATGAGCTTCAGTTCATAGTACATCATCCATGCATTGTTGTCGTTTTTTGGGGAATCTTCCTGTTGTGGAGAAATCCAGCGGTGTCAGCGAGCTCAAGAGGGCTGAACAGGTCCTGGTGTCTGTCAGAAGGAGGCTTGCTAGTTCGAATATTCAGTGTGTGTAAATAAAGGCATTGAGGTGCCCATGAGCAAGACGGGCTGGACGTGGCCTTGTGTGGCTTTGACACCTCACGGTATGAACGCATTGGGGGGAGCCTGTCTCTGACTGCAGCATTATAAATAAATACACGGGTCATAAATAAAGCAGAGGGTTATAAATAATAGTTCTATATAAATCGGTGGCTCACAACTTAAAATCTTCACTCTGTGGGGAAAATAAAAAAAACAAAGCAGCATTTTATTATTTTTCAATATTTCCCCAAACCCCTTTCTGATGGTAAAACCTGCCCCGCTCCCCCACCCCACCTCACCTATGACGCTGAGGGTGGTGGAGCACTCGGCCCGGCCCAGGGCGTTCTCTGCGAGGATGGTGTACTCGCCCACGTCCTTGGGCATCACGTGCAGGATCAGCATGGAGCACACACCGCAGATGTCCGAGATGTAGTAGTTGGTGTTGGTGTTGAGGCTGACATTGTTGCGGTACCACGTGACGCGGGGCTTGGGGTTCCCCCTGACGGCGCAGCTCATGTAGCACTCGTAGCCCTTGGGCGCCGTGTGGCACTTCAGCGGCACCATGAACGACGGCGCGCACCGTGGGTCCGGGTCCTTCCGGGTCGGCAGGTGGACCACAAACCGTTCTGCGACAGAGGAGGAAGGGAGGGGGGTTAACTCATTCTTCAGTTGGGATAATAATGTGGTGTTAAAGATGTATGGCTGACCCATTTACAAGTCCCCGAGTCCAAGTGTAGCTCCTTGTTTTTCTTTTTGATGTCTTCCTGGCTTCTATTAATCATTTACTCACTGTAAATAAGCCCAATGTGCCGACACATTTCTTAGTCAGCATCTTCTGCTTCTCCTTTGTTCTCTTTGATCTGTTCCTGTAACCTGTATCTGCCTGTCTGCATATTTCCGTCTGCCTGTCAACTCCTGTTCCTCCAAAGAATCTTTTAGTTTTACCCAGTGTCTCCGAGTGTCTCTGAGTGTCTGCATGCGGCCTCCTGGCTCCTGAGCCCTGACCAACATAACGGAGGGCTGGAGCATGTACGACAGAAAGCCAACACGGGCCGCTAAATCCCCAGCGCACTACTCCGCACCTTTCTTCCTCTCTGTGCCCCACGTGGGGGAGACGGAGGGCGCCGAGGTGCCCATGTCGTTCTTGGCGTACACCCAGAAGTGGTACTCGCGGCCCTGCATGACGTTGCAGACGGTCAGCTGGTTGTTGAACAGCTGCTCGGCCGCTGTGCTCCAGGTCCGCCGGCTGGAGTCCAGCGTGCACACGGTGTAGTGCAGCCGGTCATCCCGCCGCTCGTCGGGGGAGGGCTCCCAGAACACCGTCACCGTGCCGGGGACCTTCTCCTCAAGCGTGATGGGGCCGGGCGGCTTCGGGTCGTCTGGAACACAGCATTGGAAAATGTATGAGTTTAACCATGTTCGTCTTTAGAGCATTTATAAATGTTTTGTTATATATATATATAT
>JAOSLM010000001.1:13874334-13889817 GCA_025629765.1 Eleginus gracilis | reverse complement strand
TATATATATATATATCTCTGAGGAAGTATGTTATTTTATTTTATTTTATTACTTAAACAAATTAGACTAATTGTTATAAGTTCGGATGACTCTTTATTCTTTAACAGTTTAGACAGAAAACGATTGATGGAATCTATGGCCTGTGTGCTAAAGGCATTACCGGGGGGAGCCACCGGGTGGCCCAACTTCACATCTTTTACGGCGTGTTGTCAAAGAAAAGAGAGACAAGGTTTATTGCCGGTCAGTTTACCTGTCACCCTGACCTCCAGGCTGAAGGTCTCCTGGCCCACCAGGTTCTTCACCGTGATGGAGTAGACCCCTGTGTCGGAGCGCTCGGAGGAGGGAATCAGCAGCTGGGAGGAGCTGTCGCAGTTGCTAACGGTGACCCTCTTTGCCACGGGGACATTGTCTTTCAGCCAGAACACCTGGGGCAGGGGCATGGCCTGCAACCCACAAACGCATTAACCTCTTTCATCAGTGTCAGAACATCGATTTTTATAAGGTGGGCAGTCAGAGGTTATGTGTGTATACATGTTTCCTTTTGGTTTTGGTTCATTGCTGCTTGTTTTAGTGTACAGCAGTGTTTCCCACACATTGACGAGACAATGGCGCACCGCCATTATTAGTGCCAACTATAATGGCACTAATTTCGGCCATTATAGTTTCAATATCCCCAAAAAAAATATCAACATATCTCCTCAACCCCATTTAGTATGACCCTTTAAATTGTGTCATCAACATTCATATCAGTACCAGCAGTTAAATAAGTCATTTGTCAGTAATTTATGTCATATTTTGGTTCTCAAAATTCAGATTGATGCATTGAAATTAAATCTATTAAACAAAAACGATCGCGAGACCCCCACCAGTATCCAAAAATCCTGTGGGAAATACAGTATGTGGTTTTAAACTGCTTCTTTGCCAGCTCTCTTGAAAAATAGGTTTTAAATCTCAATGAGACTTGTTCAATAAAGGTTAAATAAAGAAAGAAAATCTGATTTCAATCCATAGCTCTGTGCAGTGATTTATTCCTATAGTCATAACTCATAATGTAGTTGAAGAAAGTGCAACCTCACCTCAAAGTTTACCGTTATCCTTACAGAGTTCCCAGCTCTGACCACCATAAAACTCTTCATTTTCTGGTCCGTGAACCGCGGCCTCACTGAAATATGGATGCAGTAAACACAAGGAAATGACAAGGGCAAGGCCCCATGGACTAACGCCTGCAAGAGTGGAGCATAACTTCAAAAAACAAGCCAACCTTAAGGGTAACAGTAGTCAAGAAGGTATGGTGGATTGATAACCATAAATAGTCACACTTTACTGACACTACACTGTCCTTTTTACATTATCATCCCATATGTTATAATCATTGCAGCGACCTGTAACATAAGTGAGGGATTCAGTCACTATAGAGATCATTTAAATAATTACCAATATGAAGCATATATTGAGATCCCCAAATGTGAAAAAACACGACCTAGGGTGAGACCAACTTCAAGTTTCAAGAGATTTTTATTTGTCCCATGCATACAAGTATACAGTGAAATTAAAACAAATAAAATCTCTGGAATATGAAGTGAGTCTCACCATACGCTGTGTTTTTTCACATTTGTGGATCTTACTTACCGGGCAGCGGCATGACCAGGACATAGTTCTGCAGCTCAGTAGGAGGGCTTTCCCCGCCCTCGTTGGCGGCGAACACCCTGACCCAGTACATCTCCATGGAGCGGAGCCCCTTCACCGAGTAGGAGGGCAGGATGGAGGGCGTGACGTTGCAGCGGGACCACTCGGAGAACTCGGCGGGGCGGATCTCCACGTGGTAGCCCTGGGCCTCGTCCTGGAGCCCCGCCACGGCCTCAGGCTTGGTCCAGGCCAACGACAGGTGTGTGTACGACCTGTCTGTCACCTTCAGGTCCGTGACCTTACCCGGAGGCTCTGGGGAGAAAGGTCAGACATGGATACTAGCATTGTTAGTGTTGATGTTAGTGAATCGTAGGTCATGTTGTTGCTCTGGAAACAGGTGGAGAACCTACTCTTAGGGTCTCGGGCGAATACGAATTCGGAGGGGTTGCTGAATTCCCCGACTCCTGATTGGTTGACGGCCGCCACTCGGAATTCGTACTCCATGCTTTCCACGACGTCCTTCACGGCATGCGTCTTCCCTTGAAACAACAACACGTAACATGGTTTGGTTTCCTAGCACCTGTCAAGGACGATATTGGGTTGTGTGGTGGTGGGTATTACAGGCGATAATCTCTTTTAGAGATCACTTTAGTGTTGAGAATGTATACATTCCTTTTTGCTTTTCTTTGTTGTTGTTTTTTTCTAACATTTTCCTCAAGGCTTTTATTATTAGATTTATTATTATTTGTTTTACTCTACATTGTATTTTCTTATTTAAAATACTGGCTGTGATATGGTCAATTCATTTGATTTATCTGTGTTTTCAAGTCTCAGTTAATGTGCTCCTAAATGCGTCTGTTTTCATATTTTCTAGCACTTTGCAGAGTGAAAGATTTTTTTGATAAATAGGGTTGAATATAAATATTACTAATGAGACTAAAGGAACAGGAAAAGAGCGCCCCTAGACGTGTGGAGAACGTCTGACCTGTGATGAGATCCCCCACTGAGCTCCAGAGGTTGCTTCCCTTCTTGCGTTTCTCCAGAGAGTATCCCAGGACGCGGGAGCCGGCCGTGAAGGTGGGGGGAGCCCAGGAGAGGGTGATGCAGTCCTTGGAGGCAGCGACAACTTTGGGCGGCGATGGAGGACGGGGAAATGCTGCAGGATTTCACACGACATTCAACATCAATGTACAATTCACTTCATTACTTTTGGGACAGGATAATTTTTTGAATGGCCTAGTTCTGCAACATGATATATGCTTTAAAGGGCGTTTGTTCATTATCAAAATGGAAAACTTGATGGTTTAACAAATTCAGTAGTACTAACGATAAGATCAAAAGTCTACAGTGTAGTTATGCCAATCTATGTAGTTGTAAGTTAGGCAACAGATGCTCACGCTCCCCAAGGGCTCACCTAACGTTCCAGCTTGGAGGTCGTCGGTCTCCATCACGTCACTCACTCCCTCTGCATTCACCGCACGGATACGGTAGCAGTATTTGCGGCCGTGCTCCACGTCGTTGTCACGGTACCCAGCCACTGCGGGGACCTCCCCTAGCTTCTTCCAGGTGTTGCGACCCACCTGTCGCCGCTCCAGCGTGTAGCTCACCAGTGGACAACCGCCCTCGTCCTTGGGAGGTCTCCATTTGAACGCGATAGCGGTGGGGGAGCTGTCTACCACTTCGGCAGGGCCCTGGGGTACGGTGGGTCTGTCTGGAAGGGGAGAGCGCAGCCATTTAGTTCATTTTCACTCAGCTGCCATCGGTGGACACTGGGAAAGATAATTATTTCTGCAATGGAGGATTTGACTATATCTCTAAAATATAAACTAATTGTATAAATTATGCATTTATATTTAGCATTCCAGAATGGCTTTTGCCAGAGAAGGTTGCCAGTGGCAACCTCCTCTGGAAATCCAATTAATCGTAATCTATTAATTGGATTTATGTGGAAACTTGCCACATAAATCCAATTAATAGATTGGCTATTGAAACATTCCTTTTTAATGGTTCAAATATTAGCTTTAAACTGTTTTAAACGTCTGTTTTAAACAGTGTTCACAGATTAACAAAAGGAACCAACACCAAGAAGCACAGGAGCTTAGTAGTGGTTCAAACTGTGATAGAAAAAGCCTGCCTTGATCTTCCCTTTTCTGACATCAACACTCCCTTTCCCCGAACTGAATCCCTCACCCAGCACGACCAGCTGTGTGATGACCTCCGTGGTCCCGTGGTCATTCCTGAGCCGGAACTTGATCTCCCCGGCGTTCTTCCGCGAGCACCTGGTGAGCAGCAGGCGGCTGTGGGCGGGACCCCGCTCTATCCTCACGTCGTGGTCCTCCAGCAGCTCCTCGCCCTCCCTGAACCACTGCATCTTCATGGGCTCCTGGCCGTGGAAGGGCAACTGGAAGACTGCGTTCTGCCCCACCTTGATGACCACGGGCTTACTAAACACACTCAGGTCCTCTTCGGTGAACCTCGGGGGGTCTGCAAAGAATCTACTGTTAGAATGGTGTGGTTACAGAAAATCATTAGAACATTCAGTCTGATGTCGGGAACATCAAACTTAGCATCGGACATGCACATTTATTGATTTACCAATATTAATATTGATTATTAATATATATTAAACCTTAAAACAAATATGGCAAATTATGTAATGTTGTAGACAGTATCCAGACCTTTGACATAGATAACGGCTTCAGTTTTGCGGCCGTCAGCTTCAAAGCGATACTTCCCAGAGTACTCCTCCTTGCAGTTGTTGATAATCAACTTATGGGTTGAGCCGTCTTTGGTTATTTGAAAATCATCATTTGCTGATAACTGTGGCGGAACAGATGGTCAAAATACAAATGAGAATCAATGGTTTTGATAGTGTGACACAACTAAAGCATTCACGATCAAATAGGATTAAAGCATCGAGAAAATTATTAAACAATTTGGCTAACAGAATGTAATTTGTATGCTGTTCTTTCCCAGATGAGATTAGAAGAACTGGGGAAATCAATTTGTTGTTTGTTTGTTTGTGCAAGTTAAATCAATCGGTTTAGGACTGACCTTCTGGTTGTCTTTGAACCAAGCTCCTTCACAGTCCTCACTGCTCACTTTACACATAATCTCTGCGGTCCCTCCAAGGATGGCGTTCACATCAGACAGCCCGCTGATAAACTGCACCCCTGGGTCTGACACAGCCCACAGAACATATCTGCTCTGTTCATATGGATTATGCGGCTCAATAGTCCAGAGGTTATTCCGAACAAGCCTGTAAGCTTGAAATATTATGGCAATAGTTTTAGAATTTACTCAAACTACCAACATACAGTTTACTTACCAATGAACAAGTCTGTTATGAGTGGGCCTTGCCTTTTGCGCTTTGACTTCGCAGCAGAATCTTCTGTCTCGTCATTTTCACTTTCTTAAAAATAAATAAAAGAATGACGTCAACAAAGGTTACAAACTAGCAATGATAAGGGTAAGTTTGTATTTTATATTTTATATTGTATAATTAAAGTGATGGACAACAGAAATCAGTAATGTACTTCTTATTACGTGACTAAGGGTTATCAAGGTGGCATTTAGCCATCATCAGAAAATTATGATCCATGATATCCATTGCAAATTTGGGTAATTTCCATCTATTGATTTCCTTCAAACCGATGGAATCTATGGAGTCTATTTTTCCTCCTGGCAATGTAGCAAGGAGCAAGAAAATTAGTTTTAAACTGAGTTTGAGTATAGAGCCGTATATTAATACACTTCTATATCTGGTAGGTGTGTACTGGATGCATCCCTTTGTGGTATGTAATGGTTATTTTAAGTTTTTAGATCCAGTCGTCCATCACTTTTAAACGGTGATAAATGCTGTCATGACTACAACTACTGCCTAAATCTACGGGCTACATCTACTGGCTACATCTACTGACTAGCTCCTTGATGCATGCAGCCGTTTACCAGACAGGGCCCCTGGGCTTGGTCTCGCCAGCCCGGAGGACTCCGCAGATGCTCCAGAGACCTCCTTCCCTTCAGATCCACTTAAGTGGTTTTGATCCGGGCTACAACCATCCCCATTGCTTTGTTCTACTACAAAAGGTAACGCTGGTTATGCTACGTTTACCCAATTTCCTCCAGTGCTTTCAGAGTACTTTTGTTTGCCTCAGAACAAAATGGAAAGGTATACCATTTGCATATGTGTGTCTGTTGTCATACATTTCCAACATATTTTTGCACCATAGGTTTAATATAGGACAAACACTTCACCTGTCTTCTGCTTGGTGCTCCTGGTATCTGAATGCCCATCCGTACCGGAGGAACTGTTCTTCCCCTGTGAATGCCCTTCTTTATTTGAAATCTGCATCATTTGGTCATTTGTCGAATCTGGGGAATGAACAATGGTCCATTGGACATTTTAATATTTGCCCGACATAATAGAGATATACGATCTATAATAAAATGTATGTACTGTATTGGGGCTGAACAGAGATCAGTCAAGCGTTAGAAATCGCGTTAATAATTTATTTGACAATGATGCATTCAGAAGTGTAGATGCTATCATTAATTCATCTGTGGAATATTTCCCTCCTTCTCAAGGTCCTGTACGCCATGGTTTATGGTTCAAAATAGACTTCCAAGTAAACGGAAACCTTAAAAAATGCATTCCTTGGAGAAAGTGAAACAGAAGGTCTTTGTTTTGATCTTATTTCATATTTTCTATGGCATCATATAATAATGTAACCATGCATTTTGTAACCAGCTTGATTAAGCGTAGGGTAGATATTGTGGAAGATATACGTCATGTAAAATGGGCATATATCTTTTTTTTATGACATTTTGTTACTTTGCAATATGAATTATTTTACCTGTTCCGTGGCTGTGATTCTTCATGTTGTTGTTCTTAGCAGAACGAGAATCTTTCTTCCCATTTGGACCATGAAGAGCTGCACTTTCCCCTGAAAAGTAAAACAATACTTAATGATTGTTTGAACTGAAATATAATACAGATACCAAATAATAAGTCCAGATATTCTTATTATATAAAATAATTTATCATCAATTCAGATGTGATAATGCATTAAAGACTAATAAACTAGGCCTACAGTTGACAGTTGCAGCTAAGTCATTGGTTTAATTTGGATTTAAATACTAAATACTACTTTAGTAGTATGAACTCATTCTCATCACATTGTAACACATTGTATTAGTCGTCCATCAAACTAAATTAGCTACTCTATTGATTCAATTCTGATGGTTACTTGCTAAAACTCACCTGTGTGCTGTGACCCATCTGAGCCATCTTTACCGCAAAGGTCTTTACTCTCTTGTGCTTTAGAGAAAGCATCTTTGTCTAATGGTTGGTGGTTAATATCTGTAACCACAAAATAACAAAATAACAATGCTTTGAAGTGGGTCATTATTCTTTCCCAGTCACAATTACAGTTACAGTGTGATTTCAGAGCTATGTTGAAAGAAATAGCATATGACATGAGTTAGACTTACCTTTTGACTTGAGCGAACCAGTCTGTCCTGTTTTTGAGCCTGTTCCACTTTTATTATCACCTGTCAGTTTTAAGTCTTCTTCTGAGCCACCAGCTGAACTTGAACCTTTTGACGTGTTGTTACAGTTTGACCCATCACTCATATTTGATCCATCTACCCCTAAGCCATAGGCCTCTGCTTTGATTCTACTTCTTTCCTTCTCATCTTTTACACTTGCTTGATTCTCGCCCCCCCTTTCTTTGCCGTCTTTACAATATCCGTTGGCGACAGCTGCTCCGGCTCCGTCAGTGGAAGAGGCTTTGTTGGGTTCCAGCAGTTCGGCTTCTGTCTTGGCCTTCAGCGATGCCTCCATCCTCTCCCTCTCCTCCAGCAGCCAGAGCCTCTGTTCTTCTGCCACTTTCTGGAGGTCCACCCCGGCTCCGCCAGCCGAGGTGGTTTTACGAGACGCCTTCTTCCCACCGGACGCCTCCGCATCGGCTTAGAGGAGAGAGCAGAGGGTCAGAGTCCTGCTCAATCCACAAGGTTCTTGCTGTGTAGGCTAAAACGTTGTCAAAGTTTAAGCCTGTCTCAATCTTATATGATGCAAAAATATTCAAATTAGTATAAAACATCCTCTTTTGTTCAATATCCATGATGGATAAAAGCGTCTGCTAAATGACTAAATGTAAATGATGACTGATTGAAATGATATTCATTGATTGCTCTTTTAAAACAATGTGTTTCTGAAAGTAACACTGTAACACACATAAGACAATAACCCTCTTATTCTCAGAAGCATCATTGAGGACATATCAGGTGAAACCAGGATGGAAAACAACACAATAACATGCAATCACAATAACACAATAACTTATATTTAGCCCTGCAAAGTTTAACCATGGAGGCACATTTGTGTGTTGTACCAGAGCTAATATGTATACCTTGTACAACCAGCCAAGCGCTGCACGACTTGATGCCTGCAATAGCTGCATAGATGCCTTTGTCCAGCTGCTTGCAGTCCCTGATCAACAGACAGTGGATCAGCTTGTCTTCTGAAACGGTGATGCTATATTTCTCTCCATCCTCCAGTGGGCTGTTTTTACCCATCCACCTGATCCTTGGAAGAGGGTGACTCAGCACGCATTCAAAGAGAGCGTCTTCTCTTTCTTGGGCTATCACCTCCTGGATCTTGACAACAAAGTTCACGTTGGGAACTATAGCAAAGAGAAAATAAACAATAATAAATAATAATAATAATAATAAAAGTTAATAATGCACATGATTAAAGTTTAATAATATGATTAAAGGTGGGGGTTTAGTTTTTTTGAATACTTTTTTGACTTACGTTTGGTCTACCGTGGCCAATTAGACAGTTTTAACCAATCAGTGACGGCAACAGTGCTAATACCCCAGCAACAACTGTCCAGTGATGGGCCTGTTGGACAGGTAGGCCTACCTAGATTGGCAAGTGCATACACCAGGCCACGCCAACAGTGCGGTTTTAATCTTAATAAATTACTTTTTTGTGCCTTTCAGCAAAACTTAAACAGCAATTCTATTTAGTTTGATAAAAGGTTTCTTGCTGTCCGTTTTCCATCTCGCGAGCTCACCTGGATTGTCTGGCTTGAGCATGGCCGTGCGAAGCTATGAATCTAAAAATGCATTATTGTTGAAGCTAGTTTTAAAGCTAGTGACAATTAGGTGCATTCGGTCTGCACCCAATGACATTTGAAATGTAATGTATTGATAGAGGCTATGTTACTAAAAATATCCTTACTTTTAAAATCTGTTGAGAAAAGATTGACGTCTTCGACGTCCACCTGATACAAGCCCGCGTCCTCCGGCAGGAGGTCTTTGATGCTGAAGACCAGCTTCTTCCCAACGGTCTTCAGGCTGTGCTTCGTTCCCGGATCGTTGAAAAACGGAATCATCACACCATCCTGAAGATTGTAAGTTATACATTTAAATAGGCTAATAATATGTTTTGTCAAACCTATTATTAGGGGATCTCATCCCTGATTGATTCAGGGAATCCATCTAACCCTGTCCATCACAGGTGCTTCTCAAAGGTGAGAAACGTAGGGAGGGAGGGAGCAGCGAGGAAGGGATTGTTTGGTTTCAAATTCTTGCTATTTTCCATTCCTTTCTGCTCTCTCTCTTTACAACACTCAAATCGTATGTGCTGCAGCTTTTTGGTAAGTAACAAATATACACTTGAAACAATTTGAAAACATTACGAAAATATTTTGAGGTGAATCCCGGTGAGTTACGAGTGTAATATATTAAGGGTTATTTTGACGATGTAAGGCTATTTAATAGAGCTAGGTGAAATATCCGCTCCACCTGAGAAATCCTCCATCTCACCTTGTAGAGGAATATTCTACTGGTTGCATCTTTTAACTCCATTTCGAACTCAAAGGATGCTGAGCCGTCCCCTCGAACCTGAACATGCCTGAGGTTTTTGACGTAGTCAACATACTGACGTGGGGTTGGGGTGGAACAGGAGAACATGGAAACACACACTGAAATGAATGACATGGGATGGGAATTACAATGTTACAGACATTAACATTTTACCATTTTTTGAAATGACAAAATGTTCAATGTGACTTATATTGACGTAGAGGAGACAAGAGGAAAGTGAAATGATCTCTAGCGTGATTGAGCCATGGATGGATAAGTGTTAATCCTGAGACACTAGGTAAAATATGTTTTCGGTTCAATGAGTTGCATGGCACGAGCTCAATATGACATTTATCAGACCATTCTACCTGACCAGTACAGTCAGACTCTTTGGCAGAGGGACAATGATGAATGCACATCAGCAGACGGGATGGAGCAACTTCTAAATAATGAATGATATAAATAAAATAAAAGTGTCCTGCATGGTAGGAGAGGCCCAGGTGAAGGTAATGGGACCAGCGATCCGTCTGCCAACCTTGCACTGCTCCTCCTCCCTCTCCTGCTTCTTCTCCTCCAGCTTCTTGAGGATCAGCCGCAGGTCTTTGACGCCAAACTCCAGGCAGATGCGCTCGTAGTCCTTCCGGTCGGCACTCATGATGATCTCCCAGAACCGCTCATCGATTCCCCCCTCGTCCTTGGGTTGGGGTTTCACTTCTTTGCTAAAATCAAGCGGGTGTAGACCGGAAAACACGTAACAGTACTATGAATATGCTATGAATAATATGTTAAGAATAATCGATTCCAGTTTGACAGCGTTGTTTGCAGATGCAAAATGAGTCAGGTTCATTTGGATTCATTAGATTTGTCTTGGTTCATTTTGAACCCCTACCTTTTCTTCAACATTTTTCTGAACTCTGCAGGGTTTGTGGAACCTGGAAAATGAAGTACACGTCTGTCACTCCACAGCACTAATTGTAAGGTTGCGACTACAAATATTAACATGAATGCAAAGTAAAGTGACACTGCTACTCACAAATATCCATTTGTTCCATGGCCTTCTCTTTGCTGAATCCAACTAAAGGAAAGAGTGTGGTTTATAAAAGGTATTCTCTCTATCTCTGTCACTCACTCACTCACAATCCAATGAACACATAATGTAACCCTTACCCTCGATCACGTTTAAGGTGGCAGTGCAGATGGCCCTGCCGTATTCGTTCACAGCAAAACATTTGTATGTGTCCGCCTCAGCGGGGGACACCTTCTTTATCTGGTTACAAAGGACATCCGTCAACACAAACGGCATGCAAGTCATCAGCTCAGTCATTGTGTGACACATACATCTCTCCGTGTGGCTGAAAGATACCACTCACCTCCAACGTGTTCTCGCCGGACGTATCGTCATATTTACTCTTGAATTTGTCACCCTCTGTGATCTCGCCATTGGCCCTATTCCAAGTGACGGTGGGTTTTGGGTCTCCTGTCACCACGGCCTTGAACACACCCAGCTTCCCTGTTGGACGTGTGTGAATACTGCGTTGTTATTCCTGCAGAGTATGAATGGCCACTTAATGGGTAGATGTCTGGGAGGTAATGGTGTGCTGTGTTGGTGTAGCATATTTGTAAAATAATTTCCTGTATTTGCAGCATATACAATGGATTTCTGGAATGGTGTACACTTTATATGATATGAACTATTCAGTGATATCATTCTGGTATGTTCAGGGCCCAGGCTGGCGGAGGGGGAACTCCTTACCAGAATATACTGTTGATCACAATGTCATCTACCACTCTAGGCAATCCTTCCTACATGATTAAACAGCAAACAAGTTCTCACCTTGCTGGATGGTTAATGATATTGGTTTGCGTTTGAAATCCGGGCAGCTCTTTCCTTCTGGAATCTCCACTACAAACTGTGTGATCATCACCCCAGGAATTCGGGATTTCTTCTTAATGCCGGCTGTAGAAAGTCAACACAAACATTATCAATTGAAACGGGCCGAGGGAAGTGCAATACATTCTGATGCCAGCAGATGTCAGTCATGCCACATCCGTCCACCTCGGTGGTAGTAGTACACTGTCAGTACCTTGAAGATGAAATGGACCACAACAACCTGAGGCTATGGAGATGACGAACATTCAAAGGGCACAACATCAGAGTTGAGAAGTACAGCAGAAGTCTGATATTTTAAATACCTTCTTTGTTGTGACTTCCATTTTGTCCCCCTTTTGAATAGGATATTGAATGTGCTTTGCCATTGGCAAAATGACATTTCAGCTCTTGTGCAGTCTACGTTTTCTTCCCTCGTCAATACATGCGTCTTGCTGACGTATGTATTGAACAGTTATTCATCAATGTGTTGGTTGTTGTACGGACGGCTATTTAAAACCTCTCCGAACCAAATGCCATTCAAATATGTTTTCCATTGAGATCACCTGGCTTCCTCCCCTCCCGCTGCTTCTAGTCTCTCTGGGGGAAACGCACTGCACAAGACATGGAGCAACGTCATTACTCTACAGATTAATGATTCACATGGCAGAAATCATGATTTATGAACCGCATTCCTGGCAGGTACCTGCCGCGGTCCTCTTTGCGTGTTCAACAAGGTAGCAAACGGACGACACAGCAAAACACATCTCTGGAGTGATTGAACAGATGGTAGGCAGGCGCCGTGTGCAATAATACCTCATGGAGCAGGTATTATACCCTGATGTTATTTGCAATGATCATGGATTCAACCTACACACACAACTGTATACAATGGGATCTCTATACAGTACGTCATTAGACATGATTGGGTGGAGGGTGGAGATGTGGAGGGGGCAGGGGGAACATCCAAAATAATCGATGTTTGTCTACCGGTCGTGAATACAGCTTTTCACCTGACTTGGTGCCAGACACCTCATTAAAATGCTGTATATAGCGAAGAACAAGGGAGCGACCTGGATATAACAGAAAGGGTGTTTGATCAGGAACGAGTCAGACAAATAGAGCACACAAACAACTATAGAGGACAACTCAAAATCTCACGCTGGCTTGGCAGTTTGTTTATTAAACCATCCCAGTTATACAGTGCAGATCAACGTGTTTTGCTTGTGCTTCAAACAATGTGCTTCATGCTTGTTCAGAAAGAATATATCACCTCTGGGCCAAGGCAAGCTAACCAGCACACGCTCCAGGTGATCAATCCATTCACTTTCTTTACCAATATTTTCCTGATTGGGACATAGTCTATCAATCACAAACACACACACACACACACATACGCACACACTCGCTTGGTCTAATTAGATGAATTGCTTTGCCTGCAGCCAGGTGAGTTCCTACAAACTCCTGGCTCAATCTATGATTGAGCTTGGAAGCTGTCATTTTCTTCAGCGCAAGAGGCGTGATCAATGGGCCTAGTTCAGATGACTCTGTATGCAATTGGCTGCTTGCCGTCACTTCCCTGTTGTCATTGTGTTAAACTAGAAACTAGAAAGAAATGTATGTCTCTTCTCCAGACCCTTCTGCAGGGAAAACTCAAATCGCCGGCAGAATGGGTGGGGCTACCCAGTCTACTCTTTACCCATTAGACAGCAGGAACAATACCTAATATTCCTACTGCACCACCATTATCACCATGCTACAATACCTACTGTATCACTATGCTACAATACCTACTGCACCACCGTTATAACTATGCTACAATACCTACTGCACCACCAGCACAACCATGCTACAATGCCTACTGCACCACCACCACAACCATGCTACAATGCCTACTGCTCCACCAGCACAACCATGCTACAATGCCTACTGCACCACCATTATCACCATGCTACAATACCTACTGCACTGTACGATAATAGCTCCATCCCCAAACACCGTGATCTGTCGTTCTTGTTCGATTTAGCTTTTTCCTAATGGTTTCTCCAAGGCTTGTTTGTAACAAAAGTGTACGTGTCCAATTTAGTAGGACTTTATAAGAGTGTTGGTGCTTGCTGCTCTTGGAAACCGTTCATGGCTAATAAAGGTTCCCTCAAGGTTATACACCCTTTGATTGTATAAGACACTAAGTGTGTTTTCTGCTGTTTCTTTTTATGTTCCTATTGTGAGATAATGCAGTAGACCTGCCTGGGTTTTAATAAAATAAACATTTAAATATTGATAGGGGAATTGCTTGGCTTGTACTCTATTCGTTCAAAACTTTCTGGCAAACCGTATACATCAGCTAAAGAAGCTGCTGAATGCAAAAGATGGTCCATTTCTTTCTGATATCTCTTAAATGGACATTTCATGCTTGACGATTCCCTATGCACCCTCATTAAGTTCCAATTTTCTGTCGGTTTCATAAAAAGCCTGTAGGATTATCGCCCTCTCATATCTGCAGTTTCATTTACCACTGCCTAATCCTTTGATTGTACCCGGAGCAGCACAGACCCTTCTAGATTAATTCAATTCTTTAGTAGTCATACAACCACCAAATTATATTTAATCTTTTCGCCATCTTCTTCTCTGGTGCTGAACTTGAGTTGAAATGTTGAGTGGGAGCCAATACTGTACTGTACCTTGCCCGGTCGTCGTCAGGTCAGACATCTTTGACCTTTTTAACATTTCGAGTCAGGTCTACAGGCCAAAGGTTGATCTGCAATTGGAAAAAAATCCGATAAGCATCAGAGAAACTACTGCACTTTTATAGGATTACACAAGAGTACTATTGCCTAATCGTATAAATATGCTCTAGTAGTATCCATATGTTTTAAAACATCTGGATATGCCACTGCTGCAATGATAAACAAATCAAGTCCAAGCCTTAAATAGTTAAGTTAATGGCACATTAAAATACCAGTGTCTGAGAGGACAGTGTTCTGGATGATGGATCATTTCGTCAGTTGTGTCTTTGGTGCTATTTTGAGCAGTAAAGAGACCATGTTGACTGTCTTTAACCTTTTGGTATACTGGGTCCAGACGGTGAACTCGTGATGCCTCTGGAAGCCTGATAGACGTGAAATCTATCAGGCACAATCCTCTAAACAATCCTCACAACATTTCAATAGGACACAGTTAAGATTGAGTATCTGTCTGGTTTTCAGGATAGCAGTAGTGAAGCCTGTCAGCTGTCTTACTAGACAGAAGTAGAGATAAATCGGTTTTGGCAGTGTGCCGTGCTATTTTGCTAGAGATTACCTTGCCAAGTTAATTCCAATTTACGTTTAACATTTCATTACACAAGATTAGGAGGTAATTCTGAACAATTTACATTTGAAGATATTATATCACAGGCAGAGTACTATTTAGGCCACTGCTTTAAAATCTCAGTGATATATTTACCAGTGTCAAAAGGTTGTAAATTATAGCTACTATTTATTGGCTATTGACTTGTCTGACACGCTTGATTTATTTATGTACATCATAAATGTACAGAGTAGCTGGTTTCGTTTTAATCAGGAGAACATGAATTTAGTACTTGAACTAGGATGAACTTGAATGAATGCTTAGTATGTATTTTCATATTTATAAACTTTCAAAGGCAACATTTTTTAAAGAGTAGAATGAAAATTCATTCCCTCCATGCCATAGCCATGGTAACCTCTGACCCTCTGACTCATAGTACTGCATGTGCTACTGCCATGGACGGTTGTCGTCAGTCATGCTATAGTTAGCAGGGGCCTGTCAATTACTTCATGTATTGACACGGGTGACCAACCATGTTCATCACACCTTTGCTGTTTAGTTTGATAATTTGCTTTGTTGGAGTAAAATATGAATAGGTTCTATTGTATTAGCACAATGTGTAATTACTATGAAATATTATATAAAAATAATAATTAGCAAATACAAACTAACAAAGCTCAATTGAAAAGACAAATGCACAAATGGTGCCTTAACAAGTTGAAAAAATAACAATAATAATATTCAGAATTAGGTTAACGCCTTTCATCAGAACCCAAGGCGCTTTACATGTGGAGGAAACACAACGAAAATAAAGAAAACAAAAGAAAATA
>JAOSLM010000001.1:13831157-13843323 GCA_025629765.1 Eleginus gracilis | reverse complement strand
CCCAAGTTAATTTCCCATTGGTCAAAATGTATTTGTGAAAGGAGCGGGGAGAGGTAGAGGAGGGGTGGGAAAGGAGGGGGAGGATGTCAACTATTGAGGGGGTGTTGTATCTTAGCCGGAGGCTACAAAAATGGTGCTCTGTGCATCTCTTGGGCAGGCGTGGAGGAGTGCCCCCCCCCACAATGAAACATAGCATAAATGAAGAGCAATGTGGTTTTAGAGGCAAGGAAGAGAGGCAAGCTGGTGGTCTACCAGTTTACCTGGTTCTTTACAGTCCCTCACAGGGCTCCCCTCCCTCAACACAGTCTGACACACAAGCACAGAGAGCAGCCGTTAGTGGTCACACAGAGGGGATCTGCTGGTCCGCAGCAGCAGGGAGTCATCATGAGTGCATGCACGTCCTGCCACTCTCTCTCTTCGCTCCTACGCTGTTTAACACAATGTAACGTCGGGCCGAGGCCCCCCTCTGGGTTTTAGCGTCCCCGCCAGGGCTTGCAGCGGCTTGGAAGATATGCACGTTACCATGGTGATCGTATTTCGCAAACACCGCCAGTGTGACTGGAAAGTGTATAAAGCTGTGTGATTATGAAACCCGGTACTATCCCCAGCAGATTAGCTACTCTGTCTGCTATTGGCTGGTCCTGCCCTGCCTTTTTCCCACATCCATTCAGTAGGGTGCAGATAAGGACCTTAACGCGCGGCATTACTTCAGTCGGGGTCAAAAGTGCATCGAAACGCATCATCTGCTCATTTTCAACCATTTACTAAAAGATTAAATAGATCTCTTCCTTTTTTCCAGTCGCTACTCGAAGCAGATAAACGTTCTGAAATCATTCGTCATCGTCGGGACATGTTCACACGCCTGTTCACAATTCACTGAAACCATCAGATTCTCCTCCGTCGCCTCCCTGATACTCACCCTGTGTCTCGAGGCTCTCGCACAGCTCAGACTTGGCCTCCCCGTTGGGCCGCAGGCCGCCCTTGGGGTTGAACTTGTTGGACATGGTGGCGGCGGTCACCACCGCCTTCAGGCTACGCTTGTGTTTGGGAATGTTCTGCTCGGGGTGGAGGAGGACCACGTAGACCTTGGGCATGTACAGCATGCCCAGAGAGACGGAGGCGCTCAGGCTGACCGAGATGGTCAGGGTTGTGGTCTGGATGTACATCTGGGAGGGACAAACAGGCACAGTTAAGTGTAAAATTACACTTAACTGATACAATTACATTGTATTGGTTTTATTAGCAGTTGTCAAAGTGATTAAATCTAAAGTTGCCGTAAAAAAGTGAATCTGAGTACTGACTGAAGTGTTAAGGTAACCACAAGCTCATGTTTTTCACTAAACTGAAAGTGTTGATTATTGTTCATGTGTACACCAAATAACATGCACGTACAAGAAAAAATGTCATTGTATTCTCTCCCCAAAAATGTTTGTGCTGGTGAAAGTGGTACTTGGCTGATAAGAGATCTTGGAATAGTGATAGTTTGAGAACCACTGGCTTAGTAATAAACAGATCAGGTAAAGTCAAACACATTCACGTGCACACACATAAAACTAAACAAATACGGTGTGTGCTGAACAACAACGTGAAATGGAGTCTGGAGTTATATAAAGTCTTGCCTTTCCCTTTCGGAAGGAGCAACCAGTTCCTCTAGGTTTGAACAAAGGGGGTGTAAAATCAATCGTAAAAAACATGTGACAGCCGTCTCCCTAATAGACCTGCCTTAGGTTGGGACTGACAGTATATTTGCAGAAATCATAAATGAGTTGTGTGGCATGGGAATAACCCCACAGGACTCACTAGTCACGAGCAACTATAAATAATGTTTTGCAGCATAACATATGTTATTTGGATCTGCTCATGCTATCATTAATCTTGCTGTTTTCCGGGGAAAGGGGACAGATTTCAACACAACCTAATACCAAATTAATCCTGGCTAGCTTGGCTACCCGTGTTTAACCAAGTGTGACTAGGACCCCTGCCCCCTGCCCCCTCCGGTGTAATGCTATCTTTTTCTAACCCTTCGCATGTGAAATCCGTCAAAAAAACGAATCAATGCCACTCGATGCACATCCAATAAAGTTTCATGGAGAGAAATTTGTGGATAGACGTGAGACATCTGCCTGCCGCTTTGCATTCATGCGAGCATCCGCACACCTGTGAGGCAGAATGCAGCCGAGGCAGCTCCCGGCGCCCTGACAGCTGAGGGAGCAGAGGTGTGCGAGATAACTAAGAGTTATGGAGCACTCCCCGATCCATTCCACTAGCACAGGCAGCAGCACATAGCAGCAGCAGCAGCAACTCTCTGCTTCTTTAAATATATATATATATATATATATATATATATACTATGGTGGAGGTAGGGAGCAATCTCCAGAGAAGATTACACAAAAGTCCTCGGGGTGATTTAGGAACAATATTGCCACCCTTCCATCGCCTTCCATCTGCAGTTTAGCGTGATGCAGGAGGTTCCTGGACCGAGTGTCTCAAGCGTTGGCCTTGGTCGAGGAACACGTTTTACGTTCTTGCTTCAGTAACAGACCGAGAACCGGACCGTAGATATACTACCCCACATCCCTGCAGGCATGTGGTTATGGCGCTCCTTTGGAGCAGGGTATGCTACACTTTGTCAAAGGCATCAAAGGTATCGGGCATCAAAACCTGATGTTTGATGTCTGGTGCATCAGACCGGTCTTTGAGCGAGACATGGGTTTGCCTGGAAGGCCCTGAAGCGATAGGGCGGTGGCATCACTGCTGCATGACTGCACCCGTTTTTTCAGATTAAATTGGTGTGGGTGGTTCAGACGCAAACAAAACAAAGATGTTGAACGTTTTTCCCCCGTGATCCTTCTTTGTATTTGCGGCAAAGTGTAAGATTGAGCCACCTCTCGTTAGTAGGCGGGGTACTTTCAGAATTCCAAAGAAATTAAATGACTTCTGTCAACGCCAACTGGCTCTGCGATTGTGTTAGGCAAGATGAGACATGCCCCCCCCAGCAGGACGCTCTGCTAACCAAAGAGAGAGTTACGGGCTGGACAGCATCTTTTATTGGTAGGATGTATCAGTTATAGGATGGGATTTCATTGATACAATTATTGAAATCAATAAAAATCAGCAGGGACTACAGATATGTTCAGGTAATTGAAGCTACAAGCTAGTTCAATTGTTATGTATTTTAACTTTAATTAACTCATCATAAATATTCCAGGAATATCTCAAATGATCGCCGAAATCAGCTGCATAGTCACGTCCTTATTTTGACAATAAGCTATTGGCCTACAAGTATTTGCATTGTTGTCAAAAATATGTAGTTTATGTCATTGTGTTTATCAGTAACAATAATACATCATTCATAGGAACCTAATGGAACATTTAGAAACACAGTTTCTCAACAATGTCAAGGTATTACGACTATCACCAGAAGGGATTTATGCTTCCTCATTGACTTGCCATTACAGTGAGCCTTAGATGTTTGCTTACCTGCTGCAGAGATTTATTATCATACATTGTTGATTTAGTAGACGGGTAACCCTCAACAAGCATACACCCTGCTAAAATAACCTTCATCACCCTGTGGCATGTATTCAGCTCTTACTAATCAAATGGATGACGTTCATATTCCTCCACCTCTGTCTTCTATCTGAATGTAACCTCCCACATCTCAACACTGTTCTTGTTGCATTGCAGTGGGATGAGTCTGGTGCACGGGATAACCTTTAAACATATTCCCAGATATATCTGCAGCATTCCGGAACAGTTTACGTTCCCATTGTCAAATGGAAATGTTTGTCTGATGTATGGTTGTCATTGTTAAAGGGGCTGTAGGTGAGATTTAAGAGCTATCATTTGGGGGTAATTTGTAAGAAATGGCCCAGCTATCCGTCAGCCATTAGTGAGTGAAATGCTCTGTGAGAATATTCGCTCTGAGTTTGCTGGCCTGCCTCCATATGAGGCAGTTTCGATTAAAGACTTATTTTAGACTGCTAATTTCAGACAAATAAGGGCATCTGATTGGTCTGGATAATATTGCCTTTCGATCCCAGGTGTGTAAAATAAATCTCTTCCTAATGGCTGAGAAACGTAGGCAGAGAGGCAGGGGACTTTTTGGGTTGTTTAGTTTTATAACCTTGCTACTCTCTTTCTATTTACAACTCTCATGTCCTACCAAGCGCACCGTTAAGGTGACAAGTGGCATGGTTCCTTACAAGCGGGTCCACCGTTTCTGCCAACAACAAGCCATGGGATTAGTCAGGACGTTAAAGCCCTCCATCACAGGAAAAAGAGGGCTTACATGCATGGCGGGAGATGGAGAGGAGGTCAAGTCAGCCCACCGCAGATGCCAGCTACCGGGAGAGGATAGAGGGCAAGCTACAGCAGACTCACAACTCCGCTGACCTCACTTCTTTATAATTTTCAACCTTTTATATTCTACTACTCTCCTGTGGAGTGTGATATGGAATATGGAGACTCTATGGTCAAAATATGGTCTCAAAGTGAAGCTGTGGAGGAAACCCGCTTTGCAGCCTTTCAGGGCCGCCGCGTGGTGTTGGAAACATGCTAACAGCAGTTTCTAGGGTTTTCTTACATCTCTATATTTGTTAGCTCACTAACAGCACACCCTACCTCTTATGGAAGCCTTATATGGAAAGCTGTGCAAAAATATGGCCTAACAAAAGCAGACCTGTGAGGCATTTGGGTTTTAATATGCAATGTTTTTGGGTTCTACAACGCAAGAATGACTCAGCTATTCAATTAGTACCACACTTTGGGGAGGTATTTATGTATGGTGTGTGCTTAACCTTCCATAGGCTCTGTTGTTTAATTCTGCTATTTCCTCCTAATTGTCTTCCTCCACAAGCAAGCATCATTTCTATCCATCTGCAGGGATTTGGGGGGATTTACTTTTTTTGGTGTTTCCCCACATAAAGCACACACACACGCTCTCACACATACACAATCAAACAAGTTCACACACAATTTAAGAAACTTTCGGGCACACGACTTAGGCACACGCGACTGCTCTTAATCATTGCAAATCCCTCAGTTATTAATCTTATGATTTATGGTGACACCATACAAAAACGCAAAGAAACTATGATTTTTCAAACAAACCTGAAAAACTGTTTCAAGCTAACAAAAATTAACTTGTAGTAGTGTAACACCTCCCTTTGCTTAGAGTCATTGCACTGCCAAAGCTCCCATATATACAATTGGAGAAACACGTTTTCTATGTTCAAATAACAACGTGCCATCATCACGTCATGATTCGACCCATCGTTTACCTTTTCTGCTGACTGAGAGGTCCCGAAGAAGATGGGGATGAAGGCCAGCCACACGATGCAGGTGGTGTACATGGTGAAGCCGATGGGCTTGGCCTCGTTGAACGTCTCCGGCACGCCTCGGGTCTTGATGGCGTAGACGGTGCAGGTGACCATGAGCAGCATGCTGTACCCCAGCAGACAGATGAGGGACAGGTCCGAGATATCGCACTTCAACACCCCCCGGGCCATCAGCGGGTTGGAGGTGCGCTGGTCCTCGTAGTCGATGACGGCCTGGGAGGGGTCCACGCCGAACCAGATGCACACCCCCAGGAGCTGCACCGAGATCAGGGTGAAGGTGATGACCAGCTGGGAGGCGGGCGAGATGAAGCGCGGGGCGCTCACCGACATCTTGCCCTGCTCGAAGATCCGGTAGATCCGGTTGGTCTTGGTGAGCAGTGCCGCGTAGCTGATGCTCATGCCCAGGCCCAAGAATATCCTTCGCAGCGAACATATGCCCACGTCGGGCGTGGAGATCATCAGGAAGGTGGTGGCGTAGCACAGGAAGATGCCCGTCAAAAGCACGTAGCTGAGCTCCCGCCCGGAGGCCTTCACGATGGGCGTGTCGTTGTAGCGGATGAAGGTGAGCACCACGAACATGGTGGCCATGATGCCCAGCACGGCGATGAGCACAGGGAACACGGCCCAGGGAGAGCTCCACTCCAGCTTGACGATGGGGATAGGGTCGCAGCCCGTGTGGTTGGGGTTGGGCTTCAGGTCGAAGCGGCACATCTTGCAGCTGTACGTGTCAGCCTGGTACTGGTAGCCGTCACAGTTCTCGCAGTGCCAGCAGCACGGGATGCCCTTCACCGTCTTCTTGCGCTGCCCCGCCTGGCAGGGCTGGCTGCAGATGGAGGAGGGGACGTCTTGGGAGGCGCCGGGCCACTGCATCTCGTTGGTCTGAGGGGAGGATGTTGGAGGTGGTTACGCTCGCGCCATTTCAAACAGCCCGACAGAACACCTTGTTTGTTATATTCTGTCATTGCTGCCGTTTTTTGCAAAAGCATACCCTACTTTTGAAAATATGCATATAATCCTTGCTCATTATCTGGCTTCATGATAGCAATATCGAGCAGACGATATCTGCAAACCATTCACGTGACCCTAAACAATAAGTACATATCTCCATGGACACACCATTCAATTTCTGTTTGTTTCAGTCTCCTTGGGTAAGACGGGTGATGAGAATGCAGTCACAGTGGTGTTCACCACTTGACACAAGCCTGATCCTTTTCAACAAAGACATAATTGTTTTATAAAGCCTTGTGTCTACAGTGCTTTATCTTGCCAGAAACATCACCCTTTTTTAATTAGATAATCAAATGGCGCGTCGCCCCTTAATTGAAGGCAGGAAATTGAACGCGTTTGTGGCGTAGTGATATCTCAGGATGAGATAATGCTTGTTCAACAGACCTGTGCTTGTTGTGACAGTGTTGTGTTATTGCCAGGCTTGCCATGCTTGCGAGGCTTATTAAACTGAAATAGCATTTAGGAAATTAAATCATGCACAATAACATATGGGCGTTAATGTGATTGTTTTGGTTTCGAAATGATATGTCCATATGGTGTCATTTATGCTTTTCCTTAAAGCTCTCTGGTGATGGCAAAACGGTTGCAATTTGCATATCTTCTTATACATTTACCAAGGTGTTTACAAACTGTAGCCGAGCTATATTGAACACTCCAGATCCTCTATAGGACATGTTTTTAATTGCTATTGCATGTTTGATATTGAAATCACTGTCGGCCTATGTTACATTGAAAGATGTAATGCAGCAATTAAATGGTTTACTGTTGAAACAGCAGCAAGAGCTCATACTGGACACAGTGGAGCCTCTGATCTCAATGGAGGATTTCCGATTGGCAGAAATCCATTTGTAATATTCTATCTGTTACATTATTCAGAAGGAAAACCATGGTATTTAACATTGAAGGACAACCGTACGTCTAAGTGGAGGTGATCGGTCCAGTCGCCGATGATCTTGTACTCCATGGTGTTGTTGGTAATCTGGTACTGGTAGATCTCATAGCGACCTGGAGCATCTCCGTTCACGTTGAACACTACCGGTGTGCCGGCAATACCTGAGGACAGAAGGAAATGTACAAAGGTTAAAGGTATTCCTCAAAGGTATTCCTCGATAAGTAGCATGCCCCAACCATACCCAACCTGCCCCTTGGCAACCTGAATCACACCAAACCCATCTTTTATTTATAAAACATTATTTTTGTGCAAAGCAGCAACACAAAGTGCACATCAACGGAAACGACCCAAACCACCAATGTCCAGTTTAATTTGCTTAAACTATTGCTGTGTTATTTGTGATGAACTTCATGAGACAACGTCAATGTTCCACTTTACCTGTTTACTTATCCTACGGTACAACGACAGCGAGGCTAAACAAACGCTGATGTATGCACCACCCGCATCAGAAATCAAATGAGACTGCAAGGGGAGCTTCAGGCCAATGCGGTTACGCTCCTAATGATGGCAGCGAAATGGATGCTGACAGGCCGCTGCTCTGCTCAGCCTCTGCGGAGGGCCTGAGTCGCTGTCGGTTCGCATTCGCACATCGTTTCACACTCCTTCAGTGAGCCCATTGGCCTGTCGTGCCCGTCTTGACGCTAACCCGCAAGGTCCCCTCTCTCTCTCTCTCTCGGTGCGCTAACGAACGACAGTGCTCATTCCGATTACCGCCGTCGGATCCGCACGCCCTTTCACGTTGTTTTTGGGGGTTTTCTAACACGAATTTCGTGACTACATAGCTTGTTAAAACGCCTGTGCGTGCATCTGTGTGACTGTCTGTGTGTGGAAGATGAGATTTCATCATGGAGTCTTTAGGAGCTAGTTTTGAACAACAGCCTTAAATAATGTTCTTTCTGTGTGTATCCACTTCACTTCCCCTTACATATCCAAAATCTAAAATGGATGAAAAGTGTGTTCATTTTTGCAACGTACCAACATGAACAAACATGGAGCTAAGAGTTTTTTTGCTGAAATTGTATTATGATCCCAAGTCTTGATAAATGAAAGCTTAATAAAAATGGATTCTCTTCCCTGCTCTGATAACGTTGGGATACGATTTTGTGGTTACTAAGCAGAATTCAAAACGCTGTAGGTGTTAAAGTTAACACAACCTCTTAAAAATACATTACACTATACCAGCCTAAAAAATGTGCAGAAAACAGATAAGAAGTTAACATAAAAGTGAGTACAAAAGGCAGTGCCTCGATTAAATGTTCTCACAGGCCTTACATCATGGTTAATCTGGGTGGAGAGAGCCAATTGATCAGAGTTAAAGGGGTTGTTTCTCGTTCCAAGGCCTCTTCACCCACTTTGCTTATAAAGTGTCCTGTTGCAGGTTTAGATGGATTGGATTGCCTGTATAGCCTTTCTGCTTGTTAGGAGGATAGCTTCCCTGCCCTGATATCTTGTGTCAGAAGGATTTGATACACATGATGGTTCTGAAATCTGTAAAAGATTCTGCCAACTACATCTCTATCTCCTTGCCTTCCTTGAGTAAAGATTTATTTTACCTTTCTTTGCAAGAATCACCTCCAGGAATAAACATTACACTGTGCCTAATTAATGTTCTAGTACATTTCATATCACTGAGAAAACATGTGTTAGTTTGAATAAATAGCTCCCTTTCTAATTTATGACCAGACCTCTTGGAATAAAATGTGGTAAATTACTTTCTTGAGTCCATTTTTACAGTGAAACATGGTCTTAGAACCCTACCGCCTGGTGCCGTGAAGGTCCAAGCAGGACTCAAAGGATTCTGTTTGTGTAGTTATGAAAAACATTCACAAAGGCAATGCTGAAAAGGCACATCGTCCCTGAGTCTACGTGTGATGCCTCAAAAGAAACGGGGAAAGTGTTTTCCCATGCAAAGCAGAGATAACATAGAAAAAAGCATCTAGCATGCATCAATATGTATCAGCAGTCATCAACAATATTGTAAGCCGGGCCAGGTTTCCTGTTTCCTTTAGTCAGCAGGGCAGCCTGAAGAAAGTTCCCAGCATTACGTTGGATCAAATGAACTCTTCCCGTTGTTGAAAAAAGCTTTTACGTTTTCAATTCATCCGTGCAGAAAGTGTCTAAAGCGAATACGCTTTTAACGGTAATGTGTTTGTAGCATTGATTTCGAGCGGCCTTTGTTTTAGCTACAGTGCTTTACATTTCTGAGTAGCTCACGTCATAAATAAATTAATACATTAAGTGGACAGGTTTCTATAGGTTTGATCAATTCCATACAGACTTTTTTTTAGAGAATGAATCTACGTGGTTAGACACTGGGTTAATATTAAACTGTGTATCTTATAATATGCTGCTAAAATGTGTTGTTGGTGAAGGTTGAGGGCATATTTATGTGTCCTTTCTTTCTGACATACTAGTCAAATTATGTCTTATGTAACTCTTACGACATTAAAGAAAATACCATTAACCAGCTCTAGATTAACATCCTGTGAATTCAATCAGACAAAAGAGGTGAAAACGTTTTCATATAAATTCGATCCTATGGACCAACGTCTCGACTGCCTGACAGTGTTCATGAATGTATAATTACCCCCGAAGGTTTGAACTGAGTCACGAAATTATCCATGCTCCACTAATGTTGGATTTTGTGAGAGATTGCTTGAACCTTCGATGATGTTTCCCCGCCTGTGTGTGATTAAAAACATTATCTTCGAACAGACCACAGCGAGACATGTCATCTGTCCATGGCCTTTGGCCTGGATCAATAGATTACATAAAATTTGCTTGCTGCCGCAAGAAAATGTAATAATCCTGCTATTGGGATAGACAAAGATATTTTCTTATACTACACATTTATTAAATAATATACTGCAATATTTTTTTTACATTTAATTATAGTATCAAATAATGACATGCTACATTTGCCTGTTATTTTCCTCTCCTTCATATGCCATTTTTCAGCTTGTTTTGGTACAATAGAAGTAGTCAAAGTAGTCAAGTAGTCAACTGAAAAAGTAGTCAACTGCTAAAAGACTTTCCTAGTGTCTTCCTATTGGTCAGCTATTCTTGACAACGATGGGTCAGAGGGAAGGCTCACCTGTGAAGTTGACATCGCGGATGTACTTGAGCAGCAGCGTCCCGTTGATGGTCTCCATCTTGGGGCACAGGCCCACGTTGCCGGGGCACAGGCTGCGGTGCATGTTGTGCAGGGCGTGGGCCATGGCGTACACGGCGTCGATCACAAACTGCACCTTGCCCTCCTGCTCGTAGGAGGAGTCCCTTCCGATTCGCTCGTGATCTGAGAGGGGGCAGCGGGAGACAAAAATCGTTTGAGCATTGATTTATTCCGCGGCAATTATAAAAGATTGTTACCTTGTGCAACAATGGCATCGTTATCCTTGTAATAAACCTGATGATTGCCCTGGGTTTGCCTCACTGTTTTGTGTGCGTGGTAGCCTTCGCCTATATGTTGAATCTTATTTGCTCGGCTAGGCTTTTGTCTGCTGTATAAAATGTTGGCAGGATTCCCTGCTTGTTTTTGAAAGAAGGAGGCAAAATCTTTCAAGGATGATTATTCAAATTCTCTTGCCCCTTACAAAGGAAACAGTAACATGAACGAGAGTATAAGCTCAACAATCAATCCGAAATATGAGTGCCACACAAAAACGCGTCGAAGGGTCAAATCGAACAAATCCTAGCCTGTTGAGTGCTCTGATTCTCCATTCAATCTGTTGTTCACAATATTGAGATGGGCCCTACATGTTAACTACCAATAACATGCTGTCTGCCGTAGCGCTCAATCAAAAGCCGCCCACCCCCTCTGCACAGCATCAAGGTGGGGTTCACATTCAGCCCTTGATCCACTATAGCCATGATAAGGGAACCACCCCAGCTAATCCAGCAAGGCTTCTTTAGTAACCAAACAACTTTGCCCTCTTATTATCGTGATACTTGAAAATATATAGATATAAAAGTACAGGGCTTCCACTTCTGAGTGGGATTACTTCCACCTCAGGGTCGTGTTTGTGCGAGGCTCGTGGCTCGCGTCTCGGCGGTGATGCATTAATCAAGGCCAGCGGGTGTGATGGAGTGGAGGAAGAGGAGGAGGAGGAAGAGGGAGCACGACACGTCTAATCATTCCTCAACATTAATGTAATTAGTTATGACAGCTGTGTATTAATCACAGGCGAGGTTCTGCGTGGCGCTTTGAGAACGTGTTAATCATTGGGAAAGGTTTCAATTACCACCATAATGCTTTGGTTATCCGAGCGCAGGTGAAGGCAGAGAACAGGCAGAGCCGGGGTGACAACCTGCCGCTGGTTGGGCCGCAGAAGAACAAGATTATGTTTCACATCAAGACAATGCTGCCCGTCAGCCAGTAAAGTACCTCTGTTATCCTCAACTTCGTATTCAAATATATCCAACTATCCATTTGTATTCAATTTTTTTATTGTATATTGTATCCGGAGGTTAGCTGACTCTAATTACGACAAGGATACAATTTGTCAAATGTACTCACTGTCTCTCTCTCTGTTTCATTCTTTCTCTCTTTCTCTGTATCCTCTCTGTATCTGCTTTCTCTATTTCTTACCTACACACACACACACAAAACACTAGTTCTCCAGGTGGCCCACACAACGTTCACATATCTGGTAGCCGTAGAGAAGCCCAAATCAAAGCTGTGAGGCGACGGCTGCAGACACAGACACAGAGGCGGTGCTTGCTTGCACACAACACACACACAGCACTTTGTTGTTTCCTTTGATGCATTATGCATGTGCCGAGAGGCGAGTCACAAGAGGTGAAATCCCTCTGAGCCCCAGGGATCAGCCCTCTGACCTCTCCTTCTCCCCTTCCTGTTCACAACATC
>JAOSLM010000001.1:13784190-13801593 GCA_025629765.1 Eleginus gracilis | reverse complement strand
CCCCCCCCCCCCCCCCGCCCCCCCCCCCCCCTCTCCACCACCCTCCAGCCCCCCACACAGTCACCCCCTTCGACGTCAGCATCTCTGCCGCATCCATTTGCTCTCGGAGACACTCGAGTTAAGAGAACAGCATCATCCACGCCCCTCTGGAGGGCTCTGTGCGAACGGAGGTCTCGCTTGGTGAACGGAAATGTTTCCACTTATCACGAGACGCACTTCTCCGTCCCCATAGGAAAATGATGAATGTAAACACGCCGCTGTCAGTGGAGTGGCAAAGTGACAGATGTTTCGGGGCGAACACGTATATTTCTGCGCGATCCATCCACAGGAGCACATTATCGTTACAATCATAGCCACGGTGGTAATGTGTGTCGACATAGCGGCGGCGCACAAGTGTATCAAACCCCACGTCTGGGGCAGAGATGATATTGCCATTATATTGGATGGTCGTTTATCTGGGCCGGCATTAACTATTTATAACCTGGTGCTCTTTCCTCTGTCGTGGTGCGATGTCCACACTCGATTTAAAAGTAAGTGGAACAAACGCGGCACTCGATGACTGAGTGTGGATATCCCAAGGCCCTGAGCCAAACAAATTCAAATAACCAGGAGTTGTAGAGGGGCCTCCTCTGTGTTTGGTAGGTGATTGCAGGGTAATCCTAGCTTCAGGTGTATTTCCTTTGGAAGGAATTAATAGAGCTTTAGTCATAACACCCATCAGTCTATTGTGTGTGGTTTCTACTGCAAGCACATCTACTGTTCTTCTTAAGTTTTCTTTATTCCGTTTGCCTGTTTTCTGTGCAGTTAACTGCTCCTCCATACTTTCAGCTGCAGAAACCATTCAACTATTAAAAATCGTCAGCTCACTAACGTTTTGAAGGCTATATCTCGGCGTTTTTCAACTCTTTATGCTTTTTAAACTATTACAAAACGCATTCTAGTTGCGTTATGCCTCAGTGTTGTTACATACTTCATCCTGATTGGTCAATAACCTTCCAAGGGTGTGCATTATCTTTTAACAGTTCCGAATCTATTCGCTACAAAACCAACATTGAAACTGTCGAATACAACTATCCACCACATGGTTCCTGGATTATACAAAATCGAACTTTCGATTTGCAGCTGATTAAGTCAATAAAACAAACACCCTATAGATGAAAGCAACTGATATCTCATCACTGTTGGTAAAAAATGTGGCTGAACAAGCTCCCTGAAGATGCCAGGACCGTTAAGTCGCTAGCTTCTGCAAGAGACTCAAGACTCACTTGTTTAGAGTTCACCTGGACTCTGTATAGCTTCCTCCCTTCTCCTCCCCCTTCTCCTCCCTTAATATCCTAAAAACACTTACGCACTTAATGTATGTTTGTACGTCCTGGCACTTAAAAATAGTATGGCATTTTATCCTAGCTATCTTTGTTGCTTACGGGAATGGGTTAACCTAGCAATTGTAAGTGCTTGGCAATTGTTTTATGAATATCTTCACTGTACCGACAGCTATATATGGTATATATGACTAATGTACTTATTGTAAGTCGCTTTGGATAAAGAGTCTTCTAAATGCCCTAAATGTAAATGTAAACCTTGACCGCATAACCACCCCTGCATCATACATGAGTGTCCCATCAGGGGACATCCCGTCACGGTTAATCCCTGACCATCACATACCAACCCACACCGTACAAACACCGACCCCTTCACACGCTTTCCCCTCGCGGCATAGATTCATAACCCTCCATGACTCACCGTCTTCCCGGGACTTCTGGATGAAAGCATCCACGCCGCTCTCTCCATAGTTGCCTTCGGACGCCACGGTGGACACATAGTTCCAGCGCATGGCCTTCACCAGGTCCACCATGGCCTGGGCCTGGTAGGTGTCCGGGGGCACCACCCGGGAGAAGAAGTCATAGCGGGAGTTGTCACTGAGCTCGGGGGCGGTGGAAGCGTAGCTGACCTGGGGGATCTGGAGGACGGAGAACAGAGCATTAGAGAGAGGGAGGGGGGCTGGAAGGAGTAGCTGACCTGGGGGATCTATAGATGAAGAGCATAGCATTAAAGAGTTCGAGGGAGGGGCGCCGGGAGGCAGCATGTTGTCAGGATCAGGATTTTGTTGATGGGGTGGTTGTTTGTTAATGGTAAATGTTGTAGTGTAGCAGGATTAGTGGAATTTGTATCATGGATGTTATTCATACCTTTGAGCTTGTATAACTACTGTTATTATTTCATTTTGTTTAATTGATCTCATTATCATTATTAGTATTATTCCTACTATCCTCTTTGTATTGTCATTGATATCATTATCATACTATCATTGTCATTCCGGTCAGATTGTGGCGGTTGGCAGTGTTTTTGTGCGCATGTCGACCAGGAGCAGGTTTGCTGACACGTGTAGCCCTTATTTTCTTTAGTCAATAGAGACCCTGTTGTCGTTAAGAGCAACACTCACACAACATCTCTACTGCCTGCTATAGTTCTCCAGGTGTGATCATTGCTGCCGTTCCTTGGCAGGACCTATCCTTCTGCGTGTATAGGATTGTTTGCTGCAACACCTGCTGCCAAACAATCGGTCTGCTTTGGACTAGATACATTGTTAGCAAAGCAATTTGACAGATTGTCTCATATCTTGATAATAATTATACGGTGGTGTGTATTGTTTATTTTTCTTAAAAAAAAGGGGGAAAAAGTACACACCCTTCTAACATTCAACACTTTTTTCACTCTTGCACACAAACCTGTTATTAATGTGCCAGGAAAGCTCTGTAATAATTTATTTTTTAATAATGGTGCTGACATCACTGGGAAGGAAATAAAAGACTTCCTCGATTTAACAACACTCTTTTCTGGATGATGATGTACCATTATTGTGAAAGAGCTCAATTCAAAGTGACAGTATGCTATAGAAGGGATCTTCACATTATAATTTAGTGAACTGGCAAACTAGCCTTAACATTATAGAAGCTATTTATTTGACCAATTGTGCTAAGTCAAATATCGGCCTTAAAAGAGGTCCATTTTTATCTCATATATAATAATATAGACCCATAATAAACCAGCTTTGTTCTAGTACTAGCCTACTCGATACCACTAGCATGGCTTCAGTTTTTTACAATTGAATGATTGATGTTACTTTCATACACTTTTACACACTGTTGGGGAAGAGTGATTTGAAGGAGCACATCACTTTCTTTATCCATCTAATTGTAAATCAAGGATTAATATCATACTATGCTAGATCCTTTTATCAAAATGTTCTAGTTAGGATTTATAATGACACAAATCAATGGATTAGCATTTGAGTGCATGTTCCTTAACATTAATCTACATTACCAAATATTCCTAGCTGTCCTATAAAATTTTCATCCAACCCGACTTTTTGCCAGGAATGGTCTAAGGGACAAACTTTAGAGATTAAGAAGAGAAGTATTTCTCGGGAATGCAATTGTAAACATCTCGTTGTAAATTAAATGGAAAAATTATTAATCTTTTAGTGCTGCCTCATAATTTGTGCAACAGATCCACAGGGCTGTAACTTTCTCTCACTGCAGGTCCCCAGTTGTCCTTAAAACATTTGCGTGTCTGCTTGCTTTTCAGCACGCTATCCTCCCCCCACTATCCCTACTTCTTTAGTTTGTTCCCCTTACACTTATTCAGACAGGAGCCCACACAGCTGCATGAGCTCCTCGGCTGGCCTCTCCTTTGTCTCGGCAGCATTGATGCCTCTGACGTGGCCAACATCAACGTCCCATCGATCGGCCACCGCTGAGCTCAGAGCTTGTTCCCTGCAGCCATTGTCGAAGCAGAGACAAGTAGCTGCACCTCCAGATGGGAAGCATGTTCCCTGTGCCAGGGTCCCCCCACCGCACCCTGCATTCCAGCACCAGGATTTATGTGCTCGTTAAGGCACAGGAAACAATGCGTAGGTGTTACATGTTGGTCCATGTTGTAATACAAAAAGAGACAAAGATAGAACCAATCTGAACGTGTCTCTGTTAAATTCATGGGAAACTAAAAACATACAATTACATCACAGAAGGACGTATCTACTACACACCTGCTGAATATCTTCAGAAATAAGTGTTAGAAAGACTCTTTTGTAGATTGTACGGGTGTGGTCTGAATCCCCGCCATACACCCACTATGAAGCTCCGGGATTTCCATATGCCTGATTAGAAATGTGCAAGAATATGTAAACAGTATAGTGATGTGGGAGAACTTTCACTAAAAAAATCGGTTTTGGCACATACCGGGTCAAGAGATGTGTCAGCAAACTGAACAAATGTGGACAAACCTGAGGGAGAAACGGGGAATTGCATAATTTGAGTACGTAGCGAGGCGGGGTTGGGAGTGGCGGTGATTGCGAGCGGAGCAGAGGAAAAGGTCAGCATTGAAGTTGTCAATCTGGCAACGTATGTAGACTATCAGCCATGCGGCTCCTTATATGGACTGCTATATCCGCACAGCAAGTGTAAAAGTAGATCTTTGTTCAGAAAGGTTGGGCCAAAAAAAAAGATTACAAAGATTTTTATAATCCTATTTGAATTTAGATCAATATTAATTACATTTGTGAAAAATATACTAATAAACTGCATTTCACTACACCACTACACATCAAAGTATACCTACTATAAACTACTCTACACCACTGCATATCAAAGTATACCCACTACTATAAACTAAAGTACACTACACCTCTGCACATCAAAGTATACCCACTACTATAAACTACACTTCACTACACCACTGCACATCAAAGTATACCCACTACTATAAACTACACTTCACTACACCACTGCACATCAAAGTATACCCATTATTAGCTACACTACACCTCTGCTCGTAGGGCAACAGGCATCCACGGCACTGCCCACACACAGCTTCCTCCAATTGGGTTAACTCCTTCTGGGCGGGGAGGAATCAATAAGGCCCATTGTGCTTGCTTGCAGAGTGTGCTAAACAAGTCCTACATGCTATTCTGCACATTGTGAAGTGCTACGCTGGGAGAGACCTTGCCCCTTGACCAGTCCTCTGTGGCATGTCCTCAGCCCGCTGTGAAGTGGGCGGCCGGGGTCTGCACGGACCGGTTGGATATACAGCTGGTGGGATTGAGCCTGTCCGACTGTATGGAAGACCACTGGCTGGAGCATACACTCCTCCCCGACCAGCCCCCGCTCTCAAGACATCCAAAAAAAGCTGTGCACAGTCTTGATGTTAATCATGAGTTAATCATGTTGCTCCATCATTAATATAATTACCCTGATTCCAAAAGTGGTGAAAGACACTGCTAATGATTAATTATGAGGGAATGTTTGCATAGTTAATCCGTTTGCAAAGTGAAAGCGTCTCGTTGGACAATTAGGGCGGGCAGGGTTTTAGTTGGAATCAGGGGGAAGGGGAGTGTTGAAAGGTCCTCAAGTTCACCATTACTGTGCTGGTTATGAATGGGTGCAAGGGTGAAGGAGAAAGCGGACAAAATGTTACGCATTCAACCTTGTTTTTATTGTATTTGTTGTTTGCTATATAGAGGAAGTGTGTATCACCTTGAATCTTTCTCGTCTAGTGAGGTCATCACATCCAAACTATTACAATAAGAACAACAGTACCACAAAGTTCTGGTTCTGGGTCCTACAGAGACCTTTACCAGGAGAGCTTATGGTATTTGTCAGAAAGGAACCTGATTTAAAAAGAGTGTCAGGAAGGTCCAGAGAGGTTCGAAAAACACAAACTTGGGAGCAATTAATTGAATACATAGTCCCTAGAAGCACATCGCTGCTAAGGTATTGTACATACAACAATGTGTCCAAACCATGAACACCTATCTATCTAGGGTTATTTTCTTGGCTGGGAACCAGAAGTTAGTGATGAAATAATGAAATAAATAGAAAACACCTCACATTTGACTGACATTTTGCCATTCATCATCATCAATTCGTTGTAGCTGTCTATTTGAGACGCATAATGAATCTCATATTAAATTGGTTTTGATGTATTGGTAAATTGTCATTATTCATTTGTTATATATATATATATATATATTAAAAGCAAAACATGGCTTTAGGCCAAAAACAGGACGTGGCTGTTTATTTACTGCAAATCACACTTAAATTACATGCAATGGGATTTGTTCCAAGTTATTATTATGTTGCTGTTGACATCAAACTAAATGAAGGTGTTTTAGACAATTAAACCTATGCAAGGACAGAATCACATTGCATTTTGTGCGGAAAAAGCTCTTTGCCAGATGTTCCCGTTCATAGACAGGCAGCTTACCTTGGTGAGATAGGCATAACACAGATGCTAAAGTGTTATGGTGTTTGCCTGTGGAACAATATTCCACAGCATGCGACATAGATGTCATCAGAGAACAAACTATCTCAAATATATGATATCATAGAAACATGTCGCCCAAAGCAGATCTCCTATAACACTCCCAAGCCTTAAAGTTTCAGAGCATTTTTATGAATGAGTCGGTACTTGTGGTGTCACAGCTGTTGTTCTCAGACAATGTCTCATGAGGAGGTATTTCCATGGTCAGGATGTGTAGCTTCCATCTTTACTTTATATGGAATACCACCCATAAGAGATAAGAGATGCACCCATAAGCCAATATTAAAGACCAAAGCGCCTCTCAAAATAACAGAGCTGCACAGTGGGTGGCAGTGGACTGACTCCATCGGGGAATCGTTCACAGGGCCCTCCACAAAACTAGGCTGCTTCACATTCAAATGATTCATTAGGGTTGGTAATCTGGCCACATATTGACAGCAGACACGTTACAGCAGGAGGAAAGAGAGGCAGCCTTTAAATATTCACCAGAGTCCCCACAAAGCAGCTATGCTAGTTACCTCACCAACAGCTCCCACAGAAGGCTTCTCTGGCACTGAATGCGAAAATAAGTGGCTTATTGTGAATTTTATTCACAGCACTGAATGCAAAATGTGAGATAAAAATGCCTCCAAAACAGCCCAGCACAGCCGTTGCACTGCAAGTTATGAAGTCAGTAGGAACTTGTCAAATGTCTTAGGTTGCATTGTGGGGAGTGCCTTTCAATCCATAATAAAACACCTGTATTCTGTACAGTGCTGCTGATTTCATATAACTTGAGATCAATACAGAGGAGATGATGAATGAAGAGCTGCAGGCTCAAAGAAAGTGGACATCCGATGCCTCATTCATCTGAAAGGGAACCAGCGTTTGGGAGAGTGGGGCATCAAAGGTGCCAGCCACATTCTCTGTCAGCGACTGTGGCAGATGGGCTCATGCTGGTCTTTCCCAGGAGGGGCTCACTATATGTACATTCTTTGTTATGTGGCATTGATGAATGTTTGACTCATGATACACGCACATACTCACACACGCACACACACATGCTCACACACCCTTTCTGCGAGTTGTCTTCTTGACCTTTCTTTACATTTACACATTTATCCGACGCTACTTGAGGTTGGGAACAATCAAAACATAGGATCAATATCAGAGTTACGTCCAGAATTATGACACAAAGACGTTTCTAAAGAGTAGAGTCAAGAGGGAAACAAGGTGAGTAGCTATGTTTCGTGAGGGGTGCTCGAGTGCATAATGGGTGAAGATGGAGATCAAGGAGGGGCTGTCTTGTGCCTCTACATCAAAGGACAGAGATAAAAAGAACACCTCTGAGTTCTTTCCACACATTCCTGGAAGCTTCTTCCCACCGACGGCTCTACCTCATCTCCCCCCAAGGGACTCCTGGAGAATCATGATTAATTAATACCGCCTGCATTAATCACCAGTTCATCTCATGATCTCTGATGATCTAGAGTCCAGACAATATTTGCGAACTCATTACTAAGAAATCATGTCCTAAAGTAGTTTGCCGACAAGTTAATAGAAAACAATATTTAATACTGCATAAATCACTTCCCTTTAGCCAACCACTGTATGATTTCATTCCATTAATAACAAATAACATAAAGTAATGACAGAATTTACCCATGGGTGAATAACAAGGTATTTACTTACTTACTTACATTTTTAACAGAGCTGTCATCGAAAGACAAACATAGGTGTCGCTCATCACACTAATTATGTTTCTACTTTTACGTACCAGGGCACATGGTCCATGGTGCATGGTCCATTTGCATCATTCTCACTAGTGTCACTGTCCACTACCCGTGTGCTGGTACATGAGAACATCCTCATAATCACTGACAAGAGCGACAGCTGTGTTTGTTCTATGATGAAACCTTCATGAATCGTCTCTACCGGATCTCCTTCCCAGGACGCCGTGTCTCAGCACCGTTACCATCTTGCAGTGATCAATCCTTTCTGACACTAAGTAAGACTGCACCTGGATGCCAAAGTCATTCAGTCTCTCAAACCCTAACACCCTCTGACTCAAGCGTGCCGTTCACGGTTCACACGTTCAATCGTTTTAATTTTGTGAGCGAGATAAGAGATGAGATAGAGGCACACGTGTGTGAATCTCACCGGTGTAGAAGAGACGCCTTCTATGACATCCGGAATGCAGTATATCTGGAATGGCATGATGTGTTTCTTTAAATGTACACTATTTCTCTAATACTGTTGCTTGTCATGTATTGCGACACTATCGCCCCCCCTGCTTCCCTATCTGCTTGAGGAGCCTCACTAAGTCGGCCCCGTGTTGCATGTTTCACCTGAAGGGTTTTCCCCTCACTGGGAAGATCACACAATTTCAACTCTCTGTCAAGAAGCGAGACAGGCAAAGCTTATCACCATGTCTGTTGGGGAGATTTCTCCCTCTGCGGGCGCCCAGAGACTCCAGCCTCCTGGGTAGGATACGTCCCTCCAGATATTCAATTCAACAGCAGACCACAGCAGACCGTTTTTTCCCATTTCCATGTGTTGATTTATTATCTAACATCAAAAACTGAATTACATCAATCAACGGTGTCCTCAGAAAATGTGTAAGGTCAACCACAAAGATCACAAGCTTGATGAATTCTGTTCTTGGACAGCGACCGTTGGCTGAAACCCAAAAAAGGTAGAGCGCATTCTCCCGATGACTGGTGTCAGAAGTTTGTAGTGAAGAAAACTGAGAAAACATTCTCTAACCGATTCCAGGGAAAGGGATTTTTCTTCCCAAAAGTATATTAATGCTATAATCACTCTGTACCCCCTCACCCCAGACGGTCTCATCACTAATGGGCATGGGAAACAGCCTTAATTGCTGTGTGATGTGAGCACCAAGCAGATTTTTGATGCAGATTGAATGCAAAAATGGCTGGCTTTTAATAACTGCAGCTTTTGAAAAATCGAATGAGTTTATTTGGCACAGCATTAGCACAGGAGTAACGATGCTCATTACGAACAGTGCAGGAATAGTATACAGCTACACCCTTTATCACAGAAGACATCTTTAAAGTATCTGTTCAGCTATGAGAGTTGGCCTCGCTCATTAGTCGACACTTCAAATGTTTGAACAAGGCATTCGCATGGCAAATCAGAAACACCCGTTGCGATGAAACCCTATAGTACGCACTGCCTGCACCTGTGTACGTTCACGTCTGTCCCGTGCTTATAATAGTAGGTGTGAGGTGTAAACTGTGTGCGTTATAATACCTAAGACTACGAAAACCATGTGATAACACCAGCTAAAATACAATATCCCAGGGAGGCCACCTGGAGTCAAACATCTCCCCGTGATTTGGCCCGACACAGCATCTGTGAGGCCGTGCTGTCCCCCCTGCGGTCTAGAGCCCCTCCACAGGAGGCTTTTGTCATCGAGGGGTAATGGCGGTGAGGAGCTAATTATTCCTTGTAATTTTTTACACCTGTTTGGGTTATTTCCAAAACTCGGCTACTCTGGGAGTCTGTCTGTTCTGCCGGTGTCGCTCCCTCCCTCCTCCCTCTATCCCGCTGAGCCCAAACAAAGGTGTACCCGCTGCACCACCTCCTCCACCAATCCTCCATCTGCAACCACCAGACCCACCACCACCTACCCAACCACTCTACCCAACGGCGGCAGCACTACGTCCACCACCACCAAACCCACCGCCTCCACCATCACCTCCACTTCCTTCATCTCTTCCTCTAACAACTCCCCCCCCTCAAATCCACCTTATCCACCACCTCCACACTACCACCAGCACCACCAGCACCACCTCCACCAATACGACCACGATCACAAATTCCAACTCCACCAAAACCTCCACCTCCACTACCTCCACCAGCCTCGTCACTACCTCCACCACCCGTCCCAGAGTGAAGGCCTGCCAGAGGCTTGCAGTGCTTACCGCTGTTCAATTAGGAACCTGTCGAGGATACACACTGCTGGGCCGGTGCCATGGCTCTCTTGGATCGCTCACAGTTCAGTTTTGCTGACGCACAACAAGTGAAGAGATATGGATTCGTCCCTCTGGCCCTGAGATATATGAACGTATGCTTTTTAAAAAGGCAAGATCCTTCACATTGAGGCAGGTTGAGGTAAATAATAGGAGGTCAGGGCACTGCTGTCTGGTGGCCTCCCTGTTGGACAAGCTTTTACCACCCACATTCACTCCATACATTGATTTACTCTTCTTTCAACCGCAGCATGAATCACAATGGGACTATAGGGGCGTTAATGACCTCCTGATAGCTATTTCATTAAAGGGCACATTCTATAGAGTAAACTCTTTCTAGGTTCCTACATTGAGGTTCTAAGGGAATGGGGCTTGTGCCTTCAGGATGTCTCATGTATTAAATTAAGTGTTTTCATTGTACTCCCACTGATTGAGTCTGGTGCTCCACATTAAATGAGACAAAATGGTCACACATGAAGAGTGGAACGGGCGGAAATGAATCCTTCACTTGAGTCCTTTGATCAGACAGTTCACTGGGAGAGGAAGCCTCAATATGACACATAATGCATGTCATCAGTGAAAGCATTTCCCTGACATGTGAGGCCTGTTAGAAGCTGCAAACCTGTCAACCGATGAACTTTAGTGTCAGCAATGTTTTCACCTTGTCACTGCAATAGTTGAAATTATTAAAACTTTGACCCGTTTGCCGCTAACCTCTCATAGTACTTCCAATTACAGCTTTATTTACCGTCCTAAAGCCGACGGAATCTCAACGCCCACAGAGTTAAAAGCGTTAACCCACGTCTGTTGGTGGCTATATGCTTAATGCCCAACCTTTCACGTGTTGATAACACGCTTTATAATGGTTTGGGATGGATGACTTACACCAGAACATTTATTATTACCTCCTGGCCTTATGTTCTTAATGTCATTGATTTATGTACGGTGGGTTTTATCTGTTCAGATAAAAGCTAGAATCAGACCTATAGGACCCTTGAATAAATAAAACCATTAGGGTGACTATAATGATCGTCAAACAGCCATCCAACCAACTGAATTAAAAGACATTCAGTCCTATCATTAAAGCCAGTGACAGCATTGTTATGTCTTGTGAAAGACACACTAAAATAAGGTGTTATTTCCTAACGATTCTCAGCCTTTTCTCTTCTAGGTCTATCTGGCATGGATTGTGCTGAGCCTGAGAAGTGTGATGAGCGTTTTCTCAGGCGACATATGCTGTAACATCTGTCATCTCCTGGACCCCAACTGTCTTTTCTGCAGGAATTTACTGATTGCTCCTGAATCTTATGAAACGATTTTATTTTTATTGATTTAGATCCAGTTTTAATCACAAAACACAGCATTAGGACTCCACTGTTTTCCGCTCATTTTGATTTCAATCATATATATATATATATATATATATATATATAATCATGTCATACATCTAGAATATGGACCCATAGTAATAATTATACAATAAAATATTAAATCCTTCCAAGATATATACAATTCTAGGAATATCCCTTCACCTAGTGATGGCCTGTTTGTTTGGTAAGACTCTCTATTGTGTCATCATTTGAGCCATGTACTTCATTGGAACTGTGGATTCCTGTAAAGGAACCACTATTTCTATTCATGCGAGATTAACACCCAATATAACCAATAAAAACAATAATTTAAAAATCGTTTAGTTTTATTATTGAACCTACAACTGAAATTATGAATAAATAGCTCGGCTAAAGCTCAACGGCTATTTTAGAACCCTTAAGGTTCATCAGCTACGACTCCAGACCCAACCAACACGTCGTAGAGTTGGTTAGTATTTGGGAGAGCGGTTCCCTGGGTCATTGAGTCTCTGGAAGCACTTCAATATGTGTCTCATGTTGAAACGGAACAAAACATGAATGTATCACCTGTAATGGCTGTGGATCCACTGAATCCTACAACAATTTGTCCAAATAAGTAGGTCATTTTTCATACTTTGTCTTAATGGCAATGAAGGAAAATCGTATTCCCGCAAAAGAATGGAGCGGTTGATAGCCCTGGTCACTGGCTGTCCATACGTTTCTTCTGTTCCAACCACGGCGTGTTGCTTTATTTGTCAAGAAATTGCAATCAATAATTTGTGCACTGTCAACTATGATTAATGATCTCATTATAGACTGAATTATTACTTGGGCTCAACATGCAAATGATCTCGAGCAAAGGTTGAAGATGATTTTAGATTGGAACAAATTGACATAATTGACACAAATTGAGTAATGAATTACCACGGCGACAACAACACTTTTGTTTACCACAAAAGTGAATGGAAGCCATTAAGAAAATAACAATTATCTCTCAGGCTCAGGTAGACTGCACAGGACTTCCTCGTTCAAGTACCGTTACATTTTATATCTGCAATTACCCTGCGAAGACCACCCATGGCACAGATACAGCTGTACACATGTGACATATACAACCAAGACTTTACACAGACCCAGATGACTCTATTGTGTCAAGTTCCCCTTGTAGATATTATATATCAGGACTATATGAACTACATAACATCTGATGATCACAACCACGGAAATATTGGTTGCATTATAAATAAATTATATATTTTGATTAGTTTCAAATTCTATAAATGCACAGCGATGACCTTTTGATCCGCTTATGTCATCCATTGTAAAAAGTTTGCAGATATATCAAATACGGCATCGCAATAACTTCTCCATTGTAAAGAAAAGTGTGGATAAATAGACCACCAGAAGTGGACCTGCGGGAACCTAGTTTCTAAGATTAGCCTCTAATCAGTTTCCTTCACTGATAGCGTGTCCTGAATCCTGGCTATGACGGCTTGCTTCTCCTTCTCCTTCCATTACCTCATTACTAGTCCTTGCCCATGAGGAACTCATGGGAGACGATGAAAGGCGAAGGCCTCGGATAAGTGGGAGAGAGAGAACGCGGAAACCTTATCAACTTCAGCATTCAAGATGAGGTGTTAATTAACAATGTGTATTGTGTTCGAGCTGAGGAAGTCACACCGTGGTTAATGTCTTATTCTGCGTGTGTGTATAGACACACTAACAGGTAGCAGGTGTGTTTGAAAATAGTCTTTCTATCTGCAAGGTTAGGTTCCTAGAGTGTAGTTGAGGAAATAAGTATGACTTATGACATCTGTCAATTTAACTGTAAGAATGTGGATACCACCTACTTGCAAAAATAAATAACCATATGTTTATACAAGCCTACACACAAGTCCATACAACTATAATCCACAAACCTACACATCTAGCCAGGTATAAGTAACTGTGATTTGCAGTTTATCATACAGTATCCAGCCAGTACTCTTTTTAAGATCATAGCCTGAGATGATCATGTTATTATTCATATTATACTTAATTTTGCCTAAAATCCAATTCCTTTAAACGTCCACCTCACGTCGCCTTAGTTCTAACAAATGTAGGTCTTGGCCAGAAGTTATTCAGAACACTTTAATTGTTTTGTTTTTTTCTTGGAATTTGCGTATGTGGGTCGGATTCCACTAAGTCCCAACTGATCACTTTCCCTTCAAGGTCCCAGATAAACACCACCACTCCAGATCTTCTGACAGTGTGGGAACTTGTGGGAGGCCAATATTCTGGTGAACAGTGGGATTTAATACTCTGGAAGGGTTTATTTAAACATGATGATGTTACATGAATGTGTACATGTCCTCTTTCTTGTATAACAGGCCATATGGGACAAGGAGATCTACTTCCCTGGAAGAAATAATGAAAAGATAGCAAGAACAGATCATGTAAGGAAACCCTTGAATATTTGCTAAAAGTCCTAAATCAATATCAAACAGAAAACCACAAATTTGCCTTGCATAACTGAAATCAATCACATCTATATCTTTGTTTAAAGATATTAGTTGTCATGGTTTGCAATTTTATAATATTTTGAAGCACCAAAGAACACATAACATCCCAATAAGATTCACCACACACCTACTATTTGTCCATCCAAAATCATGAAATAGGGATCTAAATTTGGCAGCAGTAAATGTTGTGGTTCAGCGACACATTGAGGGGTCTACCTTATTGGTTTAGGATCTGAGCAAGCTTGGGAATCACCTCATAATTTCCACCTGTTCTGAGACACCTGTACATCAGCTATGTTTAGACCACAGAGCATAAGGCATTTAATATTCAGTATCAAGGGAAGGGAAGGCTTGGGTTTAACGTCGGAGAAGGAAAAATACTTTGCACAGCACTTCAGGTGTTGCATAAGTGTAAAGCTTTCATCCTCCTCATGCAAAATGGATCCAGATTGCATCTATTATTCCACGAGTTGTTGTTGTTGTTTACCATTTCATTGGGCCGAGAACAAGCAGCATAGTTTAGGATCTGATGAGAACATTACTGTACATGGCTCTCTCTCCAGTACCCGGGACGCCACTCTAGGCGGGTTAAAAACAATAAATGTTCTTGTTTTTGTCGTACAGTAACAGAAATTGAGAGTTGTTGTTGGTCTGCTAGTGTATTAGAACAAGCTGTGAATCGCAGTGGACGATGGTAGCCCTATTCCTACGAGACCAAAAACAATATGACTCTGTGCTCCTTTCCCACCGTAACAAAGCAATCTAAGACATTAAGATCTCAGGATATGAGCCCAATGCTACGTAACAATGTAGAGGAACTATGCATATTGATGGTGCTGTTCCACTGTGCTAATTCACTCTATGCCTCTTCATACACAGTAGCTCCTGGGAGGGGGGATTTGTATAAATGAAAAGGCCAACCAAAACGTCTTATATCTCTAAGGACAGCATTGACACTTTATGTAATAATATACTAGGAGGACCTCAGGGGTTAGCAGGAAATGGCTGTTTGAATGATGTGGGGCCTTTGGAGACCTACGTGAATGTCATCATAATACATGAAGAGATAAATATGACTCCACATATAAAAAAATACCTAAATCAAACAAGGTGAGAGTGCTTTTTGGTCCGGATGTATGGCTTGTGTCAGAATACATTCATAAAGAAGCTGGGGGTTTTCAGCGAATGGCCTTCAGCTGGATTTGAATGGCATCTTGCTGTGTTGTGTCGCAATTTATAGAAAAGTGTCGCCCTGTAGTGACTCCAATTACATGCACACATTACACACCATGGACACTGAAAGAGAGAGACCAGACGGTTTTGTTTGTAGCACACACTGGAAGAGAGACCGGCTGGTTAAGTTGGTAGCATACACTGAAAGAGAGACCAGACCGTTACGTTTGAGCCCATGCTGAAAGAGAGACCGGACCGTTATGTTTGTAGCACACGATGGAAGAGATACCAGACCATTACACACTGAAAGAAATCCCTTCCTTCCTTCCTCTCCACACTGCAAGGCCTTTCAAAGACAATGCTGTGTGTGTGTGTGTGTGTCTGTGTGTCTGTGTGTCTGTGTGTCTGTGTGCTTAAGACAAACTCAACCCACAACTCCAACTCAATATCAGTCCATTCTCCCCTCAGCCCTGAGAGACACTCCAGACATGACACACACACGCACACACACACACACACACGTACATTGGTAATGTGATTCATCTGAGTACCAAACAAACAGCCCTAACAGAAACTTGGAAGGGAGGGATGGAGGGATGTGTGTGGGGGGGGCTAAGAAAGGATAAAGGAGATAACATGAAATCTATCAGGAGAAGGGGTCAGACACAGTGGGGACTTTGGATACCATCAGCATCAGTGTAGGCGGGGGCTGATAGTGGTGGGTGGTTAAGTCATATTGTCTGTGTTTGTGTATTCAGCCCTCTAGTATTCAGGATAGGCAGGACTATCCCCCCGGGGAATGGGGTGGGGGGCGTGCGCTGGGGGGATCTCCTCTACAGACGTCAAAAACAAGAGTCAAAATCCCATTTCCCCATGCCTTCAGCGCAGTGTGTAGGAGGAGGCTCCACAGTAAACCCATCGCACTCGGACAAGACAAACGGGCCTCGCTCCAAAACACACACGCGCTGAGCACACTATCTTCTTCAGAGCACTTTGTGTGAGGATGGGTTTTGTAAATGTTTGTGGGAAATATGAAAACAGTTAGACATTAAGGGATAAACTGATGTCTTACCGAGATTCATGAGAATTGTTTAATTCCAAGTGTATCACCGTGCATCCAGAAGGTGAGTTCGCTTCCATTGACAGTTAAGAGTTACAGTAACCTAGCTCCTAGCTCAAGTAAAGAAGTGTATTTCCCTCACATGAACAGAAGAAAGGCTACTGTAACTCTGCAGGTGGAGGGAAGCAGCTGACGGATAGCATGTGCTAACCCAGCGAACCCTTGTGGTCACACATTGATGAATCTCGTCAATGTTAATTTACAGAAAACTCAGCGTATCCCATAAACCAATAAACCCATGCATATGTTCAGAGAATTCTTAATTATTTACTTTTGTTATTCCAGTTCGATTTTTGAAGTAATTGTAATGTTTGGATTTTCTGCAGCCATAATAATGTTAATTTGCCACTATTGACTAGGAGGCACAAAGGAAAGTCTTTGTGTGCTAATCAGTGTGATTTAGAGGAAGAGAGCACAACATAGAAAAGAGTAATCAGATACTGTGAATAATTGATGCAGGTGAGATGCAGCACAGAAAGTGAGTTCATCGTTCATTACCATCCTGAAACCGAGAAGTGAGAAAATGACCTCATTATAATCTTCCCACGCTTGTGACTAGCGTCTCCTTTAAGGGTGCAACATGTTGATGCTCGAAATTTTCTGAAACACAAATGATAATCGGCTTCAGGTGAGCTTTCTGAAACATTCCCCTTTTGTTTTTCGCTGGTTACAATGCTGTATCCTATTCCTTATCAACGTGAAAAAAGACACACCGGTAATGATCTGTTTTCTTTTTACACCTTCTTTACCAGTACCATGCATATCCCGAAGAAATGATGTATCCCTCCAGAGCTAAACTATTCACACCTCACAGCCATTTCATTCCAGCCAAACACCCGTGCTCAGCAGAAAGCTTTCGCTGAGATATGGCTCTAAATAAGGAAGTGGTGCGTAGAGAGAGAGAGAGAGAGAGAGAGAGAGAGAGAGAGAGAGAGAGAGAGAGAGAGAGAGAGAGAGAGAGAGAG
>JAOSLM010000001.1:13342115-13356886 GCA_025629765.1 Eleginus gracilis | reverse complement strand
CCGTAAGGAGTGTGTCCTAACCGTAAGGAGTGTGTCCTAACCGTAAGGAGTGTGTCCTAACGGTGCCTTCGCTCCGCCTCCCGTTAGTCCGGCTGCTGGAGTCCCGACGGGAGCCGCCTGCTCTTCACCATCCAGGGGGAGGCGGTCATCTACTCCCTGGCCTTCAGCGACACAACGGGTCAGCACACACACCTTTAGGGGTATTATATGGGCAACTATACATACGCTCACTTTTTTGGGATGCCATTTCCTACTGTTTTGATTTGAATTAATATTATTCAATGCTATTTTCTTGAGCAATTAATTTACATTTTGGTTTCAGCAACGATGCCTCCAAGTAATTTAATTCAATATTGTATTATTTTAAAAGGGTTGAATCAACTTTTACTTATTGTATAAAATATTGTATCAAACATAAAATACACAAATTCCAAATTCCTATTGCATATCGACCACACAATTTGTGACCTATTTTGGTTCAACCTCAGGAACTATGAAGGGATCAAAGGCAGCAGCGATCGTGGCCGACCTATCAGAGACGACCTTCACAACGCCCGCGGGTGACCTCATGTAAGAGAGGCTCCAATGCCACTTCCTTCCTCGCCTGATCTATTATGTGGCCGTGACTAAGATCACGGACACGCCTACCCCTGCTGCTGACTCCGTATCTCAGCATCACACCATGATATGATTCACATCTTATACATGTGATTCACATGTATACGGTTCCTCTGTCCACCAGTGTTGGCGGAGAGGTCCAGCTGCTGGCTTGGGACCCCAGAGGAGAGAGGCTTGCAGTACTGCTCAAAGGTGACTCCTTTACTCCTCTTTTACTCCTCCTTCACTCCTCTTTCATTCCTCTTTATACTCCTTGTTCATTCACTCTGACACGCAGCTGTTCCCTTTGATGTTGGGAGAATAGATAGCTGCCACTCTAACGGATGTCATTTCATGTCTCTTCTCAGGGGATTCTGAAGCTGCAGCCCGGCCTGCTATGATAGCGGTGTTCAAGACCAGAAATGATCCTATTTTTGAGCTCCTGCCATGGTGATTAGCTTTGACCTTCATTTAAAAGCCTTGTTTTAAAACTGATTTGATGCATGTGTTCGACCGTTCCACAGGAGTGTGCTAGTATGATGGTTATGTGAATACTTGTACTACTGTACTGTATACTGCATATGTAGCTCCTACATGTAGCTACGACAAGCGTCTTCCAGGCAGAGTGGTTCATTTTGTCTCTGATTGACCCGTGTCTCCTGTTCTTCCAACAGTGGTTTCATCCAGGGAGAGCCGGGAGCCGAGCCCAGACTGATGCAGTTCAGTCCAAACTTCCCTCACGGAGCCATGCTCACCGTGGTAAGGGCCCCAGGAAGTTGTGTTGTTATTCACTCATTAATGATGTTTGTAGTACATTGCTGGATGTCAGTGACTGAGACTCTCTTCCTCCCCACCCCCCCAGTGTTGGTCCAACGGTAGGATCACACACGTGCCTTTCTATTTCCTGAGTGCCGGCGTTCCCCACCTGGGTCTTAATGGGAGTCCCGCCATGCCACAGCCTGAGGAACGGCTCGTGGACTACGGCAACAGCACCCTGTTCACAGAGCTCTGCTCCTGACCACACCTGCTCACACACGCACACATCTCCTTCCTGTCCAATGCCAAACCGTTTATATACAGTGGTCAATTCATAAGAATTTCTCAAGGCGCATCCATTTGTATTTAAATTTCACCTTGCAGTTATTTGACTATTACTTTAGTTTGGCGATTGTAATAAAATACATTTTTGAATTTGAGATTTCAATGTGTCTACGTGTTTTTCCTCCATGATTTAGTTTATAGTTATCGGGTGTCTGCTGTAGGCTGAAAAGCATCTGCTAAATGACTTGCGTAGTGAGGTAAATAGTAAATATCAATTAGATCTATTGGAATGTTTTTGGGAATCTAATTGGATTTCTATGGTTTGTTGAAAGGCTAACGTACAATCTACATAATTTCAGTCAACGTTTTTGTCATTGATTGGTGCCTGTCCAGTCTAAAAGGAGTCATCCATCCATACCCAGGTACTTCAAATCCATTCAGCATTTAATTTTAATTGATTCATGATTCAACACACACACACACTACCCTCCACATTGTGTATGACTTGACCTCAATGATTTCAGTTAAATCAGGCATGAATGGTTTTGAATCACCATTTCTGGTTTGATCAAAATCTCAATTAAAAACAAAAGGCAATGTTATTTTGGATTTTCCATTTATTTTTCAATTTACATCAATTAAAGGTGTAACAAAACAAAAAAACAAAAAAACAAAAAAAAATGATCATGGTCATAATAAAATTAATAATAAAAATATACACAGCCTCACACACACAGAGACAACCCACTCTGGTGTTGCAAAGTTTTCTTCCCGCTTGGAGTCCCATCATTCAACTGGGAGATATGGACTCCAGGGAACCCTACCCACAATCCCCTTCTCCCGTACCTGTCTCCCAGGGTGGGGTGTGTATGTGTAGTGTGAGGTTAGTGGGAATCGGTGGGCGGGGTTAGGAGGGGTGAGGGGCATTGAAAAACAATGTTGAAGACTTGACTTCTAGAACTCGTAGCACCTTCTGAAAGAGAGCTCCAAAGCAAGGATGGCCGCCCGGCCCCACATCCACTCGATATTTTGGGTCCGCGCGGATTTAAGGAAGACATTTTCACTTTGTTTCTGTTTTTTCTTCTTTTTTTTGCGTGAGGTAGCTTTAAACAAGCAGGATGGCTACAGTAAAAGTAAAGCAGATTTTCCTCAAATTTGTTGTTTGGATGCATGAAGCCTGGGTGAAAACGCCTTATTTTCAGGGCCAGTCAAGTCCCAAAATGAAACCTCACTTTCCAAAGTGTTGGTGTGCGTCAAGACACATGTACACACGTAATGTGGAAATATATATATATATATATAAAAACCATCTGGTTGCCTATAAACACAGACTTTAACAACAAGAGAACCAAGGATTTATAATACACAGTAACAGCCGTTCACTCCCGTTCAAGATGGAGTCTGGAGTGATCTGCTTTCTGGATGTGTTTTTGTATTATTGCTGAAAATATTGCTTTGGTCTACATTTGGTTGTGTTTTTGGGGGTCAGGGAGGCTGGAGACAGGGAGACGAAGCAGGACTGGGTCAGGGGTCGTTGCTGTTCTGTAGTGGGAGGGGCTTGTCTTGTCTTGCGTCATGAAAGAGAATAACCCTGCACAGTCCCACCTCAACGCTGCCCATGAAGACAGTACATACATCGAGTCATGTTTCTGTCCTCCATCACTTGCTTTGTTCTGGTCCTCGGGTCGTCCTCCGTGGCTCTGGTTCCCGTGGTCGGTGGTGTGGGGTCGGGGACCCGGGGGGAAACATGACTGGATTTCAGGGAGCGTGCCTGACGGGGAAGGCTAGTGTGGTGGACAGATATTGCGGTTGCCCATCAGTGCAAACTCCCGGTGAGACGTAACAACAGGGGAGAGTACTCTGCTTTTAGTTTTGTTTGAGAGAGAGAAATAAAAGTATCAATTTTCTTTCTAATTTCCTGTCTTCTTTATTGTGGAAGTGTGTGTGTGTGTTTGTGTGTTGTGTTTGTGTGTGATGTTTCATGGTCGAGTTATTTAATTTTCTTTTTGGTTTTTCTGCGGGAGGGGGTTTGTGTTGTTCCTCTCTCTACAAGAAGCAGACGGCTCCTACGTCCACCCCGAACTCCTGGTTGGCTCCTCCGATGTCCATGGGCGCCATGTCCACGATGGGCAGACGGGAGGTCTTCTGTGTCTTGTACTCAAACACCGTCTTGCCCCACTGGCCTGTGTGCGTCTGTGCGTAGAGAACAGAAGGGAGACGTGTTACCACAAGCGCAATGTCACCACAAGCAGAGGTCTGGTCACCATTAAGCTAAAGTCTGAACTGAGAATGAGCAATAGTTTGATCCATCATTAATAGTGTGATTGTGAGGACAAGCCATTTTGACAGTCAAAGCCTTTTCTTTTTACAACAGACAGTTTCTGGGGAGGTCACACCAACAACAAGGCTTGCTTTGATCTTTAAAGCGGCGGCTCACCTTGCAGCCATCCTCCAGCACGCTGTATTGGAAGCGACTGTTGCCCTCAGCGCGGATCTCCACCTCATTGGATCCCTGGAGCAGAAGGGCCTTCTTCAGGTTGCCTGTGGCCTGGTCCATGTAGGCCACGCTGTTCTTGCAGTGGTACGTGATGTTCTGGGTCGCCTCGGTGGACAGCAGCCTCAGGAAGGTCAGCTGGATGTTGGCGGCGATGGCGGCGGGGCCATCCTGGGCGTAGTCGAACTGCAGGGGGGACAGCGGACATCAGGGTGTTAAGGTGGTCGGTCTTCACTGACTCACTTGAGTACCTAATTCATTCTGATTGAAAATGTAATCGTTTGAGGAAACTCACGTGGAATCCTCCGTTCATGGTCTCTCCGAACCAGACGTGCTTGCGGTCCTTGCTCTTGCTGGTCCACCAGTTCTTCCTTGGCACCTTGGCGATGCTGGGGTAGACGCAGGTCTCGCCCGTCTCCATGTTGCAGAACACCTTCATGGCGTCAGCGGTGCTGCCAAGGTTGGGGTCGACCCAGTAGTCGCCTGGAGGAGGTGGAGCAGGAGAAAGGTTTTCACATGAGTTAGTGTTTCCTAACTGTTGTGGCCCATGACCATGGAATCTGGTATGTGTGTATCACATCGCAATGAATGCCTCCATTTTGGAGTATTGGAATTGGATTGTTAAATATTATGTTAGTAGTAAGGGTTCTACGGTCATTAATTGTGAAATTATTTGTCACTATTGGAAGACAGAGTATCGCCAACAAAGTATCCCATTATGCATTCTGATATGCAAGGCCAATCATATAGACCCCAATTTCCTGTCTGGTATCACAAAGTACATCTTATGGATGTCATCAGAGGACTCTCCCCCTCCCCCCTGGTTCCTCCTCTCCTTGTCTCTCACCGCTCTTCCAGGTGGGGTGGCACAGCTTGAGGTCCCTGCAGGTGCGGGTGGGGTTCTTCTGGTTGCCGTCGGGGCTCAGCATGTTCTCGATCTGGCTGTTGATGGACTTGAGCGTGGCGTCCACCTCCACGTCGTGGGTTCTTAGGGAGCTGGAGGCCTCATCGGCCCTCATGTAGCGCAGGGGGTCGGGGGACTTCTCAGACCCTGAGAGGCTGGCGAAGGCGGACAGGTCGATGCCAGGGCCGGGAGGGCCTGGGGGCCCGGGGAGTCCGGAGTTACCAGGGGGACCCTGGAGGGGAGGGAGGATAAGTAAGTGGGTTAAAGCGGGTGGGTAAAAGGTTAACCATTATTAAACACCCACACACATACATAAACTAATGTTAATGATTCATCCAGATGATTAACTGGATTATAAGGTGTTTTTTTCAGTAAACTCACAGCAGGGCCGGTCTCTCCAGAGCGTCCTCGTGGACCAGAGGGTCCGATGGGGCCAGGTGTACCGTTGGATCCGTCTTTGCCAGCAGATCCAACAGGTCCATGGGGTCCCTACAGAGAGAGAGGGTTGGGGGTTAGCATCAAAACAACATGTATCTATATATCTGTCTCCCTGAAAAAGTTGTGGAAATTAAACAATAGATAGCGTTGGTCATTTCCAGGGTCACACAAGGGGTTTCTGCAATTGCATCCGCAATCGGCCATTATCATCAAAATAAAGTTTTTGTTAACGTTAATAAGGGCAAAGGTGAAAGTTGCTGTGCATGGCTGATTGAACTGAAAGACTACTCTAATCGAAACCGCAGAGAACAGTATTTTTCCCTTGTCAATCTCCCTCTATCGCAACAGAAAGTAATTACTAAAGCCCACTGCTATCTTATCACAGCCTCTGGTAATAAAAGAACATTGCCTCTCCTCCTAGCTCGCTACTTTATTCCACTGAGGCCAACCTAACGGGCCATTCATTAACATCACACAGAAACGTTGCGCTGGCCGATAAACTATCAACGCTAATAATATATTATCATGGGCCGGACATAATACGGTGATAGAAGCCGTCACTCGGCCTCATCTGAGAATAACATGAGCCTTCAGGAGAGCTAACTCACCTTAGCACCGCTAGGTCCAGCAGGTCCGGAAGCTCCAGAATCACCAGCAGAGCCCTGTTGGCAGGCGGTTGGTACTTAGTTAATTTTTTAAGGGTTTATGGTAAGATGTAGTGATGAGGCAATAGGAAGGATCGGCGTCCTGGTGGTCACTTACAGGAGGTCCAGGAAGACCCTGCAGACCAGTGAAACCACGGTGACCCTTCAGTCCCCTCTCGCCGGTCTCTCCCGCCTCTCCCTTGTCTCCACGTGGTCCTAGGGGTCCCTGCAAGTCACATTTGATTTAAGGACATGCATTTTGGTTTACAGTAGTTCGAAAAATAGCATTTTGGAAGATACTGTGTTTCATGAGTATGTGTGATTGCTGGAGATGTATGAACCATCTCATCAATCCAAATATAGTCTCTTTTGAACTGAGTTCTGAACTGAGACTCACAGCCATCCCTCGGGCTCCGGCGGGTCCGGACGGTCCGGCGGGTCCTTGAGCACCCTGAAACACGACGAAACGTCTGGGATCAGTGACATGATGATGACCATTAACAGGTAAAACACACTGAAGAGGCACCAATCCTCCTCCTGATCATAACAATGTCCCCCGTGCTCCCAGGTACTCACAGACTCTCCGCGGTCGCCCTGCTTGCCCAGCGGTCCAACGGGGCCGGGGGAACCGGTAGAGCCCGGAGCTCCAGGGGCCCCGACGGGGCCGGTGTTACCACGCTCTCCCTACAGGGGTTAACAAGACACAGGTCAGGAGGTAGCCCACGCAGGCAGGGACGTGTTAGTAAAGTAATACACCATCATTTGATTCCTTTCTAGTCAAGTCAAGTCAGTTTTATTTGCCCTTAATCACAGTTACAGTCTCAAAGTATGACACCCCCCTAACCCTAGCAGCCCTAGCAAAGGACAAAGTAAACTCCCTTAATTAAAAAGGAAAAATCCTGAGGAGGAACTCAAAGTGAGGGATCAGTCCTCCCAGGAAAGGTTAGTAAGTTAATAGGGGGCATCATTGACATTAAAATTAGTATTGTCCATCTAGGGGTGAGGATTCTAGAGAGTTGTGGAGTGTTTCCTGAACAGGGGTTAGCGGTGTGCTCCTATTGGTTAAGGTGGCGCTCACCTTGACTCCCACAGATCCGTCTCTGCCAGGGGGTCCGTCGGTTCCAGCGTTACCCTGAAACACACGTTTCAGTGGAAAAATTACAACCTTCTAAATCGCATGGCATGCCATTTGTTTTGTTGTTTTTATTCATGAATTATTTAATTTCACATAAAAGATCAAATTCCCTGTATCAAAAGTAGTTGAAGTACATCTTCAAACTTGAGGCCTTGGGCCCTGCTCTATTCTGGTCATGGGCATAACCGATTCATGTTGCTTTCTACTCCATCCGTGAAGTCATCCTGTTTGATATTGTATCCTAGCAGTGCCTCTTTACTGTGAGAGTCTGTCTGATTATTGTGTGTTAAATAGAGGATCACTAAGTACGGACTTCTCTGCCAGGCTCTCCAGAGGGCCCAGTCAGCCCAGGGGGTCCCACGGGTCCAGGTGGTCCACGGTCCCCAGTGCTCCCAGTAGGTCCCTGCTTACCAGGCTCTCCCTGAAACACACACAGCAACAACACATTAACGACACATTGGAGACTGTACATTAACAAACAGCGGTTGGTAGAATATAGTCTGTTCCTAGAGGGTCATTTTATGAATGCATATTAATGCATGTTATAGAGAAGATCCAGGTGCATTGATGGTTTATGAACTCATGATCAGACATGAAAACACTTACCCCAAAAAATGTAAAACTCTTTAAGGTAAATCTTGATATTTTCGGTTGTTGTAAAATGTTAGCTTTGAGTTGGAGAAGTTCCATTCATTCATTCATAAATGTATCTCAAGTGGTCCCAAGGTAAGCCTTGAAGACCCGGAGCTCAACTCAGATGTTGAAGAAACTTACAGAAGGCCCAGGGAGTCCAGGGAAGCCTCTCTCTCCACGCTGACCCGGCAGTCCAACGTTACCACGGTTTCCCTTGTCACCCGGGGCTCCGAGGGGCCCATCGGTACCCTAGGAAACATGGAGGAAGGTGGGATGATGAGCACTGGTGTAGTGTGAGATAATCCAATAAACACTGCAGCAACATGCAATCAGTCCATGGACCTCTGCTTCATCACCCAAAATCCCTGTCCATTATGAAATGTCCCTTTATACAATTCATGCATTCATTAAACCACAAATTATTTTGTGTGTGCTGCAAAGTCATTGCTCTGTGAACTAGATAGAGTAGCCCTTATACACTTATTCAACTGGTTGGAAAAAGAGGAAACAGCAGCTGTTTGTAAGCATAGTGTGGCTGCAGGTAACACACATTAAAGTGAACTTATGAAATCTGACTTGTGATCTGATGCTATCTGCATCCAAAACACACTGATGTGTCCCCAATCAGAAGCAGAACCACACTTACAACAACTCCGTCCTGGCCAGGCTCTCCCTTCTCTCCTGGGGTGCCAGCGGCTCCTCTGAGCCCAGTGTCTCCCTGCCGTCCTGTGGGGCCAGTGTCTCCACGAACACCCTTGGGACCGTCTTTACCGGAAGGACCAGCGGGGCCGGCAGTTCCAGGGTTACCCTGCATTAGAGGAGAGAGAGCGAGTGAGAGAGAGAGGGACGAGCCAGGGCAGGAAGAGTGAGCGTATTAGGTTGATTTCATTGAAGAAAGGAGTTCCACTGATGATTTGGTATCAGAGAAGGACACTCACGTTGGGGCCAGGAGATCCAACTCGTCCTGCAGCGCCGGGGAAACCAGTAGCACCCTGGAGAAGGACAAGGGAGAAGGACAGGGAAGATGGATCAGGATGGATGCAAACAAATGGATCCAGTTCTTAATATTGACTGACCAGAAACGATGTATTGCAGCTGTATAATAGGATGAAGGCATAAACTCGAATTGAGTCGTGTACATGAAGATCCCAGTCAAAGTAGTGATTTATGTTCTTCCCCCCTCAAATGTAAATCTATTCTAGAAATATCTATTCCAGAGTCAGAAATGGTTGAGATACCAAAAAGGACAAATATAGATGTTAATGTAGGCACACAACTAAGCCCTCGCACTGAATGGGTTTTCTTAAACTAAAACTAATTAACAATATGTTGTTTGTGGGCGGTAGAGGGAGGGCTTTTTTTATATTCTGTATATTCTAGATGAAAAAAGCATACACATACATTACTGTAGGATGTTTGAGGACAGGATGTCTACACAAATACTGGAATGAGTGTGTGCCTGTTTCATTGTTTATCTTGGAAGTACAAAACCATTGTGATTTGAGTTATTTAAAGATTGACTTCACTGACAAAATTGACACAGCCTTAGTGTCTTCTGATGCCTCAATACAAATTGTCACTGTTGAGCGTGCATTGTCATCTCCAGCTCTTTGGAGATCTACTTCCTCATTCAATCCTGAGCATTACTCTACGTGGTCGTAAATCTGATCAGAAGGTAACTTACGGGAGCTCCCTGAGCACCACGTGCTCCTTTAGGTCCAGACACCCCAGTAGGTCCCTGTAAGAGAAAACAACACATACAACACATTAACCACAGGTCAAACTACATGGAGCAGACTCTTGAGCAGAAGTAATTTCCCAGCACGAATTCCCTCTGCAGTCCCTGGTTTTAATACTCACATTAGGTCCGGGGGCTCCAGAGGGTCCCTGGGGGCCAGGGGAACCGGCCTCTCCCTTCTGTCCACTCTCACCCATCTCTCCCTTGATACCAGGCTGACCATCTGAGCCCTAGATACGAAGAGAGAGCGCGAGAATGGCACAAGGTTAGTGTCCTGTACTACTTTGCCAGTGTACAGGTTGAATATAGGAGGCTGAGCAGAGGGGCTTTGACTTACAGGGGGTCCGGAGAATCCAGCAGGCCCGGGAGGGCCGACCTCACCGCGGTCACCCTGCAGGAGAGATCAGAGGAACTGGGTTAATTCTGTTCTGTTTCAAACCCTTTCAAACTTTAGAGAGAAGTATAGACTTAATACTGCCATGACCCAATTTTTATGATTAGCTATACCGGATGTTTCTCTTGAGATATGATGGCTGAGGTTTTAAGTCTAAATGATGGGCTTCTTGCTTCTTTGTAGTAAGATTCAACATCTAGAATGCCATGAGATCCACAATTGACTCAAATGTTTATTACTGAAGAATTGTTAAATGTCTTGTCTGGCTTGCCAGGTGGCTCAACCTGCTAGTGCTCTAACCATGCAGACGATTAGCCTTAGCAACCCTGTGAACCTATACCCTACTAAAAGGATGCAATTACTTCTCTTCTTCAAACCGTTTTTCTGTCTGGTTTCTGTTTCTGATCCATACATGCATACAAATGTATTTGAGTTACGAGGCAGGGAGATTAGATCTGGGTCCTACACTGTAGCACTCATCAATCAGAAACCCAAGTCCAGAGCGACTAGAGGCAGACCAAGATGGAGAAGGACAGACTAAAGACAGACCAAGATGGTGATGTACTTACAGGAGCGCCACGTGCACCAGCAGCACCGGATGGTCCAGAGGGTCCGGTTTCACCCTAGGAAGCAAAGGAACTCAGAGTCAAACTCACAAATCCACATAGAAGAGCCAACCCAAGGTTTTAACCCTCAAATTTCAACGTTATCCTCACCTTGGCGCCGTTGGGACCAGCTGGACCAGGAGGACCAATTGGACCGCTCAAACCCTGGAGGGAGAACACAGAACATGGAGGGTGAGAGGAGAACAATGAGGTAGAGCATAATATTCAGCCGATGTCGATCTTGCTGGACGGAACTGAACTGAAACAGATATTAAAATGGTGCTGACGAATGTATATATAACTCACTCTTGAACCATCCTTGCCAGGAGATCCCTCAAGTCCCTTCTCTCCATTGTCGCCCTGTAGAGCAGAGAGAGACAACAGATTAACATGGCCGCCATTTCAGGCAGAAACATATTGACTCAGGCCTGATGGCTTAATGTTCACATCAGGTCCCTCCCACCAAAGAGGTACATCAGGGAGAAACAATTCACTGCAATGACCTCAAACTAGAGGTGAACATTTATCCTTTAAGATGAGATCAGATTTGCTTCATTAATCTGAGACAGGGAATGATATGTCTTTATTTGTCCTTTCGGACATAGATTGCCGCTAGAGTTCTGCTGAGTTCTTTGCTACTGTGGTAACTCTTGTCTATAATTATGAGAATGATGTGACTCTTACTCGGTCTCCCTTAGCACCGGGGATGCCACCTGCTCCTCTCTCTCCGGGCATTCCCTGCAGGCCGGGGGGTCCCTGGCCTCCGAGAGCACCAGCTGGCCCGATAGCTCCCTGTTGGAGAGGGGTCAGAGAAGCACTGCATTAGTATGGACGGTTCTATCTCAGGATGCTTGGAGAACAAAAGTTCACTCCAATGTGTATGGGACAAATTCTGGAACCTATGAATAAACAAAGCAAGAACATTGATATAACTGGGGAACATGTGTGTGGATTGACCCCTGACCTTGGGTCCATCAGTTCCGGGGGTACCAGGAAGTCCGCGGGGTCCCTGAAGACCCTGGGGTCCAGCACCACCCCTCTCACCAGGGAAACCACGCTCGCCCTGTTGGAGGGAACAAGACAAAGCACTGAGCAATGGATACACTATCTTTAGCTACATTGTATAATTAAACATCATTACATGTGAATGAGCTCTGTGGTCAATCTCAAGTGCTATGTGGCTTGAACAAAAGTTCAGCTCATTACAGTAAAAAAGATGCATCAAACATAAAAAAAAAAGGGAAACTCACTCTGGGTCCAACAGCCCCAGGAACTCCGGCCTCTCCATTAACACCCTACGAAGGGACAGAGACAATGTACAACAATCAACAACAGAGTGCACACAATTTATCAAAACAGTTCAAATATAGTATGGATCAAATACATATGTATAGAAAGCTATAGGGTAATGTAATTGGGTGAAGAAGTGAAGAAGGTTCATCATTAGTAACTCTTTGAATCGTTTTATAAATGAAAATTGCCTAGTAGACTTTTCAGTAAAGCCATCCATATTGTTCTTACATATCAATCATGTACGTGCAGTAACCCCCCTTACAAGCAAAGCAAGGTATAAAATAAAAAGAATTGTCACTTTCTTTTGTCCCAATACTTATAAACAATGCTGTGTGTCTCATGTTGTTTTTCTCCGCATCAGGACATAACATACAGCCGTGTGGACCCATGTGTCGAGACACGACACATCTGACCCTGCTGCTAGAGACACTCACCTGCTCGCCAGGTTTGCCTGACTCTCCTGGGGAGCCTGAAGGTCCGGGAAGACCCTGCCAAATCACAACAACAGCAAAGGCTCAGCAGTGTCCACTATACACACACAAGGCCGGTATTAGTGGCACAACACATTACATTTTCAGTAGCAAAATGATCTGAGTGATAAGGCCAAACTGTTAATCGTGTGTTGTTCTGTTCTGTTTGGTCTAGACTGTTTAAGCCTGATAGGAGAGTTTCTATGTGGCTCTGCATTGAAGCATCTTATGAGTTATTATCACTGGGAAGGGAATGCATGCATGCAACAGATCTTCAATAAGCTATTGGGGATTTTTTGGGCACCATGCCCAGTTAAGAGCTGTCATCGTAATGTCCTCTCACCTGGAAACCGGAGGGTCCGGGCTGGCCTTGCTCTCCTCTCTCTCCAGCGGGTCCCTAGGGTGGTGGACATATTCACAGGGAGTTACACTCTGAGGGATACCAACACGTTGTGTTGTGCATTATAGGATCAACATTCTATCAGTTATTAACAATTCACATTTAATGATTGCTGGCTCCAACTCTAATTGATCTTGTATGGATACAGAAATTCTCTGTTAATTCAGAAAGTATTGATTCTGGATAAGCACTGCACTGAGCAATCATCTGTTTCCATTATTCATTAGTTGATTATTTGACTTATTTATGGGATTAGCAAGCCTTTTTAAATCACAGATATTGAGTGACAAACTTTTCATTTTACAAGAATGAACGGTCCTTAATACAAAAGATGAGAACATGGCCTCATTAATTTCCTCTTAACAGATGCTTCGTTTTATCTGAACATCTTACAGCAGGGCCGTGGGGGCCAGATGCTCCAGTCTCTCCATCTTTTCCAGGCAGACCCTGTTCAGGAAGAGCAGAGGAACGGTCTTAAAGATTTGTCATTCATTAATAGTCATGTATTTAAAACTGTTATGGCAGAAGAAAACAGTATGGGTAAACTGGGACTCACCCTCAGTCCTTGGCGACCAACAAGTCCCTTCTCTCCGGCCTTTCCAGGCTCACCCTGTTGGAGTCACACAATGTTAACCTGAGATCATGGGCTACAGTGTCCAACAGGACCATTATAATGCTGTCTGCCAGCCGGATGATTCCCATAATGCACTGCACTTTATATGGTGACATTGATGGTGTCACGTCTGTAACGGGTTACATGTCGTCTCCCAATGTTATGTTATGTTGTCTTATTGAATTAAACAATAATTGAATGCATCACGCTTTGTATTATACATCACCCATTGGGATTAATATTTTATTTATCATTTGTTATATTTATTCTATATTTATTCTTGTATTTATTGTATTATATCAGAGGCGTGACTGTGTGAGGGGCCGTGACGTGTCGATGTAATAAAGGTTTATTGTATTTTATTGTTATATTTTCTCCCAGGCTTACGTTGGCTCCCTTGGGTCCTGGGAATCCCATGACTCCAGGCTGTCCACGAGCCCCCAGGGGTCCGGGTGGGCCGGGGCGACCGTCCTCACCAGAGGCACCCTGTCAGAGACACAGAGGGGGGGTCACACGTCAGCTGGGAGGACATGAGCTGGGAGCTGTTAGTGTATTCATACTGCAGCATTCAAACACAGGACCGTGTGCAGTGCTTCACAAAGGGAGAAATCACATGTAAAAACATTACAAGGACAAGAAGAAGAACAATCATTAAAAAAAAGAAGAAGCTTTTTGTTATACTCATTAGGATGGTTGTATGGAAATTGGTGTGTTTGTTGAAGCCGTCAACGATAGCCGTAATGACTAGTAGGATTACCAGGGAACTATTTCCTTTAAATGGATTTTATTCACATGATGATTGTAATCTTTACATGTTATCCGTGTTGTTATCTATAAAATTAAAATGTGTAATTTGCCAAATAAGTATAAGCATTAGTTCTCCTTCTGCATACATTTTTCTCCATCTATACTCTCGGTGAGTTAATGAAAGGACGGATTGAAGATGAAAACCTTTATTTTGTACAATATGTACAATGTGTGTATGATGACAAGAATGTCAATGTCTATAATGGTAATGAACTTACAGAAGCGCCAACTTTGCCTTGGGGACCAGCATCACCAGGACGGCCAGTAAGACCCTACAGCACAAGAAAACACAACATGAATCACTCACACACCAAGCCACAAGCATGTACCTGCAACCGCCATTATAACATGCACCACTAACCACACCGACTCCCAGAGGGATGGTCATAAGCTACAGAGGGTAATTACAGAGGGCATTGTTATCTACTCATTCAGCTCACACTGGAGGACGAGAAATATCACTACTGCTCATACTACTACCACAGAGTACCCTGGAGGACTGAAGTACTATCACTACTCATACTACTACTACCACAGAGTACTCACCCTGGAGGACTGAAGTACT
>JAOSLM010000001.1:13145540-13161053 GCA_025629765.1 Eleginus gracilis | reverse complement strand
ATAAAAAAATAATTATAAAAGAATCAAATATATAAAAATAATAATAATAAATCGAACAAAGCCGGCTTTTAACCTTGTTATGGCAAAATGGATCCCGCAGTCGCAAGGAGTGTTGCTTCGCATAGCATTTTTAAATCCCCCGCTGCTGGCCGTCTTTTTGACATATCCATGCGTTTTCCCGGGTTGCATCATAATGGCGATTTCATTGGACAGAGTCCAAGTAGCGTCACGGTAGTGTATTTGCATAACGCGATCTGATTGGCCGACAGATCCCTGCATCCGTCCGTTGACGGATGCAGTGTGAACACGGCATAACTGACCGCTGACTGACTGACTTCCGTTCAGTCCCACATACCTGGTAATAGGAGGACAGGCCGGGATCGTGCAAGGCCGCCTCCAGCAGCTTCAGCATCAGATCCTGGACCTCGCCTTGCCCCTCGCCCAGCCCCAGCAGGCCTTCCTGGAGGGTGGCCAGGCTGGGAATATCCTTGGGAATGTTGAGGCCTATCACCTTGCCATAGCCATGCAGGAACTCCACCACTGTCAGGCAGTGTGCGAAGGCGGCGCCCGAGAGCACCACGCCGGGGATGCGAGAGAGCTCAGGGAGAGGCTGGGGAGAGGAGAGAGTTTGAAGATCACGGTCTAACAGGCTTTTCTCCTTGAGGGCCAAGGCCGGCGACGGTTAATGTGCTAGATCTGCGTTTTTGAACCAAAAGACAATGGTCACCTTATGGTCGGTGAGGCACATGTCTTCTGTGGGCTTCTTCAGCTCGTCGGAGATGGTCTGCTGCCTCTTCCTCTCCTCCAGTCGTCTCTGGGCCGCCGCCCGCCTCTCTGCGGCCCGCTTGGCCGTAAGGGCGGCTTGGGCTGCGGCCTCCGCCTCGGCCTGGGCCTTGGCCAGGGCCTTGGCCTTGCTGCGGGCCCCCAGCACCCTCTTGCCCTGGGCGATCCTCTCCTCGTCCGTCTGCTGCACGGGAGCCGGGGCCACGGCCTTGGTCCTCTTTTTTCTGGTCTTCTTGGGCTCCTGCTGAGATTCGTTGGTTTCCGTTGAGTCTGCTGGCGGGGCGACCTCGTTGGTTGGTTCAGCAGTCGCTGCTTGGTCACTCACCACCTGGTCCTTTTCAAGCTACGACGAACAGGAAAGGGATGAGGAATGAGTGGGATTGGTTATGCTGACGTGAAGGTCGATGACATCATCGCTCTTGGTGTTTTAACAAATTATGATTCATACCTTTGCTTTCTTCTTCTCGTCTCGGATCTTCTTGTTCTTGTTATCCTCCTTTCTTTTCATCCTTGCCTTGAAGGGAGAACAAAGATTATGAATTGAGTGGGAGCAGCATAATTAAAAGAAAAGACATGTTTTGAGACAAGTTTTGAGTTCCACAGACCTTTCTCTTCATTTTCTTCTTGATTTTTGCAATTTTCTCTTTATCCTCCTCTGTAATTGCTTCTGAAAACGGATCCATTAAAAAAACACAAGAGTTACTACTCAAATAAAAGCCTCATCAGGCAGAGCAAGCTGGTGAATTATAATAAAAGATACTGCAATGAAAACAAACTCTCACCTTTGGCCTCCAGGCGTTTCAACAGCTTGGCGTCCACTTTGCTGAGCAGGTCCACCATCTTGGGTTTGGGGGGTCTTCCAGGGCGCCGCACTTGCCCCCCCTTCGGGGCTCGGACTCTGCGGGGCTTCTCCTTGTCCGGGTTGGGCGGTCGACCGCGGCGGCCAGTGATCGCCATGATGATGGAAGGAACTTCCTCGTTCGCCAGGAGCACCCATGTCTTGCCCTGTAAGAACACACTGCGGAGGTCAATGCACGTGTCGGGGTACCAAACAGTACCAAACAGTACCAAACAGCCCACACTGTTTAAGTAGAGACTGACAATGGGGTGACAGGCAAAGGTTGTGGGGATGCAGACCTCAGGTGTTTCCCTCTCTTCGTAGAAGTCTCCTATTGGCATGCGGGGGCTGAAGCTGAAGTGCTCCCTGGAGACCACGCTATCCTGGTGCCTTTTCAAGTACTGGGGGAAGGAAGGGAAAGGGAGGATCAATGTTAATTTATGCCTTTGACGTTGGGAGGTTGTTCCTTGGTAATGTCTTGCAACATGGGAAAGCATACTTTGATGATTTCCGGGAACTGCTTCATCCTTCGGCCACAGGGAGTGTAGTACCAGGTTTCCCCTTTCATCCGGCTCTCAGTCTTCTTCACACGGATCTCCCTCCTCCATCTACAGGTCAGGAGAAACAGGGAGCAGGTTTAAAACATATTGCTAGGACCGCATCAGCCATCCCTTCATCTTTTACAACAGATCAATGATGATGAAGTATCAGACAGATCATTTGACAAATTAAGAGTTTTTGGGTAGGCCACAGGTAGAAAAAGCAACAACAAAAATAATAAAAAGCATTTTACCCATGCAACAGAGGGAATTGCACCTGCTCCTCAGTTGCGACCCTCCGTCTATTGGACTCTCCTGTATGAGGAAGGACATGGCAGTTAATGTTAAAGTCACTACATTGACAGCCATATTACATCCATTTTACCTGATTGCTGCACTTCATAACCTGAATCACCTGCAGTGGAGCTGTCATCATCGTTTTCGACCTCCTCCTCTGCGGCTTCAGCCTGGAATTTGGGCACCTTGGCCGCACTTCCTTCTTGACCTTGTTTCTTCGCCTTCTTAGGCTTCTTCAGGGTCTCGTCGGCAGAGCTGGCTTCTGAAGCCCTGGCGAGCACGGCCTCGATGATGGCCGATATGGGATCCACCTCTCCTGTGGGAGGCCCCGCCGTTTTGGAGACATCCGACGTGTCCTTCGCCTCCTCCTTGAGGGGCTTCTTCCTCTTCCGGCCCGCCCCCGTGGCTCCCTCGTCTGCTTTGGCCTCCGCCCCCTTGGGTTTCTTGATCTTCTCCACCTTCGGCGTTCTGGCCCGGGGCTTACGCGGGGCCTTCTCCGCTGGGGCGGCCGCTGGAAATAAAAACGTTTTAATCATAAGGCTTTCCTGACACAAATGTAAAAGATGTTAACAATCTATATGCAAACTTTTGTGTGTCGTAGCCTATTTTTGTATTCCTTATTCTGTTAACAAATATGATACAACATATACAATGGATGTTCTCGAAAGACAAATCAACAAAAGAGGAACCAAACACACAGGTCTGAATGCAGACAGTGTCTAGCTGAGGGCTACCTGGAGTGGAGGCCTTGGGAGTCCTGGGTTTCCGGGGTTTCCCTGGTGTTTTAACCGGCCTTCCGGAGGCAGGGGATGTTTTGATGGTGAGGGGCGGAACCCGAGGCGGGTCAGGGGTCTCCATCAGGGCCGTGATCTCCTCTTCCATTATCTTGGAAGCAGGGCCAGGTGTGGCCTCAGTAACAGTGGCTTTATCACCAATAGGTCCAGCAGAGTCAGGTAGGTCACATGCTTTGGCCGCCTCATCTTCAGATTCTGCTTAAACAACCCAAGAAGATGATATCGATGTCGTTATATATACACATACATACATACATACATCATATAAACAATGTTGTCTTGACTCATAGAAAGCACAAAAGCAATTTCAAGGGAGAAAAATATGCCTTTTAAAGAAACATTGGCCTCATCCAATATTCAAAAGCATTTTTTTTAATGATAACCACTAAGTGAAAGTATTGGATGTGTACCTTGAGTTGATGTGTGAAGCAGTCCGGTTGAGTCTGCGACAGAGGTATTGATCTGCGACGAGTCCACGTTGGACAGCTCCATCTGCAGCGAGTCAACGTTGGATTCCTCGAGCGGAGAGGTGCTGTTCAGGGAAGAGTCCAGCGTAGCATCCCTGGTGCTCACACCGCTGGTCTTGGTATCCTCTGCTTGAGAGCTCTCTTCTGCCTGGCTATCCTCAAACTCCTCCTCCTCCGAGGAACCGTGGCTATCCAGGGTCGAGTCGGCCACGCCAGAGGGTTCCTCCTCCGTGTGAGAGGTGCGGTCGAATTGAGACATTTCTTCCACCATGAATGAGCTGTCGTCCATGCGAGTGGACTCGTTCACGTGTGAGATGTCGCCGTCCATGCAAGACGTGTCCTCCATCCCTGAGCTGGAGAGGTCCACTCTGGAGGTGCTGTGGAGCATCGACTCGTCCTCAGATTGAGAGGCGTCATCACAAGACCCTTCGTCGGCCGTGCTGCAGTCGTTGGCCGCGCTGCTGTTGCGCTGCGGGGGCCTTGCTCCGATCCCATCCCTACCGTCACCATCCTCTTCCTCTGTTTTTGGAGGCGGCCGTTTGGGAGCTTGTGGAGAAGGGATGTTGTTGCATGAGGCTTTTGTCACAGCACTGGCTTGGGCCAAGAGAGAGGCAGCGGCTGATGAAGTAGTCAAAGACACCAAGGGGGGGGGAGCAGACACAAAGGTAGTTCTGGAGGCTTGAGTGGTTGAAGGAGATAGGGAATACAAGGGCTGGGATGCAGGACCTTGGACTGAGGGTGCCAGCCGATCTGCGTCCACTTGTGCTGGAGATAATGTGGTTGCTGGAGCAGTAGTATGAACAAATCGAGTCGTAGGAGACAATGAATTCTGAAGCTGGAGTGTGGGCACCAACTTGTCGTCAGTAGAGGGAAAAGCGGGCACTAATCTGGGAGGAGTAGATACCGAAGAGTGAGGTTTAGGTGGTGCAGGAGATGAGCAATTCTTTGTCAAAGGTCCTGATACTTCTGGTGGCGCTTTGGATGGATCTGGGAAGCACGATGTCACTGGATGGGACCTTGACCCATCGACCATCTGCTGGAGCGCAGAAATGGGCGCCGAACACGAGTAGGAAGGGGCAAGTGCTGTCGTGGTTGTGTGACTTGTGGTGTACGGGGAAGAGGTCATGCGGGGAAACAACATCTTCCTTCCCTCCGAATTAGACACCAATGCCGGAGCAGTGACTAACGGAGCAGAGGAAACTACTGGCAGCCTGGGGGCATTATCCAGCAACGGTGGCAGTGCAGGTAACTTGGAAGGTAAAGCAGGCACACGGGAAGGAGATCCCATTGTCCCGTGTGGAGATCCAGCCGAATCAATCTGGGAACCACAACCAGAGGGAGGCCTTAGACCCTGCACCATTAGAGGAGGAGAAGAAAGTTTCGGAGACCCGGCTACAGAGTGTAGAGATGCCAAACTCGGGGGCGTTGCGACTCGTGGTGGAGTCGACGCCACAGCGTGGGATGGATCGGTGGCTGGTCCCGGGGCTGACACTGAAGAGACCACAGGAGCCATAGAGAGCCGAGGAGGTGTTGACGCTTTTCCCAAAGGAGACGTTGAAACGGCCGCTGGGGATCCAGAGGGATGAGACGACATGGAGCGAGGGGAGGCATTCACTGCTGGCTCCAACTTTAAAATGTCCGGGCACTGGGCTGCAGACTGCTCAGCATTCTGACTGTACTCGTGAGGTAAGGGCGGTTTGGATTGGAAACCATCACTTCTAGGCATCCTTTGGCCACCTCTGGTCTCATCCATCAATTTGTACCCTTCATCCGCCTCCTGATAGGTTTCACTCATATTACCTGAAGAATAACATACAAGAGAATCGGATTAACTTTATCATTTCACAATAGCCTCAACAAGATAAGTAAATGTGATGGGGAAAAAAATCCAAGCAATATATTGAGTGTACACGGCCAAAATCTCAACGAGTAAATAAAAAGAAAGTCAGTTTAGGCAGAATTGTATGCAATTACACCTAAACCTGAGCTGACCACGTTTCTTTAACAGCTGATTACTGTAGTAGAGCTAGCAGGATCCACTTTTCAAGTATTTTCAAGTATCCAGTTTAATTGGCTTTTAGTTAGGCTATGGTTGAAGGTTATCATTAAGGGCAGGGTACTTTGTAATTCACCTGTTATTATCACCTGAAATATTGACTGAATGATTGCTCTATAAAGAGGAATGCTGCTGACCAATTGCTTGCTTGGAAGTCCCCGTCTTCTAGAAACATATACCTCGCTTATCCAATATGGGGTTGGCTAGATAAGATGACTATACAGAGGAGCGCCCTATGGGAACACCGTTGAGAATAATGTGTCACAGTTTTTCTTTGCACCAATTGGTTGTAGGTCTTTGTGTCCAAAGGCAAACTGGTCTACACCTGTTCCCCTTGGAAATCGAAAATGAACCAAGAGGTCCAGACTACATTTACGTACAGACTAATATGCTTTTGAAAATTGGTCTTACGATGTCAGTCAAATGACAACCTATGATCAGTCAGGCAGATTGTTTCAACCAAGAATAAATAAATGCAAGGTTAACCAAAGTAAAATAAATACATGTATTACCTTGCATGACAGCAGGCCTTCCTGCATTGGCTGGATGAGGGCTTCTCTCCCTGCTCGGACCCTGGGGTGAACTACCATCCTGTGCGCTTGAGGGTGACAGCATAGACACAGAGGAGACTGGCAGGGGGCTACTGGTACCACCTCTGCCTATATTATGGTGCTGCGGGCTTCCACGAGGAGGAGTGAAGTTCTGTGGCGCTGGAGGAATCATTGGAGACTGGCTTTGGGGCTGAGACGGTGTGGTTGGCTGCGGCTGGGGAGCGGGTAGGGCAGGGTGATGGGGCTGGTAATACGGCATCCCGTTGGGCATCATGCTGTAATGCTGAGACTGCTGCTGCTGGTGGTGATGCTGTGGGTGATGCTGAGAGTGGAGATGTTGTTGAGATGGCTGATGCGCGGGTGACTGTAAAGACTGCTGCTGCTGGTGATGCAGTGATGAGGAAAGCCCAGGATGCACATGGCTCTGGTAGCTCCCATACACACTGGGGGAGTTGAAGCCCATCTGCTGTGGGCCTGAGTTACCCCTATTCCAGTACTGACCGCCAGGTGAGGACATGTTCGGTGAGCCTGCCACTGGGGGCTGGTGGGAGCTTCCCATGGCCCCATTGAGCTGGTACTGTCCATGTCCCTGGTAGTGGTGCTGTGACTGAGGCTGCATCATGCCGGAGGGGGACTGCTTCTGGTGCATCCCATGGCCAGGGGATGGACCCATGGCTGAGCTGTATTGAGCCTGGCCGCTCCATAGGTAGTCGTAGCCCATGCTGCTCTGGTGGTTGCTCATATGGGGGTACGGTGTTGTTGGTGGATGGGAGCCAGGCACACTGGACCCGAGTACAGTAGTCACACCGTTCACATTCATTTCGCCATTCATATCTGTCAAATAAAAAACGTATGTTGTGGACTTTAGTGATAGGAAACACATGGATCAGTAAACAAATATGACTGCTCTAGATATAAGATGACTCTAGAACAAGCACATCAAACTTTCAACACAAGTTGACTACTGTATGCATCAGTCCTGCTTGAGACACCAACGCTTGTCCTTAACTTACTGTATATGCGCAAGTCTTCCTCACTGGGCTGTTGGCATGTAATAGCGCAAGAATAACATGAGAATAACACATCTTGTACAAAAACATGTTTTTTTGAGTCAACGTTTCTGTGTCCCGTTTTTTTCTTTACCTCACTTTGACGAGTGTTTTGTTTTATGCGGTGGTCTTTTTGTATTAAAACGCACAAGTCTATAGTAATATCTCAATTCTTTGAACCTATTTTACGGGAGCCCCATAATTTTGGCGTTTCTCTGCAATATTAATTTGAATGCATGGGGTTGATGCAAAATGTTATGTGAAATTGGAGAATACTCACTCTTTCCCTGCTGGGGGAAGCTCATGGAGGATCCGTTAGTATAGAGAGAGTCCCCTGAGGATCGTTTCAATCCTGAGTTGGTTGATGCTGCGGGCTGTGTGCCATAGTTGAAATGGTTATTTGCCTCCATCTAGATTCAAACAACAAAAAAGGAAACTAGTTAGTAGAGAAAACATGTAAATTCAACATGCTTCCTACACCCATGTTTCTCTGACAATTACTTTATTGCTAAGAGATGGTGGTGGTTAGTAGTCATTTCTGGGAGTAATATCTGAGTCACATGGCTATGCAACAAAATGCTGTGCACAGCATAAATCCCATGATACTTGAGCAGCAACAGCTTGTATAACTACGACATTGTCCGTGAACTGAGTGAAACGAGCTGGAACATATGCCAGACAGACATTGCACAAAAGTTATCAATTGGTGAACACATTTTATTGTGACCTTTGGGATGAGTTGCCATATCTTGGCAAGTGCCATTTAAAAACGGTTGTAATACACCCACTTAAATATTGTAGCACTTCCAAAAGGAAATTATCAAAGAATACCACATGATAATTAAAGTCCATAATATTTGATTCCTGTATGTAAAGAGTTAAAGTTCAAAAGGTTTTGTCCAGAACTAAATCTGATGTGGCGAGCTCTGTAATAAACCGTGTATTAATCCGGGGCTTAAATGCCTATTTGGGTAGACCAAGAGCAGATTTAACGACGGTAGACCTGATAAAATGTGCCTTTGGTTATATTGTGATCGTTTAGTTCTCGGAACACATGGGACCACGCATTTCACGGGTCACACTTTTCGGAGAAAAACTCCGGCAAACACTAATCTGTAATGCGGCTGGTGTGGTACAGGTTGGTGACCATTTCTGACGAGGCGCAGCAAACAAGAACAGTCGCTCGCTTCCATCTTTCATGATGATAAATGGACGGGCCATACAAATACCCAAAGCCTCCTAACTTGACATGGATGTTACTAAATCACTAATTGGAACATGAACGGGCGATGGTGGGATACAAACGTGTTACTTAAAGTCTATTTATCCATTTGCTAGTCACATTGTGCCTCTACATTAACGTGTCCCTTGGCGTGCACGTATAATCGTTTTTCATCATTCAATAAGGCCTCATAAGTGGCGCAGGCACATCCTAGCGCCGCGATAGTTAGCCCTGTAGCTTAACGTTAGCTCTCCCACGACCAATTCATTTCTAGCCGTGCTCGTAAGCCACAATAGGAGTCAAAATGTGTTCCTACATCTAGCTTGTTGAAAGGTCGATTGTGGTAGACATTTGTTCCTCAAACAACCGGGTCCACCAATTTTAGGTATGGGCTCCAAGGTTATTAGGCGACAATTAACACAGTTACACTTAGTTAGCATACAGCTAGCAAACTGATTGGCATCGAGAGCCCGGAGCACAGCGCTTCTGCTATCCGGGAAGTTAGCTAAGTAGCAGATACTATCAGCACCACGCTCATACCCATTGATACATCGGGCAGGAGAGAACACGTATAGCCGAAAACAAACCCGTTGTTGGCGAGTGTTATGCACTCATCCCCACTGGTTTCCATCCGTATGATCCTTTTGTTCGCCAGCTAGCAGCCAGATGAAGTTGCATTGTTTACGCTGCAACGCATAGAGAAATTCAACCTCCACCTCCCACTAGTGCTACACTCAAAAGTTTCACTCGTATTTCAATAAAGCAGTCCTAACCTTTCATTCCTCGAATGTGTACAGGCTCTGATGCCTCGCGGCTTCACACTGCAGGATGAATGTGGGAAGATGGCACAACGATAAATAATAAACAACTATTATCTAACCTTTGGGTTTTAAATTAGCAAACATGGCTGGTGTGGTCCGCTGCAGCCATGATCACAGAACACAAGCCAGTGGGAAAGTCTCAGCAATAACGAAATATACATCCGGTCAGAGGCATTTGCCTCACAACACTCACTAAATAATTACATTAAAATCATATTAATGAATGCAAAGCGTATCATTTTAATTAATGTTTCAAGTAAATGTGACCCAATAAATACGTTTAACCCACAGTCATGAGATTTTAAGGATAGTAAGGAAGGAACCAAGGAATTACATTTCAACATTTAATTAAATGTTCACGTTATTCCCCAACACTACAGGGACATTAACAAGAGTACATATCCCCAACTTCAGAAGTCCGATGCCTGAATGCTTGGCTGATACATTAGTTCGCTTTTTACAAACTTCCTTCAGATTAGTAAGGATTTGAAAATATACCAGTTTGATATCGTTTTTTTCGGATTAAACAAATAAATAATAGCAATAAAAAATAAATCCGGGGGTGGAAGAGAATTTATACTATGCTTTAGTAAACGGTTGCCGCTCTTTATATTTTACTGTAGTATATATATATATATATATATATATATATATATATGCAACATAAGGAGATATGTTGCATTTATTCCATAACGTCCCAGGGCTTTTTTATTTTGCTATACAGCATCACCTGGACGTATAATTTCTTAAAAAACCTTGCCCACCTGATGTTAGCCAAGTTTAGCCATCGTGAATAAAAAGAGTTTCCATGGAAGATAAGGTGATTATTACCTGTATAATTTAACCTGTATGATCGCCCTTTATATATCGTTTTGATAGCTACTATTCATTTACTCAGTTAGGAATACTCCAAAATATGCAAGATAAAAAGGACTACTTAAAATAGAAATATACAACCAACCAATTAAAACAATGTACAAATAAACCATTGAGAGCCTCTTGTCGCACCGTAATGGTTAGATTCGAGCCAGGCTTTTACTTTGATACGCCCCTATAGATAAACAGGAACTTGAAGACACAAATTACAGCGATCAGGCCCAAGTAAGAAGTATGCTAATACGCACATCAAGCTGTTTGGAGGGATGATCCGCCAGTCATTCGGTTGACTAAATAAACGATAAAATACGATTATTTACTTTCCCCGAAGTATTTAATAGGTAATGACACCATCAGCGGATTAAATAATGTTTTAAAGTTGACTGGAAATTGAATATGCAACACTGAAAGAAAATATAAGAGCACACCTTTAACAGAATGATTTAGACAGTTTATTAGAAAGATGTAGACAAATAAAAAAACGGTTCCACTGTAATTTAACAATAACCGAAGTTGGTGATAACCAGCCTGTGATAACTAGTCAGGTTGACATACCAAACCACCAGTTGAAATACACAACTACCGGCATGCTCAATTGTCTCCCATCATTTTGACAGCGCAAATATAATTTGGTCATTACACAGAGCCATTTCATTCCAACACAAACATGACCACCAAGGGAGGATCTATTCTAGTTTAACTTGGAAAATAAATTTGAGGGTAGAAGAAAACTGGATGTCTTCCATGCCTGCCTAGGACTGAAAACGGCATGTTACCTATGAAGACTTAAGTGAGAATGTTAGGCGGAGGTGGAGGCTGCTGCTAAAGATAACAAAATGTACGGGATGGTTAAAAGTATATTCCAGTAACTGTTACGTTATAATTAAGAATATGCAGTTTTTCGTTTGTTTAAATGGAGTTACAGACAGAATATTCAAATTTTACAAAAGACCACAAGCAGATAAGACATGGGAGAAAATATGTAGGCTGGAGCATTAAGCTACAGACACTTGATAGGTCCCTTGATATTGAATACATGCCACATGAAGAACTTTAAATTACCAAATCAGAAATTACATTTATTCCGACTAAGGTCTGGGGTTGTGCCTTTCAAAGTAATTTGATAAACTCAAAACCTTGTATTGTTAGTAAGCCTTTTTCCACACCATAGCAATTTGTAAATATCTTGACATGTATTGCTCAGTTGAGGACAACTATGGTCTTTTTCTTCTTTTTTTTTCGAAAACATGTGCTTAGCTGTAATTAACGGCAAAACAGGATACCCCAAAAACGCAGTACTATAAATGGAAGTGGAGATATCTGCTCTGTACAATACAATGCATAACAACCTTCAGTGGACTGATGGTAATGTATTGGAGTTGAGGCTATGGATTTAAATATGGCTACCAACTCATATGTACAGCTTTGTCACTGCCTTCATATTTCAAGATACAGTTTTTAATGAATCCCCCTTCTTTCTCTCCTTGCCTCTCCACTCAGGGTTTCAAGTCTTCTATTCCAAGTCTGGCATTTCTAGAAGAAAAAATGAAGTAATTAGCACATTAGCACAACAGTTCGATATAGAAATAACCGTCCATGTGAATCCAGTGATTCTGCACTGGTTTAATAAAAATGGAACTCACTTTCATCATCACTATCCGCAGAGTCCTCCTGTTAAAGAACAAAAGTGAGGCGTTAAACCATGTTAAGGCATCTTGTGTACCATACTATTAAAAACAATGGCTTATATCCACTGTCCAATCTTTTCCAGTCTACACTTTAACAGATAAGGGCCATAAAAAAGAGGAAAACATCTTACATCTTCTGCTGCCCCATCTAGATCAGGTAGGTCATCCTCACCTCCCATGTTGTTCATCATCTGAAACAAAGAAAATAAAGTAACAAATCAACGGTTCTGGATAATGTAGACGACTACAGTAGTGTTATTAGTTCAGTGTTTTTTTTTAAAATTTAATTGTTAATGTACAATGATCTACTTTTACACCAAAGGAAAAGCCTGAGCTCTCCAGCTCATAACATGTTTTTTAAACCAAAAATATGAAATTCATATGTTGCTCTTCTCAGAACAGAGGTTGGCTTCAGTAAACTCAGAAGAACGAAAGTAACTGTCAATCATCACAGAAGAGTCAACAACAATTCTAAATAAATTAATACAAGTATATATATTCGGAAATTTGAAGGACATGGCTAGGATTCTGCATGTGTTGAATATGAATAGAAAGTGTAATTGACTGGGTTTAATGGTTTGGCAGAAAAATAATTATTTGAGAAGAAAAGCTGGTGCACAAGATGTTAACAGCCGCAAAGAAAACCAAAATATTAATTAATGGCTGGCCAATGGGGAAGCATTGCCGTGGCCCCCTCCAGCAGCAGAAGTTTTAGAATCATTACTGATTCCATTAGGGCTCTGCTGCAGACTTATTTAATTACATGGCCTCATACAATGGCATAACATAACGAATAGCATGCAAGCATACCCATTTTCTTTCGTGCAATAATGTTAAGGCAAATAGTTTTGTCTGCAATTTGTAGCCATCTCCCTATCTGGGCTTCCTAGTGTTCTTGTTGTTAAAAACCTGTGTCCCCAAGAACCTTAAGGAAGTACCTTTTCATTGGATATCGGTTATATTAGATATCATGTACTTGTACTACACGATGTTTGAAATGTGCTTTTCTTAGCTTACATCTGAGAATTGGTCAAAGTTGCCCATCTCCTCATCGGAGTCATCCTCCCAGTCTTTCCAGTTGTTGAAATCAACGCTGAGCCAAGTGAGCTGTGGGAAAAAACATTGCAGTGTATTTTAGTAGGGTACCTGTAGAATTGGGATGGGAAATCAAGTACAAATGATGTAGTGCTGACCTTAGCTTTCTCTTTTGTTAGCCTGGGCCATGCCTTCCCTGGCTCTGCTTTCCGTAAACAGCACAACACTGAGCGGTCTGTGCGTTTCTGTTTGGATTCCTGTTACAAGCAGAAGATTAAATATATAATAATATTTGAAATGTACAATGATACTACTTTTACAAAATCACACCAAATGACAGAAACAGCCTGAGCCCACAAGCTCTTTTCATGTTTTTTAAACAAAATAAATGACATTGATATATGTTGCTCTTCTCAGAACAGATGTTGGCTTCAGTAAACTCAGAAGAACGAAAGTCACTGTGTCAATCATCACAGAAGAGTCAACAACAATTATAAATGCCAGAAATAATTATATATACATGTTGGGAAATTGGATAGCGATAGGATTCTGCACGTGTTGAATATGAATAGAAAGTGTAATGGACTCGGTTTAATGGTTTGTTTGGTAGAAAAATAATTGTTGGACAGTATTCATTCCCTTAGTCTCGAGTGATCCGAACATAATAACAACTTACACTTTGATCAATGGCTTCGAAGAGGTCAACTTCATTTTCATGTTTGACATTGTCAGTTCCTCCAATGCAACTGAAAACAAGAAAAGAAAATAGGCATACGTTATGTCCGTTCAAACAAATAAAATGTAGAAAGTTAAAATTTTCATTGTATCAGAACTCACGTAAATCCAAACTTTGTTTTATCAAAGTTGACCTTGACATCCTTGCTGTCTGCTACGCAAAACTCTATGTAAACAGCATCCCGTCTGTCGTACCACTTTGCAGATGCTGGAATCCTTTAAAAAGATAATCACACAAATCAGCCTGTAAAACAGGTAACTTGGATATACAATGCTGTATACATATCTATACATTTATACCAGTTACAAGCTTTAATGAGGGATTAAAACAATACTTCAGCATAAAGGAAAAGGTCAAATTTAGAAGTTACTCAAAGATGAATATTACAAACCCAACCGCAACAGGCATTAGGGCTAGTCTCCATATAACTGACTAGCATCAAAAGGCATATGTATCAGGTTGCTATTGAGCATCTAGTTACTAGAGTGATCGAATGTCATGACTCGATGTAAATGAGTCAAAATATAACCAAATTAATTAACCTTACAAATTTGTTAATATTTTCTAATATATCATGAGGTACATTTAATTGTAAGCACTCACACCATTGTGCCAATTGTTCAGCCTTGTGGCATGATCACAGACCGCACACAGGCCTAGTGCACATAGAATAACTATCGAGCTAGTCTCGAAAGACACTCGTCAAATAATGACCACCAAAAAGACCAATTGCATGACGCTCAAATCTAACGAAAGAACAGTGAAGCAGTACAGCCAAACGTAGACCAATACCGACCACCAACTAATCTAATTTAAACGGAATCATGGCATCGTGGACCGTGTAAGCCAATAAATCCACTTGATCGTATTAACTGCAAATGCAAATTATTTGAGTACACAAATAGCAGTGAGCATTTAAAAAAAATTAATCTTAAAATATTGCATTATCATTCCGAATGAAAGAAGCTTAACCCAAGGCTATCCAAGGCTAACGACACTAGCAGCCCTGCGTTAGCGCCACTTAGCTAGCGTTAAGCCATGCGGTGCACATGACTCGTGCCATTTGCACAAGACATCTCGAATAGCACATAAAGCCATACATTATTTCTATAAAAGTTAGTGATGGAGCCCTTGTGTGCACTGTAGCGACGGCTAAAGCCAATACTCGAGTCTAGCGCTGGTTACAACTCGGAGTAAGGCCAATCATCCCGCCTTCGACAGAGCATGTTGTTGAATGGATGTTAGCTGGATCCTACTTCTAATACATGGCCGCCGCGAACGGCCAGTCTGTGGGCATATACTGGTTACATGTGCAAAACTTACATGTTGTCGTAGCGTCGATAGTCTTCACGGAGTAGCTGGTATTCTTTTGACAGCAATGCTATAAAAGCAAAATTAACAATGTGTTCACACGGCAACGGCTCCAATGACTGGACTCCGAAAACTGTTGCGTATCGCCTGACGAGAATGACGATACTGACGCAGCTTCCGTGTACTAGAGGTTTCTAGAATAACCTATCCTCAAGTAGGACTTTAGACTAGAGCCTTCACCGACAGCTGCTGGTCAAATGTAGGAAGCACATGCCTTTATTTCCACACAGCCTTTTAAGCCTAGTTACCACTTAAAGTGTGATAACAGTATATTTATATCCAAGTAAATTTATTTACGTGCATGTTTATCCTAGTGAACGGCCAGACTATCAGCCTTGAGATTTGACTAATCTTTATACACATGGCTACATTTTATATCTGGTTTCAAAT
>JAOSLM010000001.1:12589301-12599424 GCA_025629765.1 Eleginus gracilis | reverse complement strand
TCTCTCTCTCTCTCTCTCTCTCTCTCTCTCTCTCTCTTGCATTTCATCTACAACTCAACCAGGAAGCAATCACAGTGTACTGAATTAAAATAAAAAGAGTGTCGGGGGGAGGGTATATGGCCTTCGACAAACGAATGACGAAACGGTTTGATTTGCATTGTAAACAAACAAAAAATACAGGGCAGAACAAAAATCTGATTGTTAACAGAGAGTTGCCAATTCTATGTCGCATTGTGAATATAGCACAGGTTGTCGATGCGGTGAGGACAGAGCAGGACGTGGAGTGGTATCCGCAGGAAGCAGGCTGCTGGTGGATAACACCTCTTCTCTCTCCGTACTCCCCCACTACGGTATGGCTTTTCAGAAGAAATCTTAGGGAAAACAAATACAGCACTCACAGACGGCCCATCCTTCCTATTTCAGATGTTGTGGTTGATTTTGTTTTAGATAATATGCTCGTCGTGTTCTGTACGTGTTGCTGGTTGTGGACATTTTATGGCTTTAATTTGTTCTGTTTAGTTTCATTCAATGCAGCCTTTCTCGACAAAAAAATAGAGCCATGGGGTTCAGGAAGAACCGCAGTGTTCCTATATGAGCTTACAGCCATACTTGTTCACATGTGGTCGGTGTTCACGGTCTGCTTTTATAGTCCAAGGGAAAGGTTGCAGTCTCACTATAATCCAGCGCGTATCATCACCCCACCTTAACCACCTTTTCACCCTACTAGGCCTTACTGTAAATATGTGGGTGTGCTTCTGTGTGTGAACCCCTTTCAGCGTCCTTCACAGCTCCACGAAGGAACGGTTACGATGCTGACCCGGCATTCAAAAGAGAAGCTTAATAAATGGTGTGTGTTTCTTTATACTTTATTCAGTTGTCACACACGATTCTGGGGGAGTGCCACTGCGCAAGGCACACAGGTTACACTAGCCCACCGACCTGACCTTCGTGTGTGTGTGTGTGTCAAAACCCAAAGCCATGCCATTACCGAGAATCCGTGGTTAGCGATGAAACAGGGTGACCATTGGACCCCTTAAGAGACACAACCTGCCCTGCCCCTCGCAATCGCTAATGTTCGATATGGAGGTATAGAGAACAGCATCACGGACAGTTTTATAATTTATTGTTCCTTGCTTTATCTTTATCTATCCATTCATCCGATCTGATGTTGGCGACAGACTCACTTTTTGTACAAATGCAGTGAAATGGAACATGTTTAAATGACTACCTTAGCTTACGGCCCCAGGACCAGGTGTACCTAGCAGAGGGTTGCGTTGTGTCTTGGGTTTGTGGATAGCAAGTCTTAACCGGGATACGGGCTGATCATGTGGTCATGCATAGAGAGTGGAGAGAGGTGGGAGGGGGGGGGCGGGTCCAGGAAGCAGCCGGTGTTTAGAATCTTCTGCTCCAATCAGAACCACTGACACAGCAGCAGCGGTGTCTGGTTTGAATTGTCCTTATATTGCTCAAGCCTAACTGTACATAATAAAGTATTTGCTTGAAGCTACAAAATGGAACCACTTAGACAACGTATACTGTACAACTGGAGCTTTTTGCATGTGTCTTTTTATATCGGACAGAAGAGTTCTATAACCGTAAAACCATACAATGTTTTCAATTGTGTCGCAGCCCGCATGACCAAGGTGTTTCGGTCCAGACATGATTCTGGTGTACATACTCGCATAAGATATGACAAGGGGGGAAAAAACAGGACAAACAAAAAGGAAAAAAAAAAAAAGGAAAAGAAAAGAAAAGCTGGGAAAAATCATTGCACAGTTGTCGAGTCAAAATAACCTTTTTTTGTAAAACTGTCAACAGCACAACTATTTTATATTGTTGTTTGTACCATTTTTTAAGAAAAACAAAAGAGGAAAAAACAAGAAGAAAAAATAATAATGTGTGTTGTTTTAAGCGTGTGTTTCTAGTGCCACTGCAATTTTGGTTTTCAAATACTGTATACGACATACGCAGCCTTGCAGATCACCTTGTAATATAGTTTATGAGCCGGCCACTCCTTGCCAGCGCACCCCATGTTATAAATAAAGTTTCCCTTCCTAATAAGAATCAGATCTTTCTGTCTCATCTTTCTCCGCTCTGGACCTCTGCCAAAGAGGCCTTCGTTCCTTCTTAACAGTCATTGCAGTCATTTCCCAAATTGATTTCACAATTATCAACTGGCTAATGGCTAATAGCTGTGTGAGCATAAATCCACACTAACAAAGTTTGAGGCTTAGTAATCACACCTCCTCCTTCCCGCCCTTCGGCTGTGCTTTCACTGCCAATTAGCATGAGTTGGTGGTTAAACTGCAGCGTTACGGCCCTTTGGAGGCCCATTGCACAATAACACGCTCACCGGTGATTAGAAGCACAGGGCCACTCTGGACAGCACATTTGGTGAGATTAATAAAAAAATTCTGAAGTGGACATTACAATATTATCTGGTGCCTTTGTAAATGTTGCTCAATTAGAATTAAGGTAATTTTCTACAAATGGCCCTAATGTGATGTTAGGATATTGAATTTCAGGGTAAAACGATTGATTTGCTTTGCTGGTAATTGGAATGTATCAAAATAAATCTAACGGGTAGCTTTCTTTTGTTTAGCGCTGTATTGCAGTTAACTTGGTCTTGTGGAAAAGGTTGCTGTGTGATTGCAGCAATGCAACAGGTCAAATAAAGGGTAATGTTATGCTACCTTCCCTAGTGTTTAATATAATACAATCACCTATTTATGTATTTATACATAATAATCACACATAATTCTAATTAAGATAATTAACAAGTTAAAAGACCTTTAGGGTCTACAAAAAGGTGAACATTAGCTCATAAATAATTTTGTAATAAAACAAACAAGCAAAGAAATACTACAGAAGTAAAATAATATGTATGAAAAAAAACCTACGTTGTCTCCCCACTGCCCCAGGACATGCCATGGACGGGCTGCGTTGAACAGATGAGACGCAAACTGAGGTCCCCACACACACACACACTATGTAAAGCGCTTCGGGCTCTTCAAAAGCACTAGCAATGCAATGAACTATTATTATCATCATGCTTCTGTTATCATACATCCCACTGTGATATACGTTAAGCACTTCCCGTGAGTGAGATTACGAAATAAATGTATATAGTACTATTCAGAAAAATGAATGAAACCATTTCTGACATTTAAAGCATGTTTTGCTGCTCGATGTGAGGTTCATTGGACAAAGAGAGAGACAAGAGATGCAGAGGGGGAAGGAAACGAGCGAGAGTTAGAGAAGCCGAGGCGGGCGAGCAGATGACCTCCAGGGCTACTCTTTTAGCACAGCAGGTCAATGAAGCAGCAGCAGACTCCATCTCCTTCCCATCGATTGGCCTGTCACACCATGTCAATGTGCAACCCCTGCTGTCTTCCACTGGGTGAGGCCATGAGCACACACATGCACGCAGACACACACAGACCCACACATTAACACAGACACACACTAGGCATGCATAGACACACATGAACGCAGACACATGGATGCAGACAGCCGCATGTAGACACTCAATCTCTCGCTCTCTTTATCTCTTTTGTTTATCTTATTCTCTCACTCTAGCAGTTCTTCTCTCTCTATCTGTAATTATCTCTCTCCTTTACTCTCATTAATTTAGTCTTTCCGTCTCTTTATCTGTATTTTTCTCTTACTCTCCCTCCATCCTTTTCCTCTCTCCATCCCTCAAGGAATATCCCTTGCAGACTGGAAGAGATCTATTCCACTAAGCGTATACTTGGAGAGCTAGGTATTAAAAAGCTCCAGCAGTAAAACACCACCTGTAGCCAACAGGATGGGCTGGTATTGATTGAGCCAGGTAGAAGCCTTGTGATTATCAGAAAAACAACATGTGGTATTTCTATGGATTTAATACAAGGTGGGTAGCTTGTGATTGTATTGATCCCATCTTTCACCATTTTTAGAGCACAACCCCCAATTGTGCTGGTCTTAATCCATCCTGTCAAACATAAGGTAAACATTTAAAGAGCTTACTTTCCCAAAGATGTGAACAAGAATAAGATTATCTGTATTGAAATCCCCAAATGTGTGACATAAATGATGCAAATGTAAGCCACATTTGCAGCAGCAAAGGAACCGTTTTTCTTCTTGTCTGGAAAAGAAAGGAGTTTGTATATCATAGTTTGAGACGGGTGGTCTCACTGGGTGCATCCCTGTCCTGGGGGACCACCACCACAGCAGTTATCCATCCATCCTATCTGTACAATTTCCCCATATTCTCCCAGTCAGTGGCTTTCATTTCCCCTCTGATGGCTTGAGGGGTTGAGGGATGGTGTGAATAGGTTGGGAGCTAGGGGGTGGAGGGGTGGGGGAGATATGGAACAACCAAGGTGATGGGATATGCATCTGATGGCTGGTTTATTAGACAGCCTCTGGATACGAAACCCAGAGAAATACAGAAGTATTGGACTGCTCTGTACTTGCATACTCCCAACCCATACACCATCATAACCACCGCAGCAGCACCAACACACAGATACACACACACACACACACGCCCGACCAGTAATGCATTTACGACAAATGATCCCAGGCATGTGCTTCATTCTGCATAATAGGAATAAACGAATGACCCGGCAACATCGGCTTTATTGTCCTACATCAAAGTTGATTTATTTAAATTCTTAACAGCGCCTTACTATGCAGATTGGCCGATGACCCGGCGGTGAACCGATCGTTTAATCCTCTCACAGACTGATCCCATATCTGTGGTGGCAGGGGAGCGGCCTTGGGATAAATAAATAAATGAGTGAATGAAATGACAACAAGGGTTCAAACAGTCATACAGTCCACAGTCGGCGGCGGGGGGTACGCTATTGGAGCTCTCCCACCAGTCAGCACAGAGCTGCACGGCCTCGGCTCACACAGGGTGGATACATTGGGGGTCACATGACAATCGGTCGCCATTGCAGTTTTCCGCAAAAGATGATTCTTATGATGGGCAGTTCCTAAGTACAAAAGGGGAGGGAAGTGTTATTTATTTTCTTCGTGGGGCGGGGGGGACCATGCCTCCAGGATTGAATGACTGGAGCAGAGCACATTATGGTTGAGGACAGGATGGGGGATAACGGAGACATAACCCTGGCCCTCAATGAGATCAGTCTTCCACTGTTACATCCCAATTACATTAGGCTCCACAGTTATGTTGTCGGTGGCCATCTATCACTCACACACACTGCCAATGGGATGGGCCGGTCTGTCAGTCCACTCAGAAACGGTACACAGTAATTGAGGAACGCAGGGTGGAAGACGGGGCGACAGGGCGGTCAGAGTTGCTACAAAAGTCAACTACGATCCAGCAGTCCTGCTATGTTACAGCAGAACTTCTGGGGGGGGGGGGGGCAGGGGGCACAGAGCCAGAGCCGGAAACCAGAAACAACAGGGGAAGAAGTTGGACTTTGTTCCCTGTTTAGTTACGGAGATATGCTTTGAAAGTAAACTCATTTGCCCAAGTGGATGAAGCTTTCAGACGAGGATTCTAATAATTGTGTTTCTGCAGTGGCCAGTCTAAACGGTGTTGACTCATCCAGATTGGTCTCGTCTACCATCAGAATTGAAATATTAATCTCAAGTCTGATTTCTGAGATTTCTATAAAAACAATAGCGGTGTCTGTGTTTCTACCAAAGCTATCTCCATGATTTGAGGCCACTCAAAAAATAATAATAAAATAGTAGAAGGTCATTGAAAACATCCATACATTTTTAATGATCATCATCGTTTCAATTGATAATTTATTATGTGCAAGAGCAAGAGAGACAACTATTAGCATCAAATGGATTTTCTCTCTCAGCAGGTCGGGAGAGAAATCTCTGCTTTCAGGGAGGATAATATAAAAGCAACAATGTGTTTGATTTATGAGATCTCAGGCGGAGAATGAATGTAACTATTGCTTTTCCTGTATTTCGAAGACATTAAATATTAATGTTAGGATGAAAAATTACATGAAGGAAGCGTTGTACCCAAGGTCTTTATAATGAGCAGAGGATATCAGAAAGTTTCTCGTTATTTCTAGTTTCTTAAATAGCTCACTTTCACATCCCTCTTTTACGTTTTCCCTACATTTCCCCTGTCCTCTTTGTAAGCAAGTCTTCCTGTACATACATAACATGACATACATAGATACAAACATACATAAGCCCGTCTGTAATGCTGTTGAGTCCTTCTGTACACTTCTCTGTGGGATCTTTTCCCATGTACTCATTAGAGAAGAAGAAGAGCATCTCGTCGTTGCATGGGGTTGCTTTCGCACTCATATTCTATGTTCAGTGTTTATATGAGTCAGAGACCTGTGGCTACAGAGAGCCAGCTCTTGCCACAAACCTTTTTATATTCATCCACTTTTCTCCATAAGTCGGACAAACATATACATATGACAGTAGCCTAATGTTTGCAACCTAATGTCAAAATAGAGAAACATGTATTTGCTCCTCTAGAAAACCATTAAATCCTCACGAGCTCAAACTGCATCCTCACACTGCATTTATATTCTGTGAGTAGAACCAAGTGAGAGTTATGTTGTAAAGGTAAAATGACTTGATTCACCAAGCTTCCTCTCCATAATTATTTAGCATTCTTAACATAATGAATGAATTAAAGCTTCAAGCGGAGCACATAATCATCTAGTGGTGCCATTGAAGGATTTTAACGCTAATGATAACAACCTTATTTATTTTTTTACTTAATGACGCTATAGCGTTTAGATGACACACATTACCCATTATGGGTTCTCTGAACTGGGGAATGCTTTGATAAAGTCTCGGCCACTCAAGTGGACAGAATACCAGCAGCAGACCGCTCGTAATTGATGCCCAATTGGCGTGCCGGTGTGTGCCTGGCGGATGTGTAGAATCCATAAAAAGAGATGTTGCCGGTAATTACGTTTGTCATGATATATTGAAAGCGGGAATCGCCAAGCTAATCACAACGGTTGACAGCTGTAGCGTGCAGATGCTATCGGACCTCTTGTCCTACGTGGTGATGAAATGAAAGCGGGTCATTTTAACAGGTAACAGCTGCTCGTGGCTAATTTGTTCAATTACACGCAGAGGACGCACGCGGAGGATGTTTCACCGTCCCGCGGGACCTTCATTCCTGTCTCCTCCACAGCTTGCTGGCCCTCAGCGGTAAGGAGAATAAACGCCTTTTTTTTTGGTCAAATATCCACAGCCATAAACCCTCAGGGTATGGCTTTTTGGATTCTCTTTCAGCAATGATACCACCACAATGTTATTTTTTTGTCATAATGATGGAGGTGATGGGGTCGGTCATGTGATTGGCTATAGTGAACCAGCTCATTCAGTGCTCTTCTTACAATTAATAGGAAACTGGTTGAGTGGGCCTAATTGTTCATAAAAGAGATCATAAAGGCCTATCTAAGATTATCAGAGACAATTACTTTTTTTTTTTGCCTAGCATTATATCTTATTTGTTTCCCCTGAAGTGAATCAGGTGGATAACGTAAAAGAAAATGCCGACTAATTATCGGTTAGCAATTTATAGCTCTATGGCCTTCTACATTAATCATTAAAAACAGACCTCCCTGCGAGGCGATACTACACACACTATTAGAGGAAACAATTGATCAATGAAGTCATTACAGCCAAAGTAATGCAACAATATAAGAGCCCTTTAAGAGCCTCTGTTTGCCAGTCTCCCACTGGGGCAGGCCCAAATGTAAATGCACACATAAGCAAATCACGGCTTATATTGGTAACACAAGCCATGCCTCTTTCCACTTCCTCCGGCCTGAACACCAGGCATCCATTGCTCGCTGTTATGCTTCCTGAACAGCAAGGCAAAGGTGTTAAAGGGCTCTCCTCTTAGCAACATAAATCTATTTATAAAGACATAATATGACATCTTTCGTCCCATAAAACATGCCCTTTAAGGGCTCTATTGGTTTAAAGGTAGGGCTGATGAATCAGCACCCCGCTTAACCGATAGTGTGGTGTGTGTGCGTGTGTGCGTGTGTGTACGGTTGGGTCTCCGATAGCAGTGAATAAAAAGGAAGCAACTTGACAACATGGGTTTCACTCTCTCTCATGATGTGTCGCGTTCACAGTGTGGTCTAGCATCTGAATTCTCCACCAGTGCTGTCCATGGTGCTAAATAGTATCTGAAAAACAGCAACAATACTGCTCTGTTTATGACACATTTGTTTATCTGATTATTAAGCAGTCATTTGATGGTTGGATTCCATTGGGGTGTGGATTGAGCACCTTCCTTCATCCTTCCTTCTCAGCACACAGCTTTCATTAAAAAGCGTTTCTTAGTTATTTTGTACTATTTGTCTGCCCAATCACTACCGATCACACATCTAGTCATCCATAGACGGTTGAGTCTCTTCCCATTGAGGTTTAAAGTCCACTGTCACTGTTATAAAAGGTTGTATGGACAAAGCTGGCCTAATTCTGATTATGACAGGTTAATAATTGAAACACTGAGGAGTTTTGTTTTAGTGGGACTGTATGACTTTAAGGCCCACAACTCCTGAAGTCACCTGATCGGTGAGCTCAGCGTAACAGAATCACAGTGGGACCCTGGAGGGTCAGGCTGTGCTGTCCCAGGCTGAAGCCCAGGAGTTGTGCAGTCCTGGTGACACATCTATTCGGCATCACATTGGCTTCAAGTGGGACAGTGCCTCTGGATGGACAGATGGACAGATGGAAGGATGGAAGGATGGATGGACTTTTCTTTGTAGTAAAGCTTATAAACTCAAAATGAAAACCTCTTCAAAGGTCTCAATTGCTACATAATTAAAAATGTTCCAAGTTAGGAAGTCAGATGCCTGGCAAAATCTCAACAGAAGCCACTTATGGCACACAGACAAGAAAGTGACGGGAAACAGCAACAAATTGTGATGCTTTAACAAATACACTTCAGCACATTCTTTTAATTTGTATTCTCTCATGCACTTTTCTCAATTGCACAATCCGTCGATGAGTCTAGCTTTTATAACTAAGTGGCATTGGAGCTCATATGACATTTTGTCTTTAAATTAATATTGTTTCCACCATTTTACCAGAACCCTTGCAGGGACTTTAAACACAGAAATGTCCAGGACTACTCTACTTAGGGACACAATACATTAAAACAATTCCAATGAAAGACCTGACCTCTGCACAGCCGCTGCTGGTGGAGGCCGCTACTTGGCTTCCTGCTACGCCCACTCAGACTCTGCTGGTTCCGGACCGCGTCCAGAATTTCTGATTGCTTTTGGAATCACTAGCAATTGCTTCAGCTGTTTATTTCCTGCTTGGCTGTTGACGCCCATGATGTCAAAAATAATAGCGTCAGACTGTCAAGCACGCAGCCTGTTAAAACGTGTTGTAAATCCTCTGTTATCCTTTGAAACAAAATGGAATGACCATGAGCTGGCATCGGCTCCGTGGGCCCCAACAGGCAGTATGGGTCGGGGTTACTGCGGGGTTACTGGAGTCAAGGAACTGATCTGGAATAAAATCTGTTATTGTTCTATTTCCTCCTCAAAGTACAAACCGAGGTCTCAGCAGAGACGGAAGTTAAAAGAAATGTTGACAAGGCAAAATAAAGTGGAAGGACCTAATCCTCCACTACAGCTGGTTCAGGATCCGCCCAGCCTCCACGGTCACGCATGACATTCCCACGAGAGGGGAGGCTGCACCCTGCTTTTACAGAAATTATAAAATTGCATTTCGCGCTTCGTCAGGTATGTCAAAATGTGCACATTTGATTTACTCGTCTTCAAAGCTGTCACTCAAAGACATTATCGTGTGAGCAGCCAGCAGCGCTCTCTCATTATGCAAAATCAAACAAGACATTGGAATTGAGTTCCTCCACTGCAGTCCCAGAGAAACGTAAGCAAATATAGCCCGACAACTCATACCGGAGAGGACTTAGAAGTCTGCTTCGTTCGGGATATCAGGACAGCAGAGACGATGATCTGGGAAACCAGAGGCACGAGTTACCTTGTCTGCAGAAGGAACAAAACAACGTAAACCCCGAAATCCACCCAATTTGAGCTCACGATTTGGATGTTGTCCCTACACACACATATATACTCATTTGTGTGTGTGTGTGTGTGTGTGTGTGTGTGTGTGTGTGTGTGTG
>JAOSLM010000001.1:12328199-12339100 GCA_025629765.1 Eleginus gracilis | reverse complement strand
CACACACACACACACACACACACACACACACACACACACACACACACACACACACACACACACACCGTGGAAGTACTGTCTTGCTATGTTTTATATTCTGTCTGTGTTTACAGTTTAGGTTTTGAAAATGTTGTTAGTATTGACATGCTGAGGGAGTCGTTTCCGTTGCTCGACATGGTGGATCACAACAGGAGACCTAAACTGCCTGTGAGCTTTCAAACCTAAAACTGGTAGCTATGGTCTGCCAAGCTTTACTCTGTGTTTGTGGTAATAACACACATGGCTTATATTTATTTTTACCTTTCAGTCCGCAGCTGTTGGCCACCTGCCAAATGTTGAAGGTAAGTTACCACAGACATGTTAAATTCCCCAAAGTTCAAGTTTAAAATGTCATCATTTTGACCACGACAAGTGTTAGTGACATGAGACCCTTTACAGCTGTGATTCTATTTGGGGAGCCAATTCGATGGGAGACCCATCTCCAGCTGATAGTGGATGTCCTCCTGACCCATGGAAACCTCAGCGGTGCCCACCACAGTCCGACTCAAACCCACCTACCTTTGCTGGCCTGCAATATGGATCTACTGTGGATGGCTGAGGCGCAGTCTCCACGGTAACCACCACTCACCTCAAAACTGTGTTTTATTCTGCCAATCAGTATTGAACACAAGATTTCCAAACATGATACACAACCAAACTAACAAGTTTGGTGAACAAAAGCATAGCCTCTGACTCTGTGTCTCCCTGTTGCTATCTCATTCATCAAAGGTTTGGACATGGGACCTTCCTTGTATGCCTCGAGAATATCTACAAAAAGATAACGGGAAGAGATTTGAAGTATGAGGCTCTGATGGGGAAACCCAGTGAACTGACCTACCATTTTGCAGAGTACCTCATTCGAGGCCAGGCCATCGAAAGGCAGTGGAAGCATCCCGTCACGTCCCTCTATGCTATAGGGTAGGTACAAGATTATGTATTTTTGTTGAACCTTAGTAGGCATGGATTAAAGTTCAGAGGTGTGCATTATGAGCCATTAAGTTAACCAACTTCCAAATCCTGTATTGACAGGAATATTGCTTCATTTGGCGCATGCACAAGAGAATGTACAAAGTAAATTCATGAATTGTTGGAGAGAAAGAAATAGTCCATCAAAAGTTTGGTTTTAACCAGGGCCCTTTTTGTGATAGAAATCGTTTAAAATTAAACATTCAACACACTTACAGCTACTATGACCCGTGTTTCGTGTTTATTAGCTTTTAGGTTTCAACATAAACCTTTCCTGAACATGCAGGGACAACCTGATGACGGACATCTACGGAGCCAACCTTTACAACCGCTACCTGGAGGAGAGGGTCAAGGGGAGGAGCCACAAAGCTGTTACCAAGATGGCGGCAACAACAACAACGACAACTGCCAGTCCCCAGGAGGGGGAGCTGGACCACCCCTGGGCTGGCGAGCTGGCGTTACCGTCCGCTACTTCCTGTAAGTCACTGCTCGTCTGCACCGGGGTTTATAACCCCAGCACTGAGGCAGCCTCCTCCTCCTCAGCCAATCAGCACATCAGAGAGAACGTGTTCCACGGGCACCGGGACTTCCGCTTCGACCCCGAGCTGGTGGAGCCCGATCATGTGGTGCTGGACGTGAACGAGGCCGTCGATCTCATCTTCCACAAGGAGAACTTTGTGCCTTAGTAGGACTTTTGGTTTTGGTGGAAGATGTGACTTGAATTGAGTGGAGTGAGGGGGCCGGGAGGGGAGGGGGAATCGCCACTTCATGTACGAAATGGGTAGAATCTGAAAACTGTGGGCATTGTTTACCGAGTCAGGGTATTTGTTAGAAAATAATGTCATTTTTAAGCTCTTAAACAACTTCAGAAGATTTGTTTTTCACTCAACAGTTTGTGTGCTTCAGTGCTTTTCTCGTACACGATTTGTAAGTAATCCCCGGATGATCAAACAGTGTTCGCCAATACGTGATTAAGAGCTAGTTTTAGATAACTGCCTTATTCAACCATTAGGTATTTATAGGTCATACGTTATAGATCGTTACAAATTATGATGTTACGCTATATTTATTCAAAACATATATTTTTGTTTGACCTTTTATTGTCAAGATGACTTTTATTGTTGTATTTTTATTCAGCGTTTGAACCCATGTTAACTATGCATGATTGTCAGTGTGTACTGTAAGCTCATCTGTTTGCCATTGCAGATGGCAATGTTGTCCTTCAATTGTACTGACTGGGTATCCCGTCTCATCCTCAAAACCTTAACCGGTGCACAGTCGACAGCCTTCATAAACATTAACATGATATATGTAAGCCAATAAACTATGTAAATCTTTGTGGGCGTAGCTAAAGCACAATTTCTGTTTTATGTAATAGTACTTCAGTGGAGAAAGCAACAGCCACAGAAATGTAATTGGCTGGGATTTACATTTATAGTGTAGCAATACATTCTAAAGACTTACAGTATGTTCAGTGGACCATTAGCCATGCATATTTTTTAATGATTGATACATAGGCATGTTACGTAAATAAATAAAAAACATCGGAAAAAGTACAAATTTGCAAGGAAAATAGTCAAAGAATTCATCCAAACAAATAAATTACCTTGCAATTATTTACATATCATATTGACATGTAATACATTGTTTGTATTGCCAGAAGAATATAACACAGTCTTACTTCAAGTATTTTTTATCTTATTATTGTGTTTCTTGTGCAGGACATCCATTATTTGTGGTAATAAATCCATATTTATATATCTGGTTTCATGATCATCTGTCCAGAGGGGGGCGCTAGAGTTACCATTGACATGTGAGCTGGCGCACTGAACCCTTCTTCTGTATTTGGGTTTTTGGGATCGCAAAGAGTCAGCCCCAAATCCTGAATGTTTATTTACTATGTCAAGGGTGAATGTGGAGTTCTTGGCCAGTCTCAGGCACCACAATAACAGAAAAACGATGCAACATAGTATTGCCCCGAGCAGACTGTTAGAAAATACGTCACCACAGCCTTGCTCAACGGCACAGGAGCTGAACAGCTCGTCCCCGAGATCAACTATCTCCTTCAGCGCCACGGAACTCGGGCTGGCACACGTGGGACTGCCGCCGGTTACAACGGCTGTGTTTCGTCGAAGCCAGCTTCTCAGGTATCGGATCCTACAGTCACAGTGGAAGCGATTCCCAGAGAGCGAAACCTTCCTCAGGCTTGCTAGTCTGTCAAATGCGCCCGGAGACACTGCAGTGAGCTGGTTATCCTGCAGGTGGAGCTCGGTAGTGTCTGACGGTAGCTGAGGTACTTGTACGAGGTCCATGGCGCTGCAGTTGACCCGGAGGAGCCCAGCAGGCCAGAGGGTGGAACAGAGACAAGGCCCGGGGACAGAATGTGCACTAGCCAGGAGCAGGAACACTCCTAGCCCTGAATGCATCCTGCAGACGAGAAGAAGACGTTCACACCACTTTGTGAAACACAGAAGCACATTTCACAATGTACAGACTAAGATAAAGACACACTAGGCCTATTATGAATAATATAGAGCATCAATAAATTAGGTTAATTTATTATTCTGGTGCTCATCAAGTGGTCTCAAGTTACTTGATAGTACTGATAGTGTACCCTATCAAGGGTTATAATATGTAATGATAGTCCAATATATACATATATAACTAAATACATTTTAAATGTATTATATATGTGTATATATATTGCATCCATCCTATAATGGGTGAGGGTTAGTATCACTATAAAAAGATTTAGCTATAGCTAATATATCAAAATATATAATAAATGTTAAAAATAAATGCATCATCAATATACATTATTAAAATGTGTCTAAAGCTTACATCATAATAAATGCAATGCAAGCTTGTAGAAACTAGAATGTATATTATATAATGCTCAGAATACTGCATTGAAGTTCAGGCCTATACGCACCTTTAGGCTCACACAAATTTGAAAGTTTGCGATTGCATATCTATTCATCCTGAGGGTGTTGTCCGTCCCAGTCGAGGCGGATTGGGTGTGTGTAAATCCATCGTTCTCTTGGGGTTCTTCTTGGATTACTTTGATAACTGTAGACAAAGCGACGGCTGAGTTCCTTGCACTTCAAAAGGGTTATTGACGAGACCAGTAGCAACCAGTGCTTGACGTTGTTGTGTTAGGTCCCTAGTCGTAAGGGAGACCCTTCTGCAGTGGGAAGATAGGGGCTTATCAGAAAAAAGGCTGCGTTAGGAACACAACTTCATAATATGTGTTTTCAGGCCCAACGTCGGGCTGAGGTGGTGCTTCTACAATTTCAGTAAAAAAATTATTAGGATCATAAGAACATAAGATATAAACTGAACAATGGAAGAGAATAGTGAAGTCCAGGGAGGTATGTATTGAGAGGAGGGTCCCTTTTGGAGTATAGTCCCACTCTAACCAAAGATACAATGGATTCAAAAGCCAAGGAAAGGTTTCTGAGAAAAGTATGTTGACAACAAATGTAACAAGATGAATATCATTCCATATCCCACTGTGCTTCCATTATCCATTGGGTATACCACCTAAATACACAGTATAGGCACAAATAGTAATATATGTTTGGATATCCTTATCTATAACGCCCTCTAGTGGGGGTGGGGAATTCCCCTTCTTAATACTATACACTCCTAGACTGGGTAGCCCCGCCCATTTTGCCAGCGATTTGAGTTCGCCCTGCACAAGGGTCTGGAGAAGAGCAATACATTTCTTTCTGCTTCCGATACGTTTTTGTGGTAGCCAATCACCAAGCTGGCTTTCCCCTTCGCGCGCTATTGGCTGGTTTAACACAATGACGACAGCCAATCGCGTACAGAGTCAGTTGCACTAGGCCCGTTGATCACGCCTCTTGTGCTGAAGAAAATGACAGCAGCTCAATTGGTCTGGCAATAGCCAGACTGATACACTCCTATACAATCTGCTTTAGAGTTTGTTTACTGATGAACTACAGTAATCGCAGTCATTCATAGTAATTGATAAAACAGGGGTAGCTTTTATCCTTTTTGTGTACCAAAATTGAAACTAACTTATCAGTTTTATGTCAACATAATTTTAGTCTTTTCATTCTAGCGGCAGACCTCAAATGAAACTGCTAAAGAACCACTTTAAAAAACACAAAAAACACATACATACCATAAGTCATATATTTGTTTATTTTGAGTTCTTAACATTGTCACAGTTGAAGTTTTACAATAACTGGGGTCATACCGACTCAATATTCACTGTACAAACATAATTCACACAGAAATGAGGCCACTTTCATCTTTCCCTTTAAAAATAAAGTCTCCTGACAGAACAGCTTGTAGCGTGTGTGTGTGTGAACGGAGCTCGTATGTGTGTATGCGCGTGTGTGCACACGTGTGTTCTGAGGATCCTATGTACGTGTGGGGAAAACCAAATAGGTGGAGATTGCCCTTCTAACAGTCTGTATTTGGGATCGATCTACAGTGTACGTTCTAGGAACACCCTTGTTGGGAGGTGGAGAGAAAGGATATGTTTGTGATTCTCAACACTACACTGAGGTGTCATCACTGCCGATATCGGAGCACACGGATGATCTTATACACATTATGTACATTGTGTTTCGGTTTTTATTTTGCACCCACTTGGTCCCTTGACAACTTAACACGTTAGCAAACCTCCACCTTCCAATAAATTCATAATTCTTGCACAAAGTGTCATATTTACAAGATGGACACCTTCAGCAGTGCATGGTTATTTTCTTCTTTCATTTTCAATACAATGGCTGTGTAGATGAAATGCATGCTGAAGTACTGAACTCCAGTAAATATCAGCCAACATGGGACAGCAAAAACAGAACACGGACAGGAAGTCAATCAAATTAATATAAACCAAAAAAAAAAAGGGAAGAGGTCAAAGTTTACAGGCTGAATTCTATATTTCCTGTCAGCTCACAGTGTATAGGACACTTTATGCATCGGATCCATGCAGTGCATTGTTGGGGTATCGTCTTAACACGAAGTGACTATGGACTTTCTAAACATAAAAAACCCTCTATAACAGAAACATAAAAAAACATCTAATTATCCTATGATTTCAGTTTTTAGTAAGAATATAAAATGAATAGACACACTTTCAACTGACCATTGCTGTCCCATACAAGATATGCTAACTCTCTCCTAGTGTTCTTCATCTCTATTATAATAACATAAGGATCACATGAGTAACAAAAAGCCTTTTTAAGCTTGACTTATGGTAATGAGTTTCTTTGTGAAAGTTAAAATACATTTACAACCTGAATATTGGAACAAACAGCTGTCACTAATGTACACACTTTGAATAGACACTTTTTTATTTGTAGAATTTAGAAAGTTATTATTTATTTACATAGACCATGTTCCTTTGTTCATTTGCATTGCTGCAGTCAGTTACAACTGCATTTCCTGAAAAAAATGAAAGTGTTCTTTCACATGTGCTTATCCAGCAAAATATTTCTGTTCAGCCCCAAAGAGAAGGATGTTCCTTTAATAAAATATATACACACATTCTTCTTTCCACTGTGAACTCTGCAAGTATTTATATATTCTAAAATGAACCAAAAAAACAAGAACTGAGAGCAAAAGATATATATATTCTTTTCACCTGAATCTCATCCTGGACCAATGGGACACACTTCCACGTTCAATCCAAGTCTGCATTTTTCTGAACATGATTGCACTTAAACTCGCTATGGTAACACTGATTCGTAATACGATGTGCAGAGGATAGCTGAACAACAATAAACATTACATGCAAAAGTCACCTACGTTATTTAGACATTCCACTGAACTCCAAGGCTGTCTCTCTCCACAACTATGAGGACAGTCGCACAGACACTTATTTTTTTTTACTGGGGGGGGTCCAAACTAAATAAATTATGACACAACATGAAGAAACGCACAAACAGGAGGGTATGCCGTGCGTGTTCTGAATGTACAAAATAAGATATTGCACATATGTTAAAAAAATATGAAACAAAACAGAGTATTTCCATCACCGGCCTGTAAACAAAGAACAGAAGGCAAAACGAGATTGAAAAAGGTGATTTACTCTTTTGATTTGAAGAGCGAAGAGAGCTGCTTCTTTGTTGCCACATATTTTAAAGGCAATCGTCTCAGCAACATGTTTGATCCATACAGAGAGAGCGAGAGATATATATTAGATGGGTCTGTAGGTAAAGTGGCTCGCATCTCGGTATACAGAAGACACCGGCAAGGCCTTTTAAATCACCTCTTAATCTCAAAAACACAGTAGAGAGTGGTTAGCTGAGACTCAAGGGACCCTATGGCATCATCCATATCTACAAAAGGCAGTGCGTAGTCAGGGCTACTCTGAGCAGCCCGAGAGATGGGTTCCTACAGACCAGCCTGGTGTTTGGAGGCCAGTGTGCTACAGCTGTCAATCCCAAAGCTCTTTGTATTGAATGTGAGGAAAAACAACCAAAGAAAAGGAAAGAAAACAAGTCCAAATTAGATTGTTAGCTGGGCTAATTGGGGAGTTCCATCTCTTCTGATGTTTACATCTCGTTGTTACAGAGTCAGTATATCACTGATAAAATGTATTTTTAATTGATAATTGTAAGTATAATCTTACAAATTACTTAGAGCACAATATACTGTACATGAAGTTATTGACTAAATAGATTATGCATAAGTAATTGGCACATTTATTTATGAGCTAAGAGACAATACGTATAGCTGTCATCTACAGTAAATACAGCACTAGAACTACTACGGCCGAGTCCGTCTATGCAGATGTTATCCCCGGTCTGCTGACCCGGGCTAGGTTGTGAAATGGTTATAGTAAGGTTTGTCGGCTACGCGCAGTTGGGCAGGGAAGGCGGTGGCAAATAGCTTTAGAAAATGATGATGACGATGATAATAATGATGAAGATGATGATGGTGGTGGGGAGATAAGTTCGGAAATAACAGTGTGTACAATATAGGACTCCATCGCGGTGACAGACTGAGGTCCCTCTGCCTTTCCTCCTCAGTGGGTGAAGGGAAGACACAGGCTTATTGGATACATGGAGCAGTGTGGAGGAGCTTCTCCTCAGCCATCACCGCCAGCTTACGGTTTGCTGCTGTTGTTATTTTTGCAAGGGGTGAATGGGTGGGTGGCCTCTTCCTGCAAGAAACACCACCCTGAAACCCAAAGAGAGCCCGGGGAGGCCCGTATCCAGGCCCCCTACTGACAGAACATGAAGAGCCCGATTCCAAGCTGCATCTTGCTGAGAAGAGTAGAGATGTATATATTTATATATAGGGGGCTGCCCGTGATCCATCGCCATCACAGCAGCAGGTTAAGCACAGTGGACAGGCCATAAATGAATGCTGTCAGTTCCCTTTGGTGTTAGCATTTTCTCCTCCTTCCATCCAGTCTTAGCGATCACACCGTCCCTCGCAGTTCCCTCTCCCGCCTCCTGGTCACACCACTGTGCTGATGCCGCTGTGTTTGGGTTTGGGTCCGCCGGGCATGGAGCCCGGCGGCTGGCCGTGGTGGTGAGCCGCATGTCTGTCCGGCTGGCCGTGCAAGGCATGATGGGAATTCTGGCCGCCGTGATGGCTGTGCTGAGGGTGCGCGTGTGTGTGCGCGTGGGAGTTGGAGTAGGTGGCGGCCTCCACGGGGGGGTGCTGGGCGTGGGGCGGGGGGTGGTAGTGGTGGTGGTGGTGATAGGGCGGGGGGTTCTGCAGCTGCTGCTGCTGCTGGAGGGTGGGGCAGTACTGGGCGTGGTGGCCCGGGCCGGGCGGGGGCTGCTGGGCCGTGTGGTGCAGGTTGGCCGGGTGCAGCTTGTGGGAGATGAGGGTGGGCTGGCTGGTGGGGGGCAAGGGGGCGGGGCCCTGCGGCGGACAGGACGGCTTCCCTCGCTTGCTGCCAAACAGCGAGCCCAGGATGGAGGTGGGTGCCATGTTGGGGTGGGAGGGGTGCTGGGTTGGGTGGTGTTGTTGTTGTTGGTGGTGGTGCTGTGGTTGATGTTGGTGGTGGTGGTGGTGGGGGGGGGCGTGATCACCCCGGGGGGCTGCGCCGTCGTGCAGCGTCGTGGCCCGGCGGCACGTGTGGGGGCTGCTAATGATGGACCCCTGCGGGAGGAGAAGGGACCGGGTGTTAGCGTGGTGGACCTGGGCTACACAGCGATGACTTAGCTTCGCGGCTAACTAGACAAGCTCATACAAGAACAGCATTTATTTGCTTAACCTGCATGTTTGGGATAAACACATGAATCATAATAAAATGTTATAATGCATGCGAATGACAAACCAAAAATGTTCTTCTCATGATGTGGGGGAAAAGTAATATTATGCATGTTTCCACAAACACTTGATGGTGAGGTATGCCTGTGTTCATAAAGGACTTCTGCCCATAATGACACCACTGCCAAGATATTAGCATGTATCTCACTGTGGTTCAGGAAGAAGAAAATTACATTTAAAAAAGGTACACAAAATACACAATTGGCCTACATTCAAAGTCAAATGCACGAGCAGGAACATTTGGTTATTTATAGGTGGAACAACACTATCCAAAACCTGGCAAAAGAAAAACCAAAAGAAAAATCACACATGCAGCTTTGGCAAAAAACAAAACCAAAAGAAGGAGTAGATTCTACATGCAGAGAGGATGTGTGACGGCCAAAGCCTTCATCCGCATCAGGTAAAGCATTCATCTAGAGACGGAGGAGAGACTAAGAGAGACCGACCGACCCACGTGCTCTCTCACCCAGATCTAAGGACCCCGCTTCTATCCCCCAGTGCATGAAATGTCATTACTTTGCAGTGGGCATCGCTGAGTCCTTTCAAGAGCACACTGTACTTTCTTTTATGTGCGCCTTGATCGAGACCATATGCATTTTGAAAATGAAATTGGCAGACTTGAACCCCAACAACATGGACCTGGTGAGACAAGTGTAATGAATGAGAAGATAACGAAATGAAATCCACGTCTGAAGTGCACATGAAACCCATTTAGTGCGGAACTGGATTAAAAACAGAACAAAAGTCCTAGCGTCCCTCCTGAAATAGAGACCCCCTTCCTAAAGAGGGATACGAAGGACTACAGAACAGAACACACGGACGTGGTTCCTTTCCTTATCGAACCGCTCGCTGTTGATAACAACAACCATGTCAAGACTTGTACATGTATCCTTAAAGACCGAAAGACCAAAACAGAAACCCAGAGGAGCAACCCAGCCAAAACCGCAGACTGACTGACCTACTGACTGAAGGACAACCTGGTAAAGAGACAGCGGACCAGGGGGGAGACAGACGCAGACCAGGGAGGAGGAGGAGGAGGACAGGGCGTGGTCCGTTAGTAGACTCATGCTTGTTTCAAGTTACAAAACAAAAAGCCTCGTAGCACGACGTCCATGGGGATGCGTGACCAGACAGTGTTGGGGTGGGTGGAGGGGGGTTCAGAGGCAGGCAACCCATGCATGCACACTACTAGCCCAGGCAGGCAGGTGGGCTGTTGTCAGTGGAACGCATCCCAGGAAATGAGGAGCGGATAGACAAACAAACCGAGAGGATTTTCTCAAACCAGATGAACTATGAAAGCAAAACATAACAAGAGGAGAGAAGGTGGAGGAGGGATGCAAGACCAAAATAAAGTGAAAAATTATAAAATGGGTAATGGTGGACGGTGCACATCATCACATGACAGAGGTAGCTTGGAGACCAGCCGCTTCCAACTTACTTCCATATTGCTGTCTAGTGATCCTGCACTGCCGCGGCGCCCCCGCTTGCCTGCCCGGGACATGCAATACCACAGATTAGAGACGGACAGCACTCCTGGACCAGACTACACAGGGGGGCTGGGCTGGGCTGGGGAGGCCCCGCAGGCCCCCTACAGGGGTGGGAGGGAGGGGAGGGTGGGGTGGGGTGGG
>JAOSLM010000001.1:12207272-12217511 GCA_025629765.1 Eleginus gracilis | reverse complement strand
CCTATTTAATTCACGTCACTTGTGTCCGAAGATAAACCTTTTTGATATTTTCATTCCATGGCAATTTTTTTCCAATTAGATAAAAATTGGATGAGATTTTAGATACAAAGAACCTGTCCTTGCTCGAACATGAGTACGGCTCATTGTTTTCTGAATAGCCAGATTGTGTGGGTTTCCACCCTTAATTGTATCCATGTACAGTTGTTTGTGTGGGCACTGTAGCTGGAAAAACTGATGGGCTGAATGTGTGCTCAACAGAAAAACAATCGTGAATAGCTAGCTTCGCCTGTAAGTAGCTCCCATGGGAAACCTCTCTAAAATGTTGACAATTTGTGCAATGGCTAGAGAATTCCTTCCAAAAGCAAAATCTTGCTATGTACAGTCATTTCTGGATGGGTCCCTCAGTAATTTTCTTAGCATATGCCTGGCAGTGTTCACAGGAGCCATGAATCAGTTCCAAGAATAAAAGGAAGTTCTAAAAGGACTGGAAAGTATTTTTTCTACTTTCTCTTTCCTTTTTCAGTTGCACTTCGCCAATGCTCATGGTAGTTTACGAAGTCCTGACCTTACAACACAAACACCCAGCTATTAAAAATAAATAAATATGTTAAGTTGAATTTCAAGATTTCAAAACGTCTACATTAATGACGGTTCCTGTGTTTTTCAAAATAAATAAAACCTGGAACTTTAAAACCTTTAAGCATGAATTCTCCCACACAGCATATTTTGGCCCATTAGACCAATGCTTACCAAACCTGGGGTAGCCTACATGCCTACTAGTGGTTTTCATGTAGTTCCCAGGGGATATGTGAGAAGGAAAAAAAGATTTTGCCCACCGAAATGTACAATATTTATTTGTGTTTAATCCAGGCTTTCAAAGCTCATTTTTTGTTGTGAATTGGTAGGCAAAAATACCGCAGTATGATAATTCCTATTGTGAGTGATTTCTGTGAATAGTCACAGTTGCTTTCCACTTCCCCTCATCTCGCATGCATCAGCACCAACATCTTTCCTGGTGAGAAGAAAGAATACCATCATGCTTGGTCAGGTCCAAAAGAAAGGTTACAGAGCAATGTTCTCGAATGCTTATTTAAAACTCGACACACTGGCCCCTCTGAGCGGTCCCATTGATCTGCGTTTAAAAGATTTGTAATGGGCCTCTGAAGTGCCAGTGCTCCTTATAGTGTGGGAAGTGCCCAGCTTGAGGGTCTAGGTGTGAGGCTCTGTAAAGAGTCCTGTAGGTACACATAATAACTGGCGTAACGTTGCCATGAAAACCAGGACTTACCACATTGAGCTTTCCAGCATGTGCTTGGAAAGATAGAAGACTTTGACTAGTTAAGTTTGGATAAGATCAAGTAAGCTAAGACGGGGCCGAGTTGAGTTTAATTGAGTGAAAATGAAAGTTTGGAAGTTCTCGATACGTCATAGGACTATATTATATCAAATCCAAGATATATATAATAACTAATTAAATACATTTTCCAAATATAAACATCATTGCATTTCATATAGTTTACCTAGCAAACACGAGGATAAAGTGCTAGATGTTCTCAGCTCTGGCTGTTATAGCCTGGCTATACCACCGTGTAAGCATTCCATTTCCAGAGACTCATTTGTAATCTTGAAAAAGTTGTAAAAAGTTGTTATAATCATTATCATGACTTATTATGATTTTTTGGTTGTAATCATTATCATGACTTTTACAATTCTTTGCTTTTGAAACGATAGGGTCTCATTTAACCTAACCTAACCTAGTTTTGCATTCATCTTTGTTGTATACAGGGAATGGGTTAACCTAACTATTGTTAGTGCTTGGCAATTGGTTCTATTAACATCCCTACTGAACAGACAGCGATAGATTGTTTCTCTTTCTTCTGACAAATTAAATTATTATTGTAAGTCTCTTTGGATAAAAGTGTCTGCTAAATGCCAATCCACTTGTATGCATGAAGTAAGATAATACTTTACTTTACTAATGGTTTTCATGTTTACTAATGGTGTCATTGTTAACCCTAACCCTAATCCCACCCTAACCCTTATGCTGATATATAATGATACTTATAATTGCCCTCATTAATGTTAATTATATTGTAAAGTCTTACCATGAATGATTTAAAAGTCTCTATACCAGATTTGTCTAAACAAGTTAAAATATTGGAAGCCTCACCGGACGTGCTGTTAAGTTTAGAGCCTGGTATTTCTTTACGAGCCGCATGCTGTGAGACACTTTCACGATGTTCACCTTTCATTTTCCTGGTGTAGCCTCCTGCAGAGTGGCCAACCGCTTTACTGGTCTGTATTAAATACTTCCTCTTTTCAAGTTCAGACCTACAGTGACTATTATCTGATTGAACACACATGCAAACCTGCAGAGCACTGCGTTCCTGGTCACCGAAAGAGGCAGCTTATGGACAGCTTATGTGGCCTGTTGATGCAAGACCAATAATATGAGGATAATTTTGCCATCCATATCCCTGATCTGTACTTTATTCTATAGGCCTACTACTAACATGGTCTATTTTAGAAGTACTTTAGTTGGTATTTTCCCAGCTATGTCCTCAGTCACAGAAACTATTGGATAATAAATAGTATAATTTGCGTCTTATCTTGCAGGTACCACCGTTCCAGCAATCAGTATGTTGAGGATGTCTGTCCACCTATTCAAATAAACAAGGATGGTGAGAACAGGGGCAAGGCACAGATAGTAATAATTTAAGCTTACAGAGCCTCGCAGACAATGAAGTCACTGCCATTAGCTTAGTATCTAAAGCACTGCCAGTGACTTCATTATATGTTTGGTATTCTGCATGGCTTCAATCTAAACTCAAGATAATGAGGCAATTTCATTTTATTTTGTGGAGGATGAAATCTGACATTCGGCCATCAAGACGGTGGAAAAATCGGAAAAGTTCAAACTAATCACAGTCGTAAGGTGGATTATTAAGACGCAGCCAGAGGGCATGGGAAAATACTTTTGGCAGAAGTTATCCTTCAAACATGCATGAATGAGGAATTACAACCGAGTTGGACACAATTATGTCCCGCCAATTAGTGTGTGTCAGGTTATGTTACTCTGGTCCGACGGCCATTACTGCTGTGAAGGTGCTTGGCCAGAACACAAAATAAACCACTGGAGATGACGAAAGCGGTCCTGACTTCTACAGAGTTGAGAATCTAAAGTTTGCCTAAGAATTCTGCAATTTATTTATATTTTGTGGAACCAGTTTTTGAGCAGGATCAATTCATATTTTATTGCTTATTTCAATTTTCACAACCCTATGCAGAACAAGCCTTTCACATTGGGTGGTCCTTCTTGCTTTTCAAGATGTCTACCTCAGTCCAATGGAATTGTGTGTGTATCCAGCCGTTCTGTCAGTTATGTAACATGTATCAAATGTACAACATTGTTGGAATAGAGGAAAAAAATATGTCTAATTTAATATTTTTCGCTGGTGTTTTTCATTTGATTTCATTGTGCATCTAATTATAGTCATCTCTACATTATCCCCACCATCGTGACTCACAGCGACTTACCCCCATCGGTCTGTCGGTCTGTTGGCCACCGTGACAAAGCAGCAGCAAGCCACCATTGGGGGATTACACCTAGCTTTAGGGCCATTTAGCTCATATGTCCCGATTACTGGAAAACAGCTCAGTTAGCTTTACATCACTGGTCAGATTGATATCACATGGGCCTGTCTCCTTGGCTTGTCTAAAGCGTTACAGGCCTCTATAACGCTTTACCATTAACAGAGTGGTGGATGCAGACACTACAAGCTGCTTTACGTTGTTAGAGGTTATGGCCATGTCCTTGATTTTGTGTTTTTTTCTTCTGATTCAGGCAGGCGTTTCAATATTTAAAGGTGCTGTAGATACGATTCTAGAGTTGTAGGGAGAGAGAGCAGGAAAGAGCATGAAAGCAAGATTTTGAAACTAACAAACAACTAACATAAACAACCCTCCTCCTCCATTTGCATTCAACTCACTTATAGCTGAAGGATTTCATACAAATTACACTCAAATTATTATCTATGATACACTTCAAGGAAATACGAAGGACTAAGCATGAATATATAACAACCAAAAATAAATGCAAGAAGATTTTAAGAATACTATATTCTCACCCAAGACCAGAGGTTTAAAGACAGAAGAGGGATTTTCTAGGGTGTGGTTTTAATATGCTGGAATGACAAAACAGCTCTCTACAGGTGATCAGATCAGGTCAAATTTACTTTAATCAAAAATGTAGTTTTGTATTCCAGTAGAGCACACATTAGAGAGTTGTTGACTGCAATCAAGAGGAGGAACAATCTCGGAATTTGGCCTATACTGTATTATTTATCATATAATAATAATATTAATACGATAACAGAAGCCTGGCTTTACAAAAAGCATAATAAAAAAATAAAGAACAGCATCTTTAACTATGACTGCAACATCTTCATAGGGCTGTGAAAAGACGCTGATACATTTGGTCCGTTTAGTTTAGTTAAGTTAACCAATCAAATAATGAAGATTATTCTTTCAAAGGTTCTTCTTTAATAAAAAAATTATACAAAATCTGTCGTTCATTATTATTAAAACATTGTAATCATTGTTTACCAATGGCAACCAATGTTGTCTGCAGTCTATTCATTTCTTAAATGGTTTTTCTTTTCATTCCTTCTCCGTTTGACCCCGTGACCCCTGGATTACACCGACGCCGACCTATGTTGCAGTGTTGGCCGACCGACAAGTTGTGACAACACATCGTGTGCTTGTGATTTTCAGACTCACTGAATTGATTAGATAAGCCTCAAATGCTATATACATAAAATATATAAAAAGTTATACAATCTATAAAAAATGAATAAATATTTTGCGGTAACATTAAAACATTTAAAACCTTTTATGTACCCCACACTTGATATCACAGCGGGTGGTTTAATATTCTGGTCAATTCGCTCCCCTGGATCCTGAACAAACGGCAGGCTGAGGGAGGAGCATCAATTATATCGTTATCCTGGTTTGCCACCACACAATTTCCGGTCTCTTAGTTCATATCAGCTTGTAACAGTCCCAAGAGCGAGAATATTAATAACATGACAAGAATAACTACTAGAAAAACTACAATAACAACAAATTTAAGTAGAATAAATAAGAGTTTTGGGGAAAAAGTTGACAAAAACAATATTCCAAAACATGTAACGGTAACGGATATGCCTCTATCAGATGTCCCTCCCTCTCTCTCGCTCGTTACTGAAAGTCCCGCCCACTTTCTCTCTCGCAAATAACGCTCATTTGGAGCATCCACGTCCCAGGCGTTCCGTTGTTGGATGAGAACGCCTGGGAACGAAGTTAATTAAAAGGGAATGGGTTGTCCCGCCCCCCCACTGAGCAGCGGTCGCGGTAGCACTCATGTACTCTTGAGCTGCACTCAGCTCCACTGCAGTCAACTCCACTCCACTCAACCCTGCTGCACACTGCGCCGCACTAGTGTGAAACATTGGGCTTCAAAGTTTGAATCGCCGCGCATTGATTGACCAACGTCAACATCAATCGGGAACCAAAGGTGAGCAATGAAGTAAAGTTAATTGTCACACAGATAATTATATCTTGGTATTTCTCTTTTATTGAACATCCTTTTTGCCGAGACCAAATTTTTTTTTGCGTTGAGGCCCGAATTGGCAAAAGTAGAGCCGACATCTGGTCACAAATCAATGATGCCGTTCCGATTTAATGTGTAGTTCGTTATAGTTTTGCTCTTATGGTAATTACAGTCAGCTGATATGAGTAGTAGACCGTTATTACATTTAGACGTTATTAAATGCCGTCATTAAACTTTATTCAGCTTTATTTAGTTATAATCACACATGCCTTTATATAGTGTTTGCCCTCTTCACTAAAAGTTTCAACCATGTCTGTTTTTGATACGCAGCAATTGTATGAAATCAACGTTAAACAATATTATACCTCATATCAGTGAGGCATACAGCCATATGCTATACCATGGTTTATTATAGAATACCTAATGCTGAAAATGATCTGTGTCTCAATTATAAAAAAAAATGGCTGAGAAAAGTACTTTGTATAGATGAGCAGTTGGAGTTGGAGTATTTGTAGACACGTTGACACAGGTTTTGCCACACACTGAGGTAAACAAGAGCTTAGAAGATGTCTAGTGAAAAAGATATGTGTACAATGTCAACATCATTCACAGTCCAATATCTGCACTGGCATTTGACAGGGAAACGCAACAGCTGCTGAAAAGAAGCAATGCTAAAATGCATGTAGAGATGCTCTCCACTACACTTTCATAATGATATAAGGTAATTGTGTGGTGAAATATGACTTAGTGGCTTCACACCAGATTGCAAAAGGCATGCAGTGACATAACATCTTGTGATCAGCGATAAATGCCGGCCAGAGAGCGGAGGAAAGAGAAACAGAAAACACCTTGTCTATCCATTACATACATCCAATGTCACAGATCAGACGGTTCAGATTATGTTGCATGCTTTTGTTGTTGTTTCCCGGTCTCTAGGACCTCATTATTCAAATAAACATTGGTTAAACCTCAATTACAACTGCCTACAATTTCTTGTCATCTGCCTACAAGGAGATTAATTCCAAGTGGACTCCTTGACTGGGGTGACGCTACATGATCTCCGATCTGCAACAGATCCTCCACACACTGTGTTCTATGTAGTGGGGACACCAGGAGAAACTGACACACCCGTGGGCCTTTTTCTACATTCATTCTGCACTCTAAATATTGAATCATGTTTATATTGATTTCCATGCTGCCCAAAATTCCATGTGCCTTTAATTATAAACCATGGCTTCAATTCACTGAAAGTTTGTTGAAAACGGTTGTTGCAGGTTGAATGACAATGTGTATGCTTCATTTCACTTACACAGGAGTTCAGTTAAACATCGGATAACGTAACGGAGGACTTCTGTTCCGTTGTTGAATTGTTTTTTTAAAAGGTTCCTGTGAAAAAATGGACATTCAGAGAGTGGCATTGTGTTTATCTTACGTGATATTATACCTGGATATCTCCCTGAGCGAAAAGGACTGCACCAGCGTTGATTGTCCTGTTCTGCAGAATTGCATTGAGGAAGTGCTGGAGGTGGGTGCGTGCTGTGCCACATGCGTTCACGAGGGATGCACCTGTGAGGGGTACCAGTACTATGACTGCGTCAACGCAGGCTTCCGCAAGGGGAAAGTTCCCCAGGGAGAGTCCTACTTTGTGGACTTTGGGAGCACCGAGTGCTCCTGTCCCCGCGGAGGAGGGAGGATCAGCTGTCAATTCATCCCATGCCAAGACCTTCCCTCTAACTGCATTGATATAACACAGCCTGCAGACGGGTGTCCGCAATGTGGTCGGATCGGGTGTGTCCATGGCAACGACAAGTACAAGGCCGGCCACAGTTTCCATATGGACCCGTGCCAGATGTGCTACTGCCCTAACGATGGAGGCCACCTGGTGTGTTCACCCGTTCCTGGATGTAATCCGCACGGCAGTAAAAAAACAATGCTGACCCCTCCAACGGAGAACGATAAGCCTTTACGAGGTGACAGTCACCTGCCAGACAACGCACAGACCCAGCCCCGGGAGCCCTTTTCAAAGCTGCCGCTTGGCGACACTCTGCCTCTGTATAAGCAGGACCCGCCCACTTTTGGCACAGACGAGTATGACTATACCTCGGCAGAACCCACGTCTTCCCTGCCGCTGGAACGGGACCAAATCCTAAAATCTACCGCATCCCCGTTAGCACACCCGGAAGTCAGCTTTGTTTCCGCCACCTCCCGTGATGACAGGAGGAGAGAGGAGCCCGGAGAGACACCGGGAAGTCCGGACCAGGAGAGGAACTATAAGGTCAAGGCTCGCCATCAGCTGTTGCGACAGTACACTGAACAGCATACCGCGGGAGCTCGCAGAGAAACGATAACCTCTGCGGGCATGGCCACCACCACCACGCAGAGCGGGACCACGGAGAGTCCCACGCCGCAAAAGGAAGCCACTGGGAAGACCGCTAGGCGTCAGGACGGAGACCGGGAAAGGGTGGCGCCGAACACGTCAAAGGACACGCCGGCGTTCTCTGACACTTCTGATAAAGAAGGCAGACACGCCGGCCATCACAGGCACAGGCAGAGCGACCACTCTAGCCGCCATGTTTCTTCACATGCTCAAGGCCACGAGGGACCAACGGAGGCCCATAGGGAGGAGCGGCGCCCATATCCGACGGTCCAGTGGAGTCCCACCAGAAGGGCACCGGTCAGGATGAGGGAGGAGGGAGACAAGCCAAGGAGACAGGCCCAGACGCTCCTCAATTACCATTCTCAGACTGCAGAGGGAGAAACAGATGGTAAGCAGGCCATTTATTCCTCATTTCATCTTTTGCAATGAGCAACATAAGACTCTTTATAACTTGTTTATTACCATCTGCCTTTCACTTGATAAAATCCATCATATAATTGTTTACAAAATGTCTGAATCCAAATGGATAATCGCTGCTTACTATGTGATGATTTTTCATGTGTGACATTTATGTGATGACAAAGGCACTTTATCAGAAAACATCTTCCTCTTATTCACTGACATCCTGTGTTTGGACAGGGGATTCATGATCACTGTGCTCAAACTGGCATCCGTCCAGTAAAAGCAGTGGTTCATGGAGAGTGTAAGTTCCCTCGATAGCATCTATCTACCTTTCTCAGAAGGGCTCAGGAAACACAAAGATACATACACTCGGTGCTTTTGTTGGAGATGATATATACCTTTTAGTCCAATGAGGAGCGACCATGTTGCCTTCCACCCTCATGCTGATGGCAGTCCATGTTGTTCATGCACTGTGTTTGCACCCTTCATATTTACAGATCAAAATATATTCCCCTCAGTGCACAAAACCTTCTATTGAGGACTCCTGAGATGGAATGCGAAGTATGAGAAGGTTGCACAGATGAAAAGGGAGATGACACACAGATTAAACCTTATTGAAAACTATGGACCCAACATTTTTCATGTTTTTTAGAGTTCAGGTAGAGATTTCTGTGACTTTTGGTCCAGTAAAGTTTCAAATACGATCTACGGATATTTGTTATACAAGTTGTGTATTTAACATGGAATAACCTAAAAAGTGTTCTTCGTCGTAATTGCCCCTTGGCAAGAGTGCCTTGCTATGCTGTTCGAAGGGTCAAAACGGTTTGTTAAAGGGTTTGACAAACCTGGAACTCAAGCAGATCCATCATTTATAAATTGATGTTTAACATGTGTGCTAATAGCAGGTTGTGCAGCATGCTGTAATCTATAGATGTGTCCACCCCATATCTAGTTCACCTCTTTTACTACTCAATGAATTTTGTTGAGACCTGTCAGAATTGTTCTCTCCTTTCAGCACCGGGCCTCCATAGGAATGCAGAGTATGTATGTACCAATGATAAGCTACTATGGGAAGACTTTTAGAGTGTGTCAGATACATTCAATAACATAACATTTGAATGTTTTCAAATTATATTACTGATTTGTGTATTTAGGAAAGGTTTTGGACTAATGTATTAGGCCAAGGTCAGGTTAAGCTGTGAGGGCCTATGAATTTATGCAGCAACACATTAGGTTAATACCTTAGAATTCAGCTGTATATTAGATCTCTTTGTTTTGACTCAGTGGAAGTATTTGTTTATTTCATATTCTCCCAGTGTATATCCAGTGTTTGGAGGCCGGCCTGGCTATTCTCCATGACGTGACGTTGTTAGGGTCCATAGGTCAAGGTTGCTTGGCTAGAGGGACAACATTTCCAGGATTTCCAGTGACATGTTTAAAATGACTGCAGGAAGAGAATAGGGGCAGAGGATGCTTGACTAATGGCTATTATCAATTTAATTAGGGATGCATGCCAGAGGCTGCTTTAGAATAAGGAAAAGCAATTATAACCATCTGAAAACAAACAGGCCCACTTTGTGTTGAATCGGGGTAAATGTATTATTCTTTTGGTCTTTTCCCCCTAGTGAATAGTCCGCCCTTGTCTGACTTTCTTGCGTTTGCCGCAACAGAGGCTGTGTGTGTGTGCTCAACAGGGAGGAGGGGGGTCTTTAGGCCTCGCTCATGGACGGCCCGGGCCGCGGTGTAGTATTTCTCTTGGGGGCTGTACCTGGGAGCAGCATAATACCCATGTGATGAATGAGAGCTCTGTTGTGGCTTGATTGCCAGACACTACCCGGCCGGTCCCTCGTGAGCCAGCGTGAGGACCAGA
>JAOSLM010000001.1:12139435-12151137 GCA_025629765.1 Eleginus gracilis | reverse complement strand
CTTTCACTCCTTTCACTCCTTTCACTCCTGTGTTGTGTGTTCCAGGGGATTCACTCACGTAGCCTGTGACTACTCCAGCATCGTGGCCTGTGCAGAGGGCCGAGATGGAAAGGATGTCCTGAGGGTGTACACGTTTACCTCCTGAGGGCCTTGGAGGCCCCCTGGGAAGAAGCTTGGGACAAGGCAGGGGACACGGTCCATCAGAAGGAGTTTTGCTTGCTTTTTATTTTTGTCATACAGAACTGAACAGAAGAACGGATTGTGCTTCGGCGACTAGGCATAACATGTGCATGTTTAAAAAATGGGTATGTAGGTCAACATCATGGTTTGTTGCGACTGTAATGGAAAAGGCATTGAAATATATATACTGTGACTAATTATGTTTGTAAATGCCTTTGGTAAGGTAAATCCTTCAAGATAAACTGTAAAATCGATATCTGTCGTACTTTTGTGGCTGATTTATTTCGGTGTATCTCCAAAGTGTTAAGGCATGATATACTGTAAAGAACTGCTCTATGATTTGGTCTTTGATACATTCACTGTACTCCATAATGATGTAAGTTAATGTTTAAGAAGGCTTGAAAGGCCCTAAGTATTATGAATTATTATTCAATATGGTGCAAGGCACAGAAACGGTCTCAGCCCTGTCATTACACAACTGAATGTGAAGCTACACGACATAAGAATCGGTGAGTGGCTATTTGGACAGCAACACATTGGCAGCCTCGTCCTCTTCAATGGCTTTCAGTCTCATGTCATTAAGGATCAATTTGAGCACGACCGCCATGTTCTCGTACACGCTCTTTCCTTCGGAGTCATCTTCCAGCTGTTAAAAGGCAGGCACACCGAGCATTTTAGTAATTGAGAAGTCATTATTATTTGTACAAGACAAAACTTAAATAGTTTTTTTCTGACCTTTGTAAAAGCCTTGATGGTGCGTCGCAGGAAGGCGTTCTCAAGGTCCCCTGGTATCGACAACAAACGGGCCATGCAGTCGAGCACACACACCAATGTGTTTCTGGGAGCCTTGGGATGACAATTTTTTATTATTATAGTATTTCTTTCTGTTAAGGTGTTCGAGAGGTGTTAAAGCAAAAAGATCATGGTGATGGCATTTCTGACCTGGTCCAGCGTATCCAGTACGGTCTGGGAGTCTGTGTTTTTGGGGTCCAGTCTATCAGCAGCCTCGCGGTCGATAGCTGGCTCTTTGAGCTGTTCCAGCCAAGCCCACATCAGTCCGGTCAAGATGAAGGGATCCCTCTCCATACACAGCCTCTCCCAGGCCCCGCCGTGGTTCAGCTCTGACTGCCAATGGGACACACCACCAGACTCATCGCACATCCTCTCGGATAGATGGAACTAACCATGTCAATTTTAATGCTAGTGAAGAGTGTGTGTGTGTGTGTGTGGTGTATGTGGACATGAGTGAATGAAGTACCTGCCAGAAAGAGACTGTGTGCCGGTGTTGGTCTTCCCCATCCCGGGTCAGATCCACAGCCAGTGCCTGGGCCACCAGTAGCCTCCTAGCTTCCAAAGATAGCTCTGTCTGCAGTGTGATGAAGGGGACCTCCGACTCCTCGCAGTCTCCAGAAGGGGGCCGTTTCAACCCGGCCCTCTGCTCCCTCTTCCACCTGAACAACAAGCTGCCGATGGTTGACGAATCCTTGTCGTTTTCCAAGGACCCCGTGCGATGAAAGACCTCCTGCTTTCTTTTCAGCACGAGGGAGCCATTCTCGGTGGTGAGATTCTTCTGCTCCCAAATGGAACCTTTCTGCCCTTGGCCCAGGGAAGCGAGCCGGGCAGGCTGCATCATGCAGGCCATATTGAGGTGACCCGTGGAGAGGGAGGACGAGGGTTGACCCAGCAAGCTGAGTTCTGGGCCGAGCCGCCTCAGGTCTGAGTCACTGTAGCTGAGACTCTTGCGGTGGTAGAAAATGGGGGGCTCGTTGGCGTGCCTGGGTAAGGTGGGCGGACCAGGGAGGCGCGGCCGTCCCCCTGGCCCGTACTCCATGCTCATCTTCTCCATGAGGCTGATGCTCATCTCCACGTCGTTGATGTCCGGGGCCTCCAGGATGTCCTCCTCGATGACCTCTCGGTTCTCAGCGATGTCCACCAGCAGCCTGGACACCAGCTGGATGATCTTGGGCAGGTGTCTCATCTCGCGGCGCTCCAGGCCATGCAGCATGTGTCTCTGGCGGGCCAGGAACTGCCTCAGGGTGAAGGGGGAGGCGCACGAGAACACGCTCCTCAGAGGGTCGAGAAACTTGATGAATTTCCGGACACACTGCAGCTGACCTCTGGTCTGTATGGAGTTGGGACGCTTGGCGCGCACGTAGGTGATGGCCTGGTCCGCAGTCATCCTAGAGGCGTAGGCCAGGAAACAAGCTAACAATACCCCTGTAGTGGATAAAGGACCACAAATTATCGTAACTGTTTGAATTCATTGGAATTATATTCAATTATATTCTATACTATTATACACAAAATATATACTATAACAGCCCTATTACTAATTATAATGATTATTATAATTTATAATGATTATTATTATTTTTACATGTATCATATTTCCGCACCTGTTCTTCCTAGACCAGCGTGGCAGTGGACTGCTATTTTCCCCTCCTGCATCGCAAACACCATGACTTTCATAATGTCAAGTATGTTTGCGTTGTTGGACACACCATAGTCTTCCCAGCCAAAATTGTAAAAATATACTGGTTGGGGGAGGAAAGGTTATTACGTTTAGTTTTCAGATGTTTAAGATCGTTTAAGAGAAGAGGCGATAGGCAGCCCCTACATCAAAAATACATCAAAGAAGACAACCATGTAACTAGTCTGACATCACTCACTATCATTGGACATGAAAACCTCTGGGCGGTAGGAGAAGCCGCTGTCGGGCTCCAGGGGGTTACCACAGCTGGCGTGTTCCCCGGGCTTCTGCAAGTTGATCACTGTATTTATGCCATTTCTTGAAATACAAACAAAGAAACACGCATGCCATTACTTTAACATCAACAAATCCTGGCATGCAAAATAGCTACCAAAGGATCCTAAAAAAAAGGGGTTAGAGACTTAAGAAAAAAGGGATTGATGTACCTTTTGAATTGATCAATAATGTTATACTTTTCTATGATCTCTGTTGAGGGTCTGGACATGGCAAGGAGATGATCGGTAACCCTGCAACGATAGAAACGATTGACATGAAATGCAATTAGAGTGCAATTTGATGCATGCATGCAAAAAAAATCTATGTATTCTAGAATAACGCTTCACTGCTCACCATGAGGAATACAGGCCAACGATGGCCTGATCTTCCTCACTCCAGCAACTCGGGTTTTCGTACTTGCAGGCCTGACCTCCACAGCCCATAGAACACTGCAAGGGTCCAGGGATGACATAGCGAACCACTTCCCCCACCATGGTGTACTTGGCCCGCGGGGCTCGGACTATACATGAGAGGATAAAGAGAGAGACGAAAATGAGGACCCACCTGTTGTACCATGTAATGTGACCATGTGTTCTGGATGTCTACATGTTTATAACTTATTCATAAGTTCTCACTGTACATTTTCTCACTGTTTTAACGATATGATGGAAATCATGGTGCATGTTGAATTTGCATTACGTATTTACGTTTAAATCTAAAATGTTGGTTTCATATTTGACAGGCAACATGACATGAGGCTTAAGACAATCAGAGCCTCTGAGCGGGGGGCTGTCACTCGCAGGATCTCATTTATCCTAATCCGTGTCGGTTGGATTGCGTCGAGGTAAGACAATCACATTAAAAGTGGGCCGAGAAGTACACCGTTGGTTTAAAGACCAACACATAACCTGGTAAATCACAGCGTAGTCATTCCCATGTGTATTTTTACCCACCATAATCCAGCAGCATTCCACTTCTCATCTTGATATGGAATGCCAAATGGCCAGCTACTCACACCATCATCCACAGTCATAGCAGAAACCTTAAAAACAAAATTTTGTTATACTGCTTATCAACCTATGCGACAGTGACAGCTCAATTGAAACTCCTACAAGGAGACATGTCTTTAAAAGCTCTAGCACAAACAATTCCCAAATTACAGCAAAGAGTCAAATGTATCTCTGGGTTTAATATAAGACAAATGCAAACTTGACTGTACAATATAGAAACTAGCAGGGGTCCATTATCTTAATGTGACAGACCCTAGATAAAGTAAGGCTATTAGATCTGCTCCATTGAAGATACTTTTTACAGAGTAGATCACCTCCTGCAGCAGCCTGCCGAGCTCTGCAAAGAGGGAGCGACTCTCAGCATTGATGCATTATATTGTATTACTGCACGATAGTAATGACCACACATGCCATTAACAGTGAAATTAATTCCATTAATAATCACAAAACGACAGATGTTTTTAATTACTTATCTTGTCAAATATTTAGAGAGAGGCAGGCTATAGGTCAGCCTAATATGACAACGGTAGGCTATTATATCTGCTCCATTGAAGATGCATTTTATAGCATTGTTTCAAATGCTTTACCAGTTGCCGGTGAAAAAACAAGGTAAAATCCACTCCATCTCCATAATGATCACGTAAGAGGTCCTACCTGTATCAAAATAATAAACGATAATGGATCCACCACCTCCAGAAAGACACCATGAAGGATTCTTCGCTCTGACGTTTCTCAAGCTTTCGTCGTTGTCAAGGCTGCAGATAAGCACTGCTGGAGCCTTGACTGAATTTGAGTGGTCTGGGATTATCTCTCCTTAGTAGGACAGTAGCCCTGACGGAGCTAGCAATGTACAATTGCGTTCTTCTGTAGATGGCCCCATGGAGTCTACAGAGTTCATTAATTTGTCTCCCTTTAATTATTCTGCACTGCGGGTGTCTGTTCATATGCGGTGTCAATTGAGAAATGCTTTGGTGCTATTCCTGACTCCTGTGGATTAGGCCGGTAATCTCATTAAAAGACGAGGTTAAGAGTAGCATACTGCCCATGCTAAAACCGTGAGGCTGCAACACCACATCACAGTTCAGTACGAAATAATTAACCCTTGGCTTCAACTCAGTAGAAACAATGAACCAATTGTTGGTATCCTTTGTGAATAGGAATATTAGCATCTGAACTTTTCAGATTTCAGATCTGAACCCGGCCTGCCTCCCCTCATTTAGAGAAGCGCTTCCGCTTCGTCTGACCAGACCTCAATGGCCCATCCGGGCTGACCCGGGGGAAATAGGTGTTAAGGTATACCCATGGATGAAATGGCTGTGGCCGTGATCCTCCCTTATAAGGAACTTATTGGCAAGATGCCTCGTCTGAAGCGTCAGTGATGACGGTTTGCTGGGCAAGTTTGACTCCACGCCACAATGGCCCGCCTCTCTCAATGCCAACTCTCTCTACTTCAGGCTTACCTGGCTGAGCCCATCCATCTCCTGTTAATGAGGAACAGTTTAGAGAAGTGTCTCAAAGCTTCTCACCCTGCTCCAAACAACTGACATGGCGAGAGCCAGGGCAAAGGCCTAAGCTCCCCCTCACTCAAGCAATACCCATGGCCAGGGTGTAGATCGCCTCCTGCAGCAGCCTGCCGAGCTCTGCAAAGAGGGAGCTACTCTCAGCATTGATGCATTGTATTGCATTACTGCCCGATAGTAATGAAGACACAGGCCATCAACAGTGAAATTCCCTTTAATACTCACAAAATGACAATGTTTTTAATAACTTATATTTTCAAATAATCAGAGAGAGGGAGAGGCAGAGAGGCAGGCTATAGGTCATGGTCTTCAGTTACAAAGAAAAGTCAGAGGACACAAAAGATCGCTCTGACTGTATAATTACTGTAAACGTCAGGAACCATCTGACCATCTGACCCCTGTTATCTGCTTTCCTCAATTCCATAGAGCACATCTTAGATCTAAGAGTCCTAAGAGAGTCGGAGATATGGTCTGGTGGTCCCATGTGTCCAGTCCAGGAGTGGCTCTCCAGTCCAGACCAGGTCTCAGGTTCTTGTTGATCTTAAACACTTAGACTCTTTAACACCTTTTCTTCTCAGGCCCTGTCGGACAAGGAAGATCAGTGAATGAAGACAGGTTTTTTTTAAACATATTTCACAAAATTAATCTGTGTGTAAAGATTGTAATTTATTTTACCTGGATTGCCCCAGATTCTGACACTGAGCTTCTCACCAAGCAGATACAGAAGATAACACCAGCCATCAAAAACTCCCATTTATACAAATACGCAGATAAGGCTTAATTTGTCAATAAGGTTGTAAGCCCAAATACCTGAGACATGTTATAGACAGAAGACCCTGTCCAAAGGCAGAAGAGCATGGACACAAAAATAAGCTTTGCACAAATTCTCAACTCCGGACCATGCTTCCTATGTGCTGCATCTTAGTGCTCCTGATTATTATTATAAGGTTATTCTCAATAAACACTCACTTAAAATGCAAGTCTCAAATGAGAAAGATTTATCTATTGCAATATAAGGTCATCGTGATTCATCGCTGGCTGTTGTGTCGTGCCATCCACTTAAACCTATATCAGATATATAAAATATCCTGATGATGGTTGATGGAGTCAGTTCAATTGAATGTATACATGGTATAAATAAATGACTTTGTTAATTACTTGTTTTTACTTGGCAACAGGAAAAGACTGCAGTACAAGCTCAATACATGCATAGTACTTATATTTAACCTCTTATGCTGTGGCACCTGAATTCAGGAGATTTATTACATTTTTTTTAAATTAGGTTGGCTTTGTTATACATAACATAATACGAAAAAGCCTCAGTCTCCAGTTGCAAATGATGGTTCCAAAATATGAGGCTAATGCTGCCAATTCTGGAAACTACAGAATTACAATAGGAGAGTATTTGCAGACATAGCCTACCATGTCAAATATAGTAGACAAGAGAACAATATCAGTGTAGCCCCTTTAATTCTGGGATTATATACATGATTCTGAATGTACATCTCCACAAGCACCAAGGGCACAATTATGGTGGGCTGTAAACAGAGAGAGGGACATGGTGAAAAATGTATATCTTTGTCGCTGAAAAGCTCTTGATATTGCATGTCTAAAGTTCAAATCTTTGCATGAAACTTACCATTGCATGGTTCGACCAATGAGGAACATATGTCTATATCCGGAATCCCTAAATTGTTATTAAACGAAAAGATACCAGGCAAATATTGAAACATGAATGCAAAGACATGAAACCCACGTCACACAGGCAGTCATAATGCTTCTGGTTGCAAAATACACTTTGAAATTTGTGAAGTGAAGGCCTGCACAATTAATGAATGTGTAATCAGCCCTCAGACCAGAGCATAGATGTATAAGTCCAGAGAGCTGTACAGTTTCTGTTTACGCCTACTGTCTTCTTATATTCCTTTTTTCTGTGTGTGTTTTTGAGCGTGTGTGTGTGTATGTGAGCCTGCAGGCCAAAAACTGTTTGGCATTCATCAAATACAAACAAGGCAAATAAATAACTTATAAATGTTCTGATGAACCTTCTGGAGAAATCCAATTGATTTATATTTAAAGTGAATACTCGTCCGTAAAAATAGCATTGTTTATACTCTCTAATCATTTCTCCCTAATTATAATTACCATTATCATTTAATCTGGCACCGCCCATGAGAAGAAGCAGACGTTAAAATGAAACACTGTGGATTGTGTCCACATGTTTGTCTTTCTCTGTCTTTGCATGTTAGTTTGAGAGTGTTGGAATGGGTCCCTTCATTTGCATGCAGCTTTGTGCGTGGATGTATTTAGTTGTTTGTTTGTCTTCATGATTATCATTTGTGTGTGTGTGTGAGTGTGCATGTGTGACCTTTCAGGCCCAAAACTTTTTTGCATCCATAATATAATAAATGACTTAGACAAGGCATTACGTCCTGATAAACCAAGGACAAATTAAATCAGTAATGCTTTAGATTACAGCCTGAAATGTACAGCATCATTTCTCTGGAGTTACAGTGTCATCTTTCGTAGCAACGGCATACCAATACTTATATAGCCACATGGTACACCTTGGCGATTACCTCAGATCAAAGGTCCAGGGTCGGTGTATCATCCGTGGATATTGTCAGGCATGGGAAAAATTGTCACAGCTGCTGATCACCTCACCAGCTAACTTCATTGCTGGACGCTCCGTTATGGCTTCATGGCCCCGCCTGCCATTGGTGGACAGAATTCACCTGCTGCTCCTAGATGTCTCACTTGTGTTCCGGCGCAACAATGTTGAAGTCGTTTCAATGTTGAAAGTCTTCGCCCTGACAAGTGTGTTTGACCGGTATTACAGCTCCTCGAGATGCAAGCTTACCTTTTTCCAGCTCTGTGCATGGCCTCATTTGATCCAAGGCCAGCTCAATTTACATCTGTTGTCCAGGGACAACTGATGTAAATTAGCCTTGTGGCTATAATCTGGCTCAATTATATATTGTGCAATGTCATCTTTGGCTTCAAAAGTCAGGACTCCAACCCCTAGTCCAGAAAACTCTCCTGGAGCTCCACCTCAATCAAGCAAAACCCTTTGGCCTGCTAATAGATAGTCTCCTACAGCGGCCTGCTGAGGTCTGCAAAGAGGGAGCCACTATGCTGGAGTTTATGGCCTCAGTGTGTCGGAGTGGCCCTTCTCAGAGGCCCTGGAAGCCCAAGAGGATCTCCCATCTGCTGTGCAGCAGGCAGTGTCTTGGTGCCTGGCCACCTGTACAGTGTCAGAGGCAACATGGAGGGAGACCACCGAGAGGGTGGCAGGCAGCAGCACCACCATTGTTGAGGTCCCGACAGGCTAGCTGATGGTCATGTTGGCTGCAGTTCACCCGTCACACAGGAAATATCTCAGGTTTGCGTTCGAGGCTGAAGCTCACAAGGTTCATGGTTCTTGGTCTACCTGGCGCCGTGGACATTCATAGAGGTGACTGACACATTTGTGGCTTCAAAAAGGACACAAGGAAATAGTAGTGATATGAGCTAGTGTTATATGCTGTACGCCACTGTAGCACTACTGTACCTTGGTACACCGGACCGAACAAAAATCCTACCTCTCAGAAGGATACCGTATTGGTGTGATCCAATTAGTCCACTTAACCCTGGATATAATCGTTTTAAAACCTTTTGCCTTCCCTTCCGGAAAAAACAACCTCACAAACAGAACAGTAATTAAATGCATGTTTCTATCGTCTCTACATTTAGGAATGGCAGGCTGGGGGGATGTTAACAAGATTAACTTTGGCAAGTGTGAGATCAAACCCAGGGAGACGCAAATCTGCAATACACACACATACACTCACAAACATTTTCAGAAAATGTGTCACACTGTTCCAAAAGAGTGGTCCACAGTATTCTTGCTTAACATATTTAACGCAAAAATGTAATGACATATTCTGTATTGTATAGTTTGCAGAGTGAAACTTAAATGTACCTATTTGTGAAATGGTGAATTTTCAGCTGTTTAAATAGACAGTAAATAGCCATCAATTGCTAAACATTAACAATTCATCATTGGGTGTTAAGAGCAGTTGAGCGGTTAAATAAGTGCCATTTTAGGACTTGATATTAGTTTGGTTCTGAGGACGCTTAGAGAAATATATTATGAACTAAATATCAGCATTAATGCAATGTAGTGCAGTACTGTGCACTAGTAATAAACACACATGGCCTTCACAGTGGAATTCCCTTTAATTCTTCTTCTTCTTCAAAAAAAAAATCACTGTAAAATAATCGATCAAAGAGACAGAATGAGGTCATGGCTGATGGCTGGTTTAAGCAGCCTCACCTCATGGCCCAAGCCAGAGAGATTAGACTCTGGGGCTGGGTAAGGCTGCACACCTGTTGCACATTGATTGCTCAATGTGCAACAGGTTAAAAGACTCAGGTAACTGACTATGGGCTAAGGGAATGTCAAGGATCATCTTTAGATCCTCCAAACTCCTTTGAGAGTCAGAGATGTGGTCTGGTGGTCCCATGTGTCCAGTCCAGGAGTGGCACTACAGACCAGATCTCAGGTTCTTGTTGCTGATCTTACACACTTGCACACTTTAACACCTTTTCTTCTGAGGCCCTGTCAGACAAGAAAGAAAAGTGAATAAACTACAAAGACGGGATGATGAAATGCAAAAATGTCCCTTTAAAAAAACAAAACATGATTTCAGACACACAAGATGTAAATATAACAAAAACTGCAAAACCGTGGCTAAACGAATCAGTGTGCTATGACAGTTTTATTCTCACCTGGATTGCCCCAGATTCTGCAACTGATCTTCTCACCGAGCAGATACAGTAGATATTGCAAGCCAGCACAGATTCCAAAAAATAGAAGTATGGTCACAAGGCTTAATTTGTTAAAGAAGGGGTAAACCCAAATACCTGAGGCATGGTGCACCCAGAGGACCCTATCAAAAGGAGCATGGAAACAAGATTAAGCTTTGCAGAAACTCTTTACTGCCATCTAAAAACAGGACCAAAAATATAAGGCTAATGGTATCAGCCAGCATTTGTAGCTCCGTTATAAATTGATACTCCACTTGAGTGAAACTACAGAAATACAATAGAATTTGAAGAGTATTTGCAGACCTACCATGACATATATAGTAGACCAGAGAACAACATCACTGTAGCACCTTTAATTCTGGAAGCATATGCATGATTCTGAATGTACATCTGCACAAGCACCAATGGCACAATTATGGTGTGCTGCAAACAGAGAGAGGGAAATGGTGAACTTTTTTTTTTATCTCTGTGGCTGAAAAACTCTTGATATTGTCCAAAGTTAAAATCTTTCCATGAAACTTACCATTGCATGGTTCAACCAATGAGGAATAATGGCATCGATTACTTTTGGATACACTAGTTCACGGTCAACAGCATAGATTGACCAGAAAGATGAAAACACAAACTGGAAATACAAAGCAATGACAACTTTACTGGCAGCTCTATATAAAACTGACTGAATGGTTATTCACCACATTTCAGTATAACATGGAGAGCTGGCGTTACTTACGGTAGCATATGGGAAAGCAAACATAGTGAATAAGTCATCCCTTAATTTCACCAAAAGGGATTTGAACCCACCACCGCGTTTGGCAGGAAATATCAAGTTGACAATGTCCGTCAGGACACACAGTGCGAAGAACAAGGTCTGCAAAACCTGGAAGAGTTTATATTGTTATGTTTATTAAGCCCTTATTACGTATGCTCGCTCTGGACATCAATGACAGATATACATACCAAATTGAGGTAGGTTAAATATTTCCATTTCCCACCGTAGGTGATTTTTCTGGTGTCTATACCCGAAGTCGTTAAATTGTTATAAAACGACAGAGCGAAAACATACCAGGCAGATATTGAAACATGAATGCAAAAACATGGAACCCACGACACGCAGGCAGCCATAATGCTTCTCGTTGCAAAAGACACTTGACTGAAATTTGTATAAGTGAAGGCCTGTACAATTAATGAATGTATCAGCCCTCAGACCAGAGTACGGATGTATAAATTCCAGAGAGGTGTGTACAATGTTTGATAGACCGACTGGCTAACCCTCTTCTTCTATTGCATTTTCTAGGACTTTCAGACACCTGTATAGTTATTGCTGCCACCTATTGTCGACCATTGGAAATCGCTTTTTATTGTATATTTTATATTTAATTGTGTGTGTGTGTGTGTGTGTGTGTGTGTGTGTGTGTGTGTGTGTGTGTGTGTGTGTGT
>JAOSLM010000001.1:12025051-12035188 GCA_025629765.1 Eleginus gracilis | reverse complement strand
GTGTGTGTGTGTGTGTGTGTGTGTGTGTGTGTGTGTGTGTGTGTGTGTGTGTGTGTGTGTGTGTGTGTGTCCATTCAGCATTTGCAAAGCGATGGAGAAAGGGGTGAGGAAAGGGTGTGAGTAAATCATAGTCATTGATTGTTGACTGAAACCAAAGAGATGATCCAGTAAAAAATATTTCACCACCAATCATCTGACCATGGTATGATTTACGTAATGCTTGTTGCGCTTTTATCCTTCATTATTAGAAGCCTGTGCTGAGTAAATGTTGCATATTTTTATTGCCTACAAAAAAAAAGATGTACGATTTGTCCACCCTGTACTCCATCTGCTGCCAAACCCTAGTTTGTTAAGGGCATTAATATTGCCCCATGCGGCAATGATCCATGTCTTCATTAAGACTATTTATCCCATTAGGACGTTCGTTTGTTTGAACTTTGACAGCCCCTTTGTCCTGTGGGGGGCCTCCTAGACCTTGTGGATTGAAGACAAAGGTTATATTTAATGCAGGAGCTTGGTTATCTCCACATGACTCCTCAATCTAATGTAATGGGAAGTGATAAAAACATTGCATGGGGAAGGTATGGACCGGTTTGAACTGTGAACAATTATATGGACACGGTTGACTTGATTAACAAAAACATTCAATATTGGTAATGTCATCAGAGCTTAATGAACCGCTGATGACCTAAACAATATTTTATTTTTGGCCCTGTACCCCGACACGGTAGCGGCCGATAAACCAGCGGCAAGCCTGGGCAGTGGCCAGCCCGGCCAGTTCAGCTGGGGACATCTGTGCCCCGCACGCTTGGCTGCTCCGGAAGCCTCTGTCCTAGACTTCGCTGAGCTTGAATCAGGGTAACGTGCCCTCTGACTCTCCCAGGGTTCACAGTGTTGTGCTCGGACGATGTACACACTGGCTTCATTAGGTTTTAGTGTTTTACACGGCGTTGCAAACAGTAAAAAGCACTGATTGTTATTTAATTATCAAAGCCGATGCCATGTGTATCATAGCACCACAGTTATTTAACCATACTCTCACATTTTTTATAGTGGGTATCGTCAGATCAGGCATGGATGTTTATTTCTCGGCCAGGAAATAGGAGTGGTTACAAGGTCTTTGCCAGCTGTCACGTCTAGTAGTAAAGCAGACTAGAGTAAGATTATAACCAAACACCTTTTCTACTGACTCAGATATGAGGCGGCACATGCATTTGAAAAGCATGCTCAAGTCATCCTCATGCCAATTCAGGTAGCTTTTACATGGTAGCTTTCTGATGCTAATACTTAGTTTGGCATCTTCTTTTCTAGACAGACAGATTTGACTGTTGAGGTGTGCCATCCCTATCAATCATGTGGTCTTCAGACAAAACTTTATCTGAAGAATCCCATAGGGAACGAGCAAAGACCATTCACTTTTGTTGATCATGCTGGACAATGAGTTGTCTGAGGCAGCCTATTGGGTAAACCTAATAAGACCCGGGCAGCTCTCTGAATAATGTTAAAAGAACTGGTCGCAGTAGTGCGACCAGTTCACCATGGCAATTTGCACATCAGAGGCCCACCTTCTTCTTTATCCCTCCCCTCATACTGTACAGTAGAGATCAAGCCCATGCATTGGAGAGAACACTGTGTAAATCAAATATGTCCTAGTAATATGAATATATTAAACAAATCTGTCCAAACTAATTGTCGTTTAAGCATTCTTGGTGCAAGCTGCTCCCTTCTCTCATTTTCTATATCGTGCAGTTCGCCCTCGCCCATGTCTCTTGCTTTCTTGTCTCTCTCGCTTTTGCTCTTTTCCCCTGCCTTAGACGCACAGGTTTTTAATCATTTAGAACATGACCCAGCAGTAGTCTGGGTCATTACATAAGCAGTATTACACTGCTTGAAGGAAGAAAGCCTTTAATCACACATTTTCTTCGCTGTATCCTTGTTGGTTGAAGGGGTTGTTTGTTTGCCAGCCTTAACCATGTTCATCAGTGACGTGAGTGGGCTTTATCTTGGCACTGGGACCGGACAAGTCCATGTCCCGTCCGTATTCGACCCTGCAGCAACACGTGTGCGATTTACCATGAGGTAAATATGGTTACATTTAGAGCAGGGAGTGCATTTGTCAACTTTGGCTTGGATATGTGTCTGGGTGGGGTTCTCCATTACTCTGCACTTATCTCATACCCCTTTCTCACCTCCCCTTTTTTTGATTCATACACCCAGTACAGCCACACTTGTCATGCTGCACTAATGCATTTTTACTCTTATTTAGCTGTTGTTCTCCTTAATAAGGCAGATGTCTGAGTTTTGCACAGCTACTGTTACTACTTCCCTGCAGCCGCAACTTGGTCCTCTCCCGAACAGCAAGGTAACAGCCTGGCTGGGGCAGCTGCCTGCCAAGTCTACCCACGGTTCATGAGGGATGGAACACAATGCGGCTAGCGGCTGTGTGCTTGATTATAACTCTGCTGCATTCTCCACTTCAAAGGGATGGGTTGGATTGGTTGGTTGTGGTTTCTATCTTGAAATTGGAGATGAGCAAAGTGGGTGGTGTCATCCTTTTATCAGTGGAACCACTTTTTTAATGCCGGTGTGGCCACCTGTCATGTGTCAGCCATTCATTTAAAACACCAGTGTATGATTTAAGATTTGGCTACATTTGCATCTCTGCTTTTTAAAAGGGCCTTGATAGATCTAAATCTATTGTGTTACTTGCACTTTATTACTGGCGGAGAATTGGGCGCCCGTAGTAGACATCTTACTTTACCCCTGTGAATGTTTCCATGAATCCATGGTAGATGCTCCATTGGTTGCAGTCTGTTGGCGTACTTAATGAAGAATGCATTAAAAATCTGCATGACAACACAAATGCAAGATTCCATCCAGGTGAAGGATTTTCTCGTGGAAATGAGCACAGCGGGATGGGAACTTGATATCTGTGTAATGCACGAATTAAATCTGGACTCACATTTATTTCTAATTTTGGGACATCGCGCTGACTCATGTAGGTTGAAGTAAGATTCGAAGATTGCAAGTACTTTTTTAAGGTCCTAAGCTCCGCTCCTTGACCTTAGTCTCTCTATCTGAACATTTTGACACGTTTTTTATCTTGACCCTTCTAACAACTATATCTTCTGCATAAGTCTACTGGCTATACTGTTGAGTTGATTTAATCACACCAACTTGGAATGGAAATGATTAAGATGGCGTGGGGGTGATCACTTTAGTTGTGTTAATCTCTTTTAATAATTTTTGTGCAGGCTGATATGCTTGTGGTTCCATACAGTGGATAAATCCTGAAGTCACACATTCCCAGCGTTTATGGCTCCATCAGTATGTTTCCCCTTCTGGAGGGAACTATCCATCTTTGTGTGCTATCAGCAATATGTCACTTTGATGGATGCGCCTAACGGATGACCCGCCCCAATCTTCTCTCCCCCACAGCCAGACCCCCGTCATAGGGCTGCGTGACTCTATTAGTGGGCGACTCAAGTGTAAACAATTATGCGCTACTGTAGGTTACTGAACCTCTGGTTGATGGCCCTAATCAAGTTTTTGGGACTTTTTTGATCTAGCTTGAGCATGTAATTGGGTCATGGTAGAAAAAAGAAATGAAGGTAAATAAATCCTGAAGCAACCCATGTTGATGGTGAAGGGACTCAGGGATGTGATGGTTGTTTTCATCTAGCTGAATTGCCCAGTCAATAACAGTGCTCATTATGTTTCTTTTAAGCCATGCTAGGACAGATTGGTTGGTGCCTCTGAAAAGCTATTTCCCATGAAGGGTGCTTATTGTCATGAGGACAATACACTTAGTGTTCCTCTCTACACTTAATCTATAAATGTATGACTCTCTTGTATATGAAGTTGCTAGGGCTGTAATGTTGGGCCTCTTCTATCTGGATTTAAGGAGGCCCACGTTGCATAGGCTTCATCTAACGCTGTGTAATGTAGTAGCAATGTTTCTTTAAGAAGTAAGCTACTTAAGTTTACAACATCCAAACAAAGGTTTTCCTTTATATTAATTTAGTTAATTGTTGACCAATAGCAGTTTGCCATCGGCCTGTGGTGTAATTTAAAGTGTGTTCATTTGGTGTTGGTGAGAAGTTTATTCTGAATGCCGTGATGGATTGGTCCATCTGTAAGGTTTTTTCTTATTACATTGAAGCATAATCTCCATTGATGCCAATCAATTTACTTCAAACACGTAAATTATGTAAATATTTTCTAGTAGACAGTTAAGAAAAACGCAGTTGAGTTCTAGAAAGGAGGGGGGAGATGTTGGCCCCATGGCCCCCTCCAACTTTGCACACCGTTGTGTTGTACTACACGTGTCCGAGAAGCTTATCCCTCTCTTGGACGCAACTATTAACAATGACCGATGGAGCCCCAAACATCAACATGCACCATGGCGTTGGCATGCCCCCTTAGCGTTGATGTCCTGACAAGGATGGGACCAGAGTTTGGATCATGGCAGAACGGTCACATACTGCTAAGAGATGACTGGCAATCATGAAAAAAATTATATAGATTATCATATAATTTTAACGAAAAAAACAAACATGCTTTGCATTTTACATGTGTCTGAGTCAAGGATGAAATAATTGTTGTGGGTATACGTCTTGGTCCCAAGGTCCAGTTTATTTCCAGTCTCTGGGGGAGCCTAGCACAGCTGTGCTAATAGAGTCACAGATGTAGCGGGTGGCAATAGTTATGGGAGCAGAGCTATATTGATTACTTCCTGCCAGTGTCACCATCTATTTTCTTGGCCGCAGCTGCGCAGCATGGTGGCTTTCTGTGTGTTTAACCTCGCCTCAGAGTCTCTATGGCCTACTGGGGCCAGCTGGGCTCTTTCTCTAGCCACAAGCACACAATTGATAAGATTTGTGAAATATACACGTGTGTGTGTGTGGGTGGGTGTGGGTGTCATCCTGGGGGGTGGGCATGTGCCCCAGGATCGTGTGTGGAGGTGGGATTTCAGAAATTGAGAATACACTACAATTCATGGTGGAACACTGAGAACATGCACTGGGGGCTTTGGGAGGGGGGCGGGGGGTGTGGACCCTAAATCAAATGGGATGCTCCAATACACCAGGGAAGCTCCCTCCCTCCCACTCACTATTATGTTGTTGTACCAGTCCTTCATGTAATTTTTTTTTTTTAATCTATGCTCAAAATAGTGCATTTGAGGCGATGCCAACCTAAATTCAAACCCCAGGACCCTGCCTTGCCTAGCTCAGCTTGGCTCTGTAGAGCGGGATCTCTGCAGAACTGAATAATTCATAACGCTTAGAGTGCGCTGAATTTCCCCCATCCCCCACGCACTTGCATACAAAACTCAATATGCCACACACACATGCAGCACAATGCCACCCACAAGCATGCAAATGCGGCACGGTGCTGTTACACCGTGCAACGCTGCACATCCCTGCAAAGATCAGGTCAATGCATGTCGTTTGGTGTAATTTGTAGTTTAGGTTTATACTCGGCATTTGATTTGGACCTCTTACAAAACACATGTATGCAAATTTTCTCTAACTGACATTTCCTCTAACTGAATAAAGTTGAGTGTGTGGACTGCATGAGAGGAAGAGAGAAACGGATGGAGAGCTGGAGCAGGGAGTGGCTGATTCAGACTCCTCTCAGGGCGTTAAGGATGATTGCAGATATGGTGGTGGTGGTGGAAGGAGGTAAGGGTGGGGGGGACTGAGTTAAGTAGAGGGGAAGGGAGTGGACAAGAAAGGGGCCAGCAAGAGAGCTGTTGAAGGATGGAGGCCCAGATCAATAATCTGTAACCTTGCGCTGTGGCTGTAGGTGGGTGTGACCATGTTGTCGTGGGAGCCGTTGCTCCAATGGGAGACTGGTGTAGTGGTCATCTGGCCCAGCCTGGTGCTTTATGGGCTATGGCGTCATCCTGTGCTCATGGATTGACTGCACCAATAAACTATTATGGCTTGGTTTTTTTTTTGCATTCCATTTGGCTTTTTGCATCCCATCATGTTTTCTATTATAATGCTTTCCATTGATGTTTTGTGTTTGGTAAACAAAAGCAGTGGGAGGCATAAGAAGCATTGCTTTGCTCGTGCAGTAACAATTGTTTTTAAAGGGGTGTGCTGGCCCTCTTTGTTCAGCAACTGCATGTGTATTCATCTACTTTTTACCATTAGAGATGGTGTGCAAAAAGTCTTGATGACAATTTAGTACATCTGAAGTCAAAGGTTGGGGTCTGGTCTAGATCAGTGCTTCTCAAACCATGGGTCGGGCCCAGAACCAGGGTGCTGCACAGTGGCTAATAGGAGACACTCCAAATAATGCATTGTATTTGATTGACTGTTAAACTGGCGGGTCGCTTTCTTTCAAGCTGTAAGAACTGCCATAAAGGTTCATTTGGAAAATCAAGTTGTATATTTTTCGGGTTATTTATGTTGTCTAAGGGGGCCCCTTGGGCAGAGGGTCAAGCTTTACTGAGCCCTATAGCGGTTCTAGATAACTTCCAGGTGAAGACACTCCTGGCTATGACTCTTGGGTGAACTCTTCCATCTGGCCATTCCCTAAAAAAACAGCTGTACCAATGCTCTTCACACCTAATCAATCAAGCCCTCAATGAGTGTCTTCGCTCTCTCCCTCCCTGGCCTCCGTCTAGGACCGTAAGCTGACCAAAGCAGAGCGACAGCGCTTCAAAGAGGAGGCGGAGATGCTGAAAGGCCTCCAGCATCCGAACATCGTCCGCTTTTATGACTTCTGGGAGTCGCCCCAGAAGGGGAAGAAGTGCATCGTGCTGGTAACGGAGCTCATGACCTCAGGGACACTTAAAACGTGAGTGTTTGTTGAAAAGCAATCACTGTTCGAACTTGAATACATTTGGAATGGCATGTCTTCAAATGTGCATGGGGTCTTCCGGCCAAGCTTATGTTATACAATATTTAATAATATAATAATACTTTTAAATCAATAGTTGTATTGATTTGATATAGCGTTGAGTCCTCTGTGTAATAAGGAAAGCCTAAGTGCTTAATCAATGGTCCATTATACTCCGTTCCTCAGTTAAGAAGGCAACGTTTGTCTCTTCCTCTTCTCAGCTACCTGAAGCGTTTCAAGGTGATGAAGCCCAAGGTGCTGCGGAGCTGGTGCAGACAGATCCTGAAGGGCCTCCACTTCCTGCACACCCGGACCCCCCCCATCATCCACAGGGACCTCAAGTGTGACAACATCTTCATCACTGGTCCCACGGGCTCAGTGAAGATTGGTGACCTTGGACTTGCTACTCTCAAGAGGGCCTCCTTCGCCAAGAGTGTCATAGGTAAGCAACTGGACCACCACTAGGGCTGGGAGGCTTTCGCTATATGATTTGATTAAAAATGTAGTCTTGATTCCCAATTTAAAATGATTCTCAATAGAGTACATAGTTGTGCTCATTGCAGAATCTACTCCAGATTGCTGTGCACGCAGAAAGGCGGTTTGTCAAATGATGACATGAAGCAATAGTGTATTTAATAAATTTTTACAATAATGTAAACGCAAAAAAAGGCACACGTGCAACAAACTGGGGACAAAATAATAATAATTTGGAAATTGGCTATCATAGAAGATGAGAATCGTGATCTATCCTGAATCGCCATTCATTAATTATTTCCCCCCCCCCAACCACCACCCTCATGTGAGTCCATGCATCACAACTTCTAGGTGAAGTTGCGCATCACCTAGATGCTCCCATTGGTCACTTGTATGGTGCTCTCTGCAGGCACACCAGAGTTCATGGCGCCGGAGATGTACGAGGAGCACTACGACGAGGCGGTGGACGTGTATGCCTTTGGGATGTGCATGCTGGAGATGGCCACCTCCGAATACCCGTACTCGGAGTGTCAGAACGCCGCCCAGATCTACCGCAAAGTCACCAGTGTGAGTCTCGCTTCGACAAATGTCACTTCTTGATGACTTTCAGAGGGAGTAGGGAGTGGCACGTAAATTCTTTCAACAGTCAGTAAGAACCGTTAACACAATAACAAAGGTTTTCTAATGTGTTAATATTGCACAGTTCGTCAATCATCATGAGTAAATATTTCTGTATCGTGAGTCAATGCTTCCGTCCTCTTTTTGAAATAGGTCGCACAGAGGTGAGGTGACGGCCTATTTTAGTTATGTTTCATGCAAATGTCACGTAGGCTGTCGTGATCAGGGCTATGGAAGCTTGTGAGCCATATGGCCTCACACAGGAACACCCAGCTGTTCCTCGTTCTCTAGATTAAGCCTTTGGGGTGTTTCCCATTTATTTTCCTTGACTATACAGCCCAGTCACGCATGCAGCCGCAGCCATGTTATTAGATTGGGGGCAATTCCCATATCGGTAAAGGGTATTGATCTACCCTCCCACACTTGGCTTGGATCCAGTCAGATGTGTGACCATCATCTAGCCTATGTCAAAGCAGAGAGGTGCCCTTCCACCCATGTAAATGGCAGGCCAGCACCCTTCAAGTATCTTTCTCTTGATGCTGTGCTCTGCGTTATTGCTGTATGCATATCGGAAAATACCATGCCGGGACCACTAGAGACTATTAATAGAGACCGATCAAAGAGAAACTCGTTTGGTACTTTAAATCCTCTCATGACATGCATACACCGATGTCGACGGCTTTCCATTCCCTATCCAATATCAAATGAGTCTGGAATGATAGGAATTAATGAGCTGTCAAGATATGCAAACATGTATACAATTTGCGGCAGCAAAGGTTTAGTTGAAGGTTTCATGATTTCCGTCTTATTTGTCTAGTCCCTCTCTACTATTTCTTCACCCATGCACTACTTTAGTACAGCATTGTCTCGTCCTCATGGTTGACTTGGTTTCCCTCTCTCCAGGGCGTGAAACCAGCCAGCTACAATAAGGTCATGGACCCTGAAATCAAAGAGATTATTGGGGAGTGCATTTGCCAAAAGAAGGAGGAGCGGTGAGTTCTCAGCCCCCAATGCTCCATCAAGATGCCCTCCGACAGCTCTATTAGCACTGTGTGGCGCAGCCTCTCTGCATTAGTTCTCTCCTGACAACTTGTGCCTTTACCTGCAATACTGAGTTTATACAAAGAGAAATAACCGTGACAAGCTCTCGATGTCCCACTGAGAGTGGTTGAGGGTTTACCTTTTCAGAGGGGTGTATTTCAGCCATTTGGGAACATCAAGAACTTCAGTGCTTCGACGACTCCAAGCACTATATCCCTTAATGATATAATTACAGTGTCTGAGAGAAGACAAGTTTTTAATATATAAATAAGTCGCCTTTCAACAAAGGCAAGCCAAGGCAAAGTCTGTCTGCAAACACCAAGTGGGAAACTCTCCCACTTGGTGCAGTCCTGTGACCGACCTGTCTTCTCCCACAGGTACTCCATCAAGGACCTGCTGAACCACGCTTTCTTTGCGGAGGACACGGGTGTGAGGGTGGAGCTAGCGGAGGAGGACGATAGGGAAAAGGCCTCCATTGCTCTTAAGCTGTGGGTGGAAGACCCTAAGAAGCTCAAGGGCAAGTACAAGGAGACCGGCGCGATAGAGTTCTCCTTTGACCTGGAGAAGGACATTCCAGAAGTGGTGGCGCAAGAGATGGTGAGTTAATTCATGCTTTTATCCAAACTGACCTACAGTTCATTGTTTAGATGTATACCATTAAGGAGCAAAGTTGGGCATCAGAATGACTACAGGATATTCTGTGAACCTCAGATGTAGCCCATCCTTACCACTGCACTATCCTTTTTTTTGTATTGGTTTACATACAAATGGAAATGGTCTTCCGGTGGATATATGTATTCATTCAAATATAAGCTCTTACTTAAAAAAACAATGGGGCTGGCTGGAACAAAGCTTTAATTGAGGTTGTATACCTGATACCTGCTGGACCTCTTTTTGGGGTTTTAGTGCCAGCGGTGCCCTTATCTCATCATTGGGGAATGCGTAGTCCTTCTGATAGCAAACTCTTCACTTCGTGGAATCTAGTTTTTGCTGTTTTCTCCCCTCTCTGTTTTTTTGTTTTGTGTCTTTCGAACTCCTTAGATAAGCCACAGAATGATTCCAGCACAGGGAGCCCTCTTGTTGTGTTTGAATGCTCCTCATTGAATATCGGCAGGTGGAGCCAAATGGGTGTGGCTAAAAGACAGATTAGTC
>JAOSLM010000001.1:12011628-12024951 GCA_025629765.1 Eleginus gracilis | reverse complement strand
ACGTTGTATGTCCGCGTTCCACCCGAGCCTTGTGTTTCGGAGTGGAGCAGCAAAAGACGAGGAGGGAAGGGTGTTTGTCTTTTGTTCTAAATGGGTGCGAGTTGAGGTCACTGTCGTGAATGACATCCAGTAATACTTTACCTTACTGTATGTCAGCCAACTAATCCTAACGCTAGTGCTAAAACTTTTAATTATTTTTATATTTTCAGCCTTTATGTTGCTTTTCTTTTTCTCACTGCCAACTGCTGCAGTCTACCAAGCTGTGGAAGCTAGGCTTTGCCAGTAATGATTTACTTTTGGGAGGAGGGAAGTCATGTTGGCCAGCAGCACAACTGGACAGCCTGCCCCTGTGTCACAGCAGCCTTGGACACCACTGTGGTGACTCAGTACTCCGCCTCTTGCACTCTTACAAAGCAGACTCGAGATTAATATCTAAATTCTTAAGGCAGACAAGCTGGAATCTGTAAAGATTTCAAATAATTTTAGTGTGTTTGGCCACTGTAGAAATTCTGAGTTATTCAATTTGTCGATCCCATTGTGCTGCATTGAGGATGGGGCCGTTATCATGGTTTGGCTTTGTTTTGTTGTGAACATTGTTTAAACTCCCTGAACCCAGCTCCTGATCGAGGTCCTCTGCCTCTCTGATTCCCTTAAAATAGCTTTTCTATTTCCTCCTGTTGTCACCCCCTCCCCGCTCACTCCACCCAGCCACCCACACCACTCTGTCTCTCACATGCACGCTAATACTCCTCTTCTGATGGCTTTCCAGTGTAAAAATAATCCCCCCTCCGTCAGGTGGAGTCCGGCTTCTTCCAGGACAACGACGTGAAGACGGTGGGCAAGTCGATCCGGGACCGCGTGGCGCTGATCAAGTGGAGGCGCGGGCGGACCGTGTCCGTCGCCGTCCCCGCGGACCAGGGCGACGCGGCCCAGACCGCCCCGGCGGCGGGCCTCTCGTCCGGGGCCACGAACGCAGGGCAGCCCCCTCTGCAGGAACCGGAGGAGACTGAGGCAGACCAACACAGCCGGCTGGGTAACCTACCAGCCAGCGCCACCTCTGTGGCGTGTAAGAGACTCTATTGTCTAGAAGTAACACAGATCCTGACCCCTTCACCTTGTCATGTGCTAGTGTGTGCCGTGTGTGTTTAATGCCTTACATGTACGCTTGTGTCCCTGCAGCAGACTGCACCTTCGACAGCGGCCTGGGCTCGGCGGTGTACTCTGACTCCCACAGCAGCCAGCAGAGTGTCCTCTACCAGTCCCTGCAGGAGCCCGTCACCATGGTTACACAGCAGGTCAGTGTGTAGGAGCATAATTCACCCCCATATGGTCCGTGATCAATTATGTTAACATATGGACACGCTCCCGACAGACCTGGGCACATTCAATGGCCACGCGTGTTTGTGTTTGACATTATAATTAGGATGATTAAATTAGAATGTACTCCTAAGACGTGCTCAAATCAATTAACGAGAAACATTGACCATTATGTGTTTTTACATTACGTCTTGGCAGCCATAGAGACATGCTCACTTGGTATCATTACATTTGTCATTATTTTTCATCTGCATCCCATGTTATTGTTTGGTGTGTGTGTTTGTGGTGAGTAACGTGTTTTGCCCTTGGGTTGCTATTGGATCAGTGCCAGAGCATTGGTCCACACCGGTCCCCTGAGCGGCCGCGCTCCTGTGAGCGAGGGCAAGTCTGGCGAGGGCCTCTGGATCCAGAGTTCACCAGGTCCGTGGCGCGTAGAGGAAGTGCCTCCGTCATTGACACTCTCAGGGCCAACCAGATCGCCCAGCTGCACGCCCTGCTCGATGCCCAGAACAAGAGATCAATAAGTCCGACCTTCTCAGCGTCTGGGAGCCAAAGCGAGCTGAGCTCCAATGACTCTGAAGCCGAGGACGGCTTCCCCGGTCATCAGACTCCTTCGCCGCTGACGTGGCTCCCCCCCGGCCTCAAGCGCTCAGTGTCCCGTCGCCATAGCGACACTTCCACGGTGCCCCTCGATGGCAGGATGGATATGTCCGCCGTTGCTTCCGGGCGTAGACACTCAGACCTCAGCAGTCTGCTCATTGTACACTCCCAACATCAGCTCCAGCAGCAAATGGGAGGCCGCATGTGCCCCGTCTGCCTCCATTTGTTAATGCTCAGGTCTCAAGAGGTAGGTCGGCCCAGCCCGTCTTATGCCGTGCCAGCGCACCACTGTCTATGCAGCCTGCAGCAGCCGCAGCACCAGAACCCCTGTGGGACGACGGCCTCTTTGGGCACGGGGGTCCCCAAAGAGCACAGCGATTGCTCAGACTTCTCTGTGCTTCAGCAGTCCTTGTTCAACATAATCGGCCGCAAGTCCGCCCCCAGTCATGTCACGGCCAGCCACGTCAGACCCCTGCTGCACCCACCGGCGGCCAGTAGGCCCGTCCAAAGCTACGGAGACGGCAGCCTCAAGTTCCACTCCTCCAGCGGCACGCGTCCACAGGACCGCAGAGCCAGTTACTGTTGTGGAGAGTCTCAGTTCAGCAAGGCGGTAGGAGTGGTAGGTCACGCTGAGGGACTAGTCCTCCTCCCCCCCCAGTCGCTGCTCAGGCCTGATGCCTGTATAGCTGATTCCTGTTGGCTTGTAGGCGGCAAAGCAAAATATCCCCTGGACATGCTACCTGCATAGATCGCCACAGCTTAACATCCTCTTCTGAAAAATCAATGATCCCAAGATCATTCTGTTGGGGGGGGGGGGGGGAGATCTTGCTGAGCTTCTGACTAACCTAACCAATCCCTCTCCTTCAAGCCAGCCTTTATATTGTAGTTTGTAGTCTTTGCTTCACTGCTGTCTATACGTCTATAGAAATGGCCCTGCTTGTATTGCATCAACCCTCCTCTACCAATGAGCAGAAGAACTCTGGTTAAATGATGCGCTGGGCATTTAACCCCTCTCCCCTTTCCTAACCGCTTAGCGCTGGTCCACATCTGCCGCACTTCTGCCGCTTTCTTTTGAGACGGATGTTGTGCGACCTCATTTTGAGTCTCCATCCTCTCATTATATCCACTTCCTGTACTATTCATGTCCTTTCTTGTTGATTCCAATTATATTTGCCATGTTCTGAAATAACTTCCAATGGGTCTATTGTTTCCTGATATTTTGTATTCCTTTGTCCGTTTAGCTCAATCCGACGGGAGTCCACAACCAACCCCCTCCCCAGGTCCTTCCACCCTCGGGTCTGGCTGCACACACCCACCTGCAGTACCTCCAGCTGGGACAGAGCTACCCTGCTGCCAATGTCCAGCATGCGGCCAACTTCTCGGCTCAGAATTCGGTATTGCCGATTGCTCAACAAGTTTCCCAGAGCTACCCAGCACCGCCTCAACAGCAGTGTCAATCAGCCCAGGGCTACTCTGATCCAACTCAGCAACAAAACACAGCGGTGTTCTCCATGCATGTTCAGCAGCCCCTGTCGGGCGTCGGAGAATCGACTAGCACACCTTCACAGCCGCTATCAAGCGGTTACCCAGCTAGCTCTCTGGCAGCCCCTGCCCAGTGTCTCCCCAGCCTGTCACCAGGCATCGCTCCACAGAGCTGCACCGCACCGGCTCTTTACAACCAACAGCTCCCACTTCAACCACAGCAACAGCAGCACTTGCAGCACATACAACAAGCCAGCGTCCAGCAAACGCAGAAGGCCGGCCAGGTGCATGTTCCATCTCAAGGTCCACATGGCCAACAAACCATGCATGCCCTTCAACAACAACAACAGCAGCAGCAACAGCAGCAACAACAGCAGCACATGAGCAATCAGCAGCCTAGCCTTCAGTCTCAACAGGCTTCATTTCAACCGCAAGCTGCAGCAGCACTGCATCCGCCGTCGGCTGTTCAGCACCAGAGCCTTCACCCCTCCCAACAGGTTCCAACCCCGGCCTCTCAGCTCTACTCCATGGCAACCTCCCCCATGCCACAAGCCCCCGCGGGTTACCCAACCGCAAGCCAGCCTGACTCCGGCCCTCAGAGCCAGTATGCGCCTGCGTACTTCAAGGCACCGGGGCAGACCTTCCTGCCTGGCCCTCAACAGGCCACTGTTCAGCAGGGAACACCCCAGAACCTACCAGCCTCTGCCCAGCATACCCAGGCGGCAGTCGGCCAACAACAGGTAAGTGTTTTGATTGTTATAACTACTACGCTCCCGCTCCTTTTTTATTTATTTTTTTATTTTGTTGTTTTCTCTGACCGGTCTTTTTTCTATTCCTCATCAGTTTGTCCCTTATCTCAAAATGGCTGCTTTCCTGAATCAGGTAGAACTCCCTTTAATCTTTTCACAAAAAACAGTTGGAGGGAGTAAAAATCATTCTTATTCGTGTTAAATTGTATGAATGTTTAAAATGTGTATTTAAACAAAATGAGAAGCAGCTGTGTTTGAGAGTGGTGGACGACTGACAAACCATTCCGGAACTAGAGTTTCCTCCTACACGCTTCCAGCCGAGCTCTGAAACTGAAATGGTCCTGAAAACGTTTGCAGTGGTTTCAATTTGATATATTAGCGTGTCAGTCCTTTCAGGCCTGCTGTGTCTGCCTAGCTCTATGCGACAGAGTTGCTAGTAGATCAACAGCAGACACTGGCTGGATGCCTGCTCAGGGACGGAATAGAAGCAGGAATGTTCCCCGGGGTCTAGGCTAGGGAAAACGGCGGCCAAACATGAGACATGGATTCCATGTATTGGTCCAGAAATCTCCAGTCTTTCATATTTTCCCTTCCAATTTCCTTTTTCTAGAATGTTCCTGCTGGTCATTGCGTTCCTCAGCATGAACAAAATGGACATACTCTCAACCAATCAAACTTGAGTGCGATTCCACAGGCATTGCCATCTCAACAGCCATTGGCTCAGGTCGCTACCCAACAGCAACTTCCACACCTGCAGATTTCCACCCCGGCACATCCACCCCAGGTAACTCCCACTGTGAAACAGTTTTTACAACACCTCTTTCTGAAATTTCTCTTTTCCTGGAAAAACAATCGAGGTGCTGTCGATATTTTGGGTATTTTTTTACTAGTGTTTTACCCCTAACATTATGGGCTCAAACCCTTTGCTTCTGATGACTTGATTATATTTCGCCTCTCTTCATAGCATTCTTCCCAGCCGCCCTCATCGTACCCGGCTATCCAGGTGATGACGGCCGCTGGCGAGCCCTGCCGCTCTCTGCCCTGCGCTGCCCCGCCGTTCTACCCCTCCCCCGCCTCACTCGCTCCCATCTTCCTCTCTCACGGCCAGCCTTTCCCCCCTGCCTCGTCACTCTCCCCCCTTCACGGCGAGGGCACTCTGGCGCCCGTCACGCCCGGGCATCTGATCCCGTCCCCCGGGCTCAGCATGCACGTCCCCGTACCCTCAGCCCACCAATGCGCCTCGGTAGCCGGCCTCGAGGCTCTTCACGCGCAGCCTGTGATAGTCACAGCAACCCTTGGCACACACAACACACAGGGTGCACACGCACAACTTCCCCCGCCCGCCGGCACCGAGCCCCTGAAACAGGTAACTCTGCAGGCTGCGAGAGGCCTGTTTGCTAAGGAGGTGTGAAGTGGAAGGAAGTTGTGGGTTATTTTTGCATGTGTTGCAATGTGTTGTTGGTGTGGGTTCAATCTTATCTTGGGTGTGCACATTTTGACATTTGGTGATAACCTTTTTAGTTGATCACCCTTGGAGTGTTTATTTTTGCACATATTTTTGAGAGACTGCAAAATAAACGTTTGAACTACGTAACTTTGAACGCAGGTTGCTCAATTAATGGTAGAGTAATAAAATATCCTGTATACAAAACAGATTTGACACCAGCCAAAATAAAAATAACAAGACAAATTCAAGTGATGCATGGTCTTTTTGTCTGATGCAGGTTCAGCAGCCCATCCAGCCAGGCCAGAAAGACTCCGTCCCCATGGCTCAGCTGGTCCAGGTGGCCCCACCCGTCCAACACATGCAGCGAGAACAGTCTGCGGTCTTTGTTCCACCTGTGCAGAGTGGGCCGTGCTTTGGCACCACTGCAGCGAGCGACCAGCTGGATCCCAACCAGAACCCCTGCCAAGTCCCTCTACAGGGGCAAGCCCAGCACCAGGCACCGAGCCAGGCTGCAACGCCACAGCCTTCCTCCTCCACCACCTCCACAGAGAGAGCCTCGTCAGGACCTACGAGTTCCAGTGCCACCGTGACTCAGCAGATACCGACCGTCGGCCCGGGGACCTTGGGTCAGGGCCAGACGGAGAGCAAGCTTGAGGTAGTGTGTGTGTGTGCGTGTGCGTGTGCTTCCTTGTTGGCTTATGCAGCTTCCTGCACACCCACGCATCCACTCATACTTTATTTCCCCTTGCTTTCACAATTCTGGCAGAAATGTAATCTCTGAAAATGAAACGCCTGATACTTCAAGTACCATAATCCATTTCCCCTGCCTTTTTTTGTGATCTGTCCCGTCTGTAGGATCAGGTGGTGGAGAAGCCGACGGCAGGACAGAGTTATGACAGGTACTAGCTTACCTCCTGTCAACGACCACATCCAGGCGAGCCCTGCTGACGCTGACACACAAACTGCAGTGACTCATTTTAAATCAATTTAATGTCCCCCTTTTAATAACATGTCTGCCACAGAACGTTCAAAGGGGTTTGGTCTGAATGAATTACTACAGAACCTTGATGATGTCTGTTTAATTTCCAAAAACCAGTGTGAACTCAGACGCCACCTCGGGGAAGGAGATGAGCGACGGTTGTGAGGGGACACACGGCGGCAAAGGAGAGTGCAAGGTCCGCAAGCACCACCGCAGGTCCACACGCACGCGCGCCCGCCAGGAGAAGATCAACAGGCCCAAACTCACCATGCTCAACGTGGGTTTGCTCTCTGGACAAAGGCACATTTTGGTCCATACTGGCCATGAGTGTCATGGAAACGTGGATAATTTCTTTTTCTTCTTTCCGGTGCAGGTTTGTAACACGGGGGACAAGATGGTGGAATGTCAGCTCGAGACCCACAACCACAAAATGGTGACGTTCAAGTTTGACCTGGATGGAGACGCACCGGAGGAGATCGCCACTTACATGGTAGGTTTCACACTGTCTCAGGCCGGGGGAGTCATTTCTACCTCGGTTACATCCGTTTGGGATCACACTCCTGGTTTCATGCTGCTTCCTCCAAACAACCCTGAAACTCCCAGTTGCTGCAATGCAGCAAAACAGTCACTTCTCCTGCAAGGCCTTCTCCTTCTCGTTTCCCCCGCATTTGTCTTCACCCCTCCAAAGCAAAGTTTGACAATTCATAGACGTGTGCTAATACATGAAAATTTATGTTTTTATTTTTTTCCAATGGAGTCAAACGGATACTAAATAATTATTTTGAGATTAAGCTCCACTTGGGCTGTGTAGAGTTACACAAAAGCCATCGGTTGGAAAGGGTAACTAATCTATATGAATTTCATTAACTGCCTGTGGTCAATTTGCCATTTCTACTCGGGTTGGGAGGTTGCCGGTTTTTTCAACAAAGCCTTTTTCTGCCCACGAATGAATGGCTTAAATATAGGACGGTTCCGTGAAGTGGTGGGTTGGTGTTTTTCTCTATTGTGCATAACAACGTTGCCATGGATGCTCGCATTTCAATTCCCCAAATGCTAGCTTCAAACAAGGGAGGCTTTTTGAAAATAATGGATGGGACAATAACAAGAAGCTGAGCATGTTAATCGAGCTTTACTGCATATGTGTCCCCTTTTTGATTTTCCAATTCTCAGTAAAAGCTGAAGTAGTGGGTTGCAGTGTATTGATTACTAATTTTAAAACCTGTTTCCTCTCGTCTTTGGTTGCGGCCTGTCCCGTGTGTTCAGGTGGAGAACGACTTCATCCTGCTGCTGGAGAAGGAGGCCTTCATCGAGCAGCTGAAGGATATCGTGGACAAGGCGGAGGACATGCTGAGCGAGGACACAGAGGGAGAGAGGAGCTCGGACCAGGGCGGCAGCCCCCAGCAGAGCCAGGGTCCTGGGACCCTCATGACCTCCGAGGTGAGGGTAGGGGCTGTCGGCTGAGTGCCCATGCCTTGGATACGTCAGTCCTGACGCCACTGGTCTCAGGATTTGTTTACAAGCCTCTCGCATGTGCGTGTGCCAACAGCTGAAGCCAAAAGCTAGGAATGCTGCTGATGTTACACTTTTGGTGGCTGTATTCTAAATCTGTGGTTTGGTCTATCTTGACATTTATTTTGATGCATCCATCCTGTATTAATAGCTCTCATTTTGTTCAGGGTTCGAAGGCCACTACGCCACACACACCCCAACAAGTTTATCAGCAAAACGGTAAGGACTTTCTTATTACTGCCTAATCTTTAATGGGCTTTTATGTATAGATAAGGGCTCATAACATTTAATTAGCCCCACGTGGTGGCTGTGGGCTTCCGATGGCGAGATTTCCTGCTTGAGTAGACAGTCGCTCTGAAGTGCTCCTTTGGGCTCGGAGATCGGAAGGGCCAGGATTGGATAGATTAAGTCTCAGGGGAAGCCCCACTTCTGTTGTATTGTTCATGATCAGCAGCCGTATCCTCTTCCTTTTTGTTCCACAGAGTTTCTTCATAACTCACCCATCTTTACACAGATTTATTAATAACTCTGCCCTTCAAACCAAGTTGATGGCTCTCTAAAGATTTATCCTCCCGTCTGTCTCTTGTGTCCTTGACAGTGCTTCACACGGGCAAGCGGTGGTTCATTATCTGCCCGGTGGCTGAAACGCCCACGACGCCAGAGGAGAAGCCCTCATCTCAAAGCACCACAGCCAAAGGTACAAGCGCATCATATGAGCATTTTAATATTCATCTGCCATTCTGGAAGGTTGTATCGCTCAATGTGATTGCGCTCCGTTGGGATTCTGTAATGTGGCCATTTTAAATGCGACGTTGTTTTGCATCAATTCCCTATTTATTTATTTTGCTGGTAGATGTTTGCCAGTCACACCGTCTGTAATTAATGCATAATTATCTTTCCCCTATAAATGCATACCAATTTATATGTCTAGCACGTTTAACGTGGGGGCTGCTAGCTGTCCAATTGTTTGACCAAAGACTAGAGGATGCATATTGTTTTTCTGCTAGATGGCTTGTACTATGTTCAGTTGATTTTTAGCATTTGTGTTTCGCCTGCTGGTAATGCTGAAGAAAGGGTGTGTGTTTATGCTGTGGAGGTCAGTTATGTAAGAATGCTGCTGCAGTTGCTTACAGCGGTAATGGGGGAGCCTAGTGTATGATGTAATCATCCACCACCACTGGACCCCACCCTTCTTCTTGCAATATCCACCGGCCAACTTTCATCTTCCTTATTTTATCTTCTTGTTTATTTTTTTCATTGATGTTTTATTTTCTATTTTCAGAGTCTGAAAGGGCTGGCGCTTCTTTAGTCTCCTCCAGCGGCAGCAGTTCCACCACCACTGCAGCCCCGGCTCCGTCCTCTGGGCCTTCCATCCCCTCTCCCCCTGCTGCTCAGAGCTCAGCACCGCCCCAGGACCCCACTGTTGGCGAGGCTCGAGTGAAGCAGCCGCAGCCCTGCAGTTCCACACATAATCTCTCCAGTGTCAACCACCACAACTCCATCCCTGTAGATGAGCACTGCATCTCCCTGGTCACGGACATACCGTGCTGCCCGCTCGCTCCGCCTATGTCTCTGGATGTGATGATGGACCACAAGGCTGCGGCCGGTGGCCTGGCCTCCTCGGCGCACAATCAGACCAAGTCCAGTCCGACCGGAGACCCGCCCCCTCCGCTGGGCTCCCAGCAGCCGGTTGTCCTGCAGCAGCCGTACGCCACCCCCATCCAGCCGGGGGCCGTGACCTCGCAGCCCCAGAGCCCGGCACACCAGAGCTCCCAGCTGGCCCAGACCTCCGGCCAGCAGCAGCAGCCCGGCGCCCCCGGGGAATCGGACAGTGAAATGCCCCGAAGGGTGGAGTTCGTCGACCGCACCATCAAGACCCTGGACGAGAAGTTGCGGAACCTTTTGTACCAGGAGCACGCCCCCGCACAGGCCCCAAGCAACGCCTCTGACTCACAGGGCTCTGCCGGCACCGAGGGCACCAGCTCCACACCAGTGTCTGACGGCCAGAGCTGGGACATAGCGCTCAACAAGAAGAAGGGGGATGCTCTGGTATGCATGTGCAGTTTGTGTCTTTGTGCAAGTACATGGGTATGGGCGTGTGTTTTTTGTTTTGTGTGGTCAGCTCTTTGCATGCAGCCATCAATCATTTCTTGGTTAATGACACTGTCACCGTTTCCCTGCAGTCTGCGATCGATTTGGCAATTGACTGTAATCAGGGAGACTAATACTGGGTTTAGGCAGAAGGAAACGGTTGCAAAATTATAGCCATCAGACAGATGGTGCTGCCCTGTTGGCTTCTTAATGTTGTCCTTAATATGTGTGTGTATTTATGTCTGTGCATATGAAGGCCTCCAATGGATTAGCCCAGACTCACTCTTCAGAGCGAGTTCAGGCTGCTGACTAGCATGAGTTTACAATTCATTACATTCAAATATTCAACCCCACCTTTTTCTCTGCCCAAGCCCCAGATTCCTGAGCGCACGGAAATGGTGGGTGCCCAGACAGACTCTGCAGCACCAGGTTAGTGAATGGAATTGTGATTTTTCTCATCTGTAATAAAACGTTTCCATTCTGCTTGTATCGTAAATAATACTTCTGGCATCATAATGGCTCCTGATCCCCTCTCAGTCACTGAAGCATTACCCAGGACATGTTGTCAAAATGATTCACCAACCAAAAGTCGTTTCCAAGTAAGTATTATTTACATCAATAAAAATGTTCTTTGATTAAAAATGTTATTGAGCTAAAGTACTTGCGATCTTTCCTTTTTCTAACTTAATCATAATTGAATATTTTTAATAAGCTGCTTGAAGGAATACATTAAAAGATTAATTTATTTTGTCATATTTATTTTCTCAGATCGTTCCCACTCCTCCAGATGTAATCTGTGGTCTAGAGAAAGGCAGAAAGAGCCACAGCTCCTGCAGTTCACCAGTGCCCTCTAGTGGCTCCGGAGGGTCTCGTGCCCACACCCAAGGCTCGGACAACAGGGAGAAGGGCTCACTGGCCCTGGGCAAGTTCTCTGTGACCACTGCGACACTGGAGGACGGGGCTGGGGAAACGACCAGACCTCCACCGAGTAACCGTTACTCAGCCCCTCCAGACCTTTACCAGGACACCCCCGTCACCTCCAGCCCCGACGTCACCCCCGTCCACCTCCCCCACGCCAAGACCGTGGATGGCCCCGGCCGGCCCTACTCAGACTCGGCCGACGACGACAGCAGCAGCGTGGCCCGCCCGACCCCGCCCTCCAAGACGTCGTCGGAGCATGGCGGTGGCGACCTCATGAAGCGAGCGGTGGCGTTCCTGCGGCGCTCGGGCCACAGCAGCAGCAGCACGGTGCACAGCTCGGACTTGCCCGGCCGCCAGCCCGTGGTGATGAACGGCCACGCACCCTCGCCCGCCGCGCCCTCGTCCTACATGAGCAGTGACAACGACTCTGAGTTCGAAGATGCGGACATGAAGAAGGAGCTGCAGAAACTGAGGGAGAAGTAAGACAGCCGGTTATGCAGCGACTGCCCACTTGCTTTTTCTTTATTCTGGTTTAAAAATAAGAAACGGTCTGTAACCATCTTTACAGTTCCTGGAATGCATTAATTTTTTCTATTGTTAACCATCTTGTATATTAAGCACTTTAAACTAGTCTAATTTAGACTTTATTTTCTATTTTGAATTGCCGTTTGATGTGTGAATGCTGGGTGAGGTTTGCAAGGAAAACAAAGCAATCTATTCTATTCTAAGATGCCCGTCTCAACCAGTAACCAGTGCATGTCTCTGCCTATCTCTCTCCTCCGCCTCACCATTAGACACATGAAGGAGATCTCGGAGCTCCAGGCCTTCCAGAGGAATGAGATAGAGCGGTTGTACACCGAGCTGGGGAAGACCCTGCCCCCCAGTGTGGGACTGCTCCACGCAGCGCCCCCCAGTGGCCGCAGACGGAGAGCCAGCAAGCACAAGCTGAAGGCCGGGAAGCTGCTCAATCCCATGGTGCAGCAGCTCAAGAACAACCTCAACACCGGTGAGAGTGCGTGTGCGCGTGTGTGTGTGTCCCATCCATCTCCCCTTGCTCATGATATACCGAGAACATATTAGTTGTTTTGTTTCTGTCATTCTAGGTAGGTGTACTTCATAAAAAAACGACTCATGGTACATGCCGCCCCCACCTCCTACCCTGTTGTTCTATCCAGGTGAAAGCACCGCCAGCTCATCCGGTTCGCCCGCCAAAAGCTCTGTCCTTTCAGACGGCTCGCTGCACTCAGGTGGTGGGGGCAGCAGCAGCTCGGTGACGGGGCCCGCCGCTGCCCCGGAGCAGGTGCTGACCCAGCAGCCCTGTTCGGTCAAGGGCTCCTTCTCCTCGGACAACATCTACGCTGGGCTGCAGGGCGACGGCGTGGCCCCCCATGCGGGCCCCGGCCAAGGTACGCCTTGCACACATCCCCAGCCATGAGCCAAGCCACGCCCATTCTTTATTTCTTTCTGTTTCTTTCTTCCTTTTTTGGCCTCGCTTCCTCATGCAAATACTAACTGTGTATAAACGACACGATGCAACACGATTTTATAATGCATACATTGAAAATGGGAGCCAAACGCGCAAAAGTTGTTATTTTGGACACTAATGGTTGGGGTTTTACCGAATTGAATTTGTACTTGTAATTGCTGCGTATGAGACGAGATGACACGTAGGCATTTAGAAATGCAATGACTGCTAGCCTACTAATTTCTGTATTTTTGTGCTGATGTGGCACCTAAATAAAGTAGTCCCATTTCATATTTTTCAAGCAGCCAATGAAATTGTGGGATATATTGTGAGTGCACATTGGTTCCATAGTGATTTACAGGGTCAGGGTTGACGGCATGTGTAAGCGCTGCCTCCAGTTCACTAGCGCACTAGCTCACCCCTGCTATAGGAACATTGCTGCTCTCTTGGTTTAGACAATCTGTCTCCTATTATTCTTTGCCGCTGCTTTTTTAATGGTGGGCTTTTTTCTCATCCCAGTCGCTGTGCACGTTTACAGAAGTGTCTCTTGTTTCTTCTCTTCTTCCCCTTTTATATTCACCTTTCGCAGGCTGGACGGTATACCACCAAACGTCAGAGAGAGTGACCTATAAATCTAGTAGCAAACCGCGCACTAGATTCCTCAGTGGACCCGTGTCTCTGTCCATCTGTTTGTATTTGTTCTTTTCTATTTGCCCCTCAATCATCTGCCATATTCTGGTTTCACTCCCCCCCCCCCCCCCCC
>JAOSLM010000001.1:11674432-11693725 GCA_025629765.1 Eleginus gracilis | reverse complement strand
TATACACAGGTTTAACATTATTATTTTATAATTCTACTTAATTCTACAATTTTTTGCAGCTCTTCATCTGCATTAATAGGCAATAGATTTATTTTTAACCATCATTCGAATTCGTTACATTGTCATGTCAGAAGAACTAGAACTGTACCAGCAAGGCCCGAGAGGGACGGGAAGTCATAATAGGTGGTCTCATCCAGCTCACACAGTGGCATACCCAGGGACCTGCACAGGTTATCCACCATGCCCTGGATCCGGGAAATGTGGTTGTTGGAGGTACAAATGAAGGAAAACAAACACTCAGTTGGGTTCTGGCGCAGCATTCGAATACCTAGGGGAAAGAAAATAAATTCATCACTTCACTACACACACACCACCTCATATAATCTGTGCCTATGGGAAAATATATAAGCTCTAGGAACTACTTACCTGTGAAAATGTTGGATATATGCTTGAAGTGGGGGTCTGCCAGTCCCCATTCTCTATATAACTCTTCCAGGTTTACATTTAATTGGAAATAGTCCACAAGCATTTCTTCCTCTCCTTCTTTCTTGACGGTCACAGTCACTGGTACATCATTCTCTTCCTCCTTTATGTTTACTCTCCGTCTTTTTTCTGACTTGTTTAACTGCTGTGCAGAACCGCCCGCTTTTCTTTTCCTGTTATCGACCTCTTTATGAGCATCTTTATTATTATAGACGTGATACCACAGTCGATCATCTGTTTGTGTCAGCGTCCATACTCTTCCTCCCATCACGCCCGTCCAGTGTCCATCTCCAGTCTCTCTCCAGCTGTGAGTTGAGAAGACAATTAAGTGTGTCGTTCTTTTGAAATACTGTGTAACACTGTGCTGTGCAGCTATGCTTCGTGAGCTGAACCCTAGCCGAACAAACCAAGAATGACAAACCTACCGGAAAGTTTGTCCACAACCCAAAGTAAGGTCCAAACTCAGTTGAGACCTAGTACAAGCCAGTGATGCCCACGCTGCTCCCCCTACAGAGAGCCTTGCGTGTTTGGCCATGGTCGCGATGATGCTCATTCAACGATTCATACGCATTCCAGAGTAGATAACTGTGTAATTATAGGTAATACAATTTTTTAAGGTTGTTTGGAAGTTCGTGGTCAATCATATAACTACATCAGACAATCTAGCATAGTCAATACATTTTGTTTACAGTGGGGTCAAATGAAACATAAATGATGGACTCAAAAACGTTTCGCGGTGTCATAAGCGTTGATATTGATGGCCAACCAAAACCTTGCAATGGGTTTGTGTCTTTTTGACTGAAGCGTAAAACTCCTTGTAACGATGTTCAGTGTTATACTATATTGTACGAATGATTTTAGAAGTTATGTTCAGTGGAAATTTTCCTTGTAAAATGTTCGATGGATAAGACGCAATGTTTTGATGGCTCTTGTAACATCTCTGGATCTGACGCAACATTACACACATCATGATTTGGTCCCTCCCCTACTGATGTCAACACAACTTTTGATTGGCTCCTTCAGTAAAACTGAGCAACCCAGTTCCTTGGCTATTGGTAGATGCATTCCCAAAAACCACCATGATTGGTCAATTTCTATGCATCGTCGTCTTTCCCCTAGTGGCGGAGGAAGTGACCCAACCGGCCGGTAAAGGGATTTATCGGCGTGTCGGCCTGGCTGTAGTGTGGTAGGTGTGTGCGCTGAAAAATGGCGGATACAGTGACACTTTTCACTTCCATTGGGCTCAGTGAACAAAAAGCAAAAGAAACATTGAAAAACGAAGCACTTACTTCTGCTCTTAAGGATGCAATTGCCCAGGTAATCCATATTCGCGAACTGTCAGACATGGATTCGATTTTCTATCCACCGTACGTTTCTGGTCAGATACAACGTTACCCTATGCTCTTTTGGTTTTACGTTTTGATTTAAATTGCTTGTCATGGAATGATGTTGCGGTTCAGATAATCTGATAGTATAATTTTAATCAGATTTGCTTTATAATGCAAAATCGGTATCACAGAGCATATTTTCTCTTTCATTTTGGCCGTTGTTCCTGTAGATCCACGACCTTTGTGTCAACACTTTCTGAGCAACTATAGCTACATATTTTCCCAGTTGTCTAAAGTTACTTCTCCTATTTTTGTCATAGTATTTCAGTAGAGTATAATGACTGTATACTCTTATACACTGGCAGCTAAACATGTGTTTTACTACTTTTTCTATTATTTCTCCCCTTGAATAAACTTTTTCCTTTTTACAACTCATCAATTACAATAGGCCCAGGTTGTCAATGGAGCAACAGGAGTGGACAAAGCCATGGGAACAATGCTGTACAGCATGGCATCCCGTCTCAAAGATACCAAACGCCTGACATTTCTCGCAGACCAAATTGCCTGGCACAAAATATCCACAGAACTTCAACTAGCTGGTAATTACAATGACATCATCATAACGAAAAAGGACATTGGGTATTCCCACTTGTGTTTTTCACATTTTGATTTGTCAGACTACAAGATTTTTACAAAACATATAAATTATAAAAAGACATGGGCATCACAGATTAAAGTGATGCCCAATGACAATCCCACTTGTTGGTACGACCGCTGACATTATCCAGTTACCGCTTCCCAAACTTCAGTGTCATGTTCAGGAATCGTTAGGTATTACTCGTAAATGTCTCAAATGTTTGTAGCAAATCTGGCTATAAATCTTCTAGTGTGTTCCCTTGGTGATAATAAAGAAAATTTTATAACTTGATAGGTCTTCGGTCCAGATAAAGTATTGTATACAGAACGTTGACTCACTCTAATGTTTACGTAGTTATAAACTCACAGATAACTAACCTGCTCTGGTAATGTCCTAGCTGCTCTTGAGTTTGTGAAGAACCATCCTCAGGACCCCATCAACCAGGCAGAGTTTGAGAATGTCTGCGGCGTGGGTGTGGTGATCACCCCCGAGCAGATAGAGGAAGCGGTAAATAGCCAGGCATACCAGACACTTGCATAACAGACTTCCAGGGAAACCCAGGTATTTATTAGCCTTGTTCTCTGATGTAACACTGCATTCTTCTCAGGTGGAAGTGGTGATCAACAAACACAAGGAACTACTGCTAAAGGAGCGGTATCGCTACAACATGGGGCTGCTCATGGGTATGCTTTCAGACTCATTCCAGATAAAAAAGTGTACGTTTAAATCACTTAAAAAAGAGGCAGCAGCAACAATCTTTGTACCCTCCTTCAGGCGAAGCACGCGCCGCTCTTAAGTGGGCAGATGGAAAGATCATCAAGAATGAGGTGGACGTGCAGGTGTGTTTCAGAAAGGATTGTTCACCAGTAGCAATGTGGGAACTTTAATTCTGTATGTGACTACATTCGGTGCTTGTGTATACCTTAATAATTACATTTCTTGTTCTGGTAGGTTCTACACCTATTGGGCGCCAAAACAGAGGCTGACCTAGAAAAGAAGACCAAGGTTAGCACACGCAATTTGAACTGTAGGATGATGAAAACCCTTTTTCACTGTCACCCGTGGGTAACCTCTCGTCTTTCTCATGCAGCCTCAGAAAGCGAAAACCTCGGAGAGTGAGGTGAAGGCAAAGAAAGAAGAGGTGGAAGTCAATGGTGAGGTCAAATTTTCCTTAAGGACTAGTAAATGTGTTGCTTGTATGTGAAGAAGAGAGTTTAATCTGTCATTCGTCGTTAGGCGAGGTCCAATCTGAAGGGAAATCTCTAATGGAGCAACTGAGGGGAGAGGCACTGAAGTTCCATAAAACTGGTTAACCTTTTCTACTTAATTACTTTTAAATTACATCTCTGACTCTGTTGTCCATGGTTCCCCAGACCCCTTCGTTGAGGTCAGGGTTGGTCCATATGTTAACCTCTCACTCCTATCTTGTTCCTGCAGGAGAGAACTATAAGACGGAGGGCTATGTGGTTACGCCAAATACCATGGACCTGCTTAAAAAGCACATGGAGATTACCGGTGGACAGGTGAAACTGACAACTTTTGTAATGTTTAGAAAATGTCATATTATACTAGGTGAAAGGAGAACTTTGGTTATTATTTTGTACTAGGTCCTATCCAATCTGTTTGTGAACTATATTGATTTATGAATTTTTATCACGAGTATCATATTTTTCATTTTGTTTGATTTTAAGATTCGTACCCGCTTCCCTCCTGAGCCTAACGGTATCCTCCACATTGGACACGCCAAAGCCATCAACTTCAATTTTGGTTATGCAAAGGTACCACGTTCTGTCTAGAGCCGGTTTTCTGGCATGCTATGTTTGATACATTGAGCCCGCCCCCTTCGTTGTCTTGTGTCTATAATGTTATTTCTCTCCTTTTGCAGGCCAACAACGGGATTTGTTTCCTGAGGTATGATGACACAAACCCAGAGAAGGAGGAAGAGAAGTACTTCACTGCCATCAAGGACATGGTGGAGTGGCTCGGTGAGTCTGTGTTTGTTGAGCTGAGCTCTTTTTCAAATTGTTAAAAAACAAAAAACGGTGACCATTAATGTTGGGTGTCTCGTAGGTTACGAACCATACCAAATCACCCACGCATCGGACAACTTCCAGCGCCTTTATGACCTTGCGGTGGATCTGGTTCGTAGGTAGGTCGGTGGTGGTGGTGGTGTGCAAGTGTGTGATGCTCTTCAGGGATACTGGTAGAATAGGTCAGCATCATTCCTCTGTACTCCTTCAGAGGTCACGCCTATGTGTGCCACCAGCGGGGGGAGGAGCTGAAGGGCCACAACGCCCCCCCATCCCCATGGAGAGAGCGCCCCATGGAGGAGTCGCTAGTCTTGTTCCAGAGGATGAAGAAAGGGCTGTTCGCTGAGGGTGAGGCGACACTGAGGATGAAGATGGTCATGGAAGATGGGAAGATGGATCCTGTTGCCTACCGTATTAAATACACCCCACATCATCGGACAGGAGATGCATGGTACATATATTGTTCTTGTTTAACGATCATCTTTTCGGTTTATCTTCTATGCTACAAAACCTAATTTGCAGATTATGGCAATAACTTTCCTTTCACACTCCTCCAGGTGTATCTACCCAACCTACGACTACACTCACTGCTTGTGTGACTCAATTGAGAATATCACACATTCACTTTGTACCAAGGAGTTCCAGGCAAGGTATGCAGTGTGACTCTTGTAAGGTTGGCGAGTGACCATCCATTTATTCATGATTCGATTTTTTTGGCTGATCCAGTGTTGGTTGTTCATTTTTAGACGGTCCTCGTATTTCTGGCTATGCAACGCTCTGGATGTTTACTGCCCAGTGCAGTGGGAATACGGACGGTTGAACCTCACCTATACTGTTGTATCCAAGAGGAAAATCATCAAGTTGGTAGAGACGGGAGTTGTCAGGTAAGATGCCTGTCAACCCATAGTAGAATACATATATAAATATCCAAACACACCATATATCTGCATAACTAGTTTTTAAGTATTACTCATAACATAGTTCACACCTTCCATACGTATGGTTACATTGTTTTACACCATGTGGGTATTGAATGTGTGGGAAAGGTGTTGAATTGTGATTGGTCCACTCTTCATGTTCATCCATGCTTTTTACTCACTTAGAGACTGGGATGATCCTCGCCTCTTCACACTTACCGCACTGAGGAGGAGAGGTTTTCCGTCTGTGGCCATCAACAACTTCTGTGCCAGGGTATGAAGATAGAAAACACAATGGGGAAACAAATGGGGTCTTCACAAATGAATTGCCACGGTACTTAACCAGTTTTTATTGCAGGTGGGAGTAACGGTTGCCCAGGTCACCATGGAGCCCCACCTGCTGGAGGCCTGTGTGAGAGATGTCCTGAACGACACGGCACCGAGGGCCATGGCCGTCCTGGAACCCCTGAAAGTCACCATTACCAACCGCTCCGCAGACTTAAAGGTATGGATGGACTGAGGAATACCTTCCTACGGATTTTCCTTTTTGCTTTACTTGGCTATTTTGGGAGAAAAACTGAACGTAAAATGACATGGTATGTTCAGTTAACCATAGTTACAAATAGTTGGATGATTAATCTCCCTTTTTTTCAGTCCGATGTCCACGTTCCAAACTTCCCTGCCGATGAGGCAAAAGGCAGCCATGTGGTTCCATTTACAAACATTGTCTTCATTGAACAGAGTGACTTCAGAGAGGTCAGAGAAAAACAGTGTTGTGTACACTTCAAACTCACTACAATTACTATTTTATTTGTGTAACTTGGATTTTGATGGATGACTTGCACCACTTGCGCTTAGGTAATGGAAAAGGGCTACAAGCGTTTGACTCCAGACCAGCCAGTAGGCCTGAGACATGCTGGCTACGTCATCACTGTGCAAAAGGTCATCAAGGTGAGTCTTTTGGTTAGCCTTTATCACAATTACAATCTCAAAGGGCTTCATATGCCCACACTTGACCACCATCCAACTGTTAAGCAAAAAGCAGGAACAAAAGAGAGAAAGGCTTTCAAGGGATGGTTAGGAGGCGTTGATTAGGGTGATACTAATTATAATAAAGCTAAACAAAAATGAAAGAAAAGGGTAAATCTAAATGGTTAAACCTTTTGACAAAGCCAAAATGAAATAACTGTAGAATTGTTATTCTTTCCTTTTTGCTGTGCCACTATTTTAATCGAACCCTACCAATTATGCACCACTCTTGCTAGGATGCTCAAGGTAAAGTGGTAGAGTTGGAGGTGAGCTGCTGCGTTTCAACTGAAGCTAAAGAGAAACCCAAGGCTTTCATCCATTGGGTCAGCCAGCCACTCAAGTGTGAAGTGCGCCTCTATGAAAGACTGTAAGTCCTATAAATGACACACACACCACAAAACAGCACGCACACACACATGTGCAGGTTTGACTAACTGGCGGCGCCTATCTTGTAGGTTCTTGCACAAAAATCCAGAGGATCCGTCTGAAGTTCCTGGGGGATTCCTGAGTGACATCAACCCTGTAAGTATGGGTATTGTGTTGCAGAAAAGGGGACATATTATGTAAAATCACATTCTGTGACCTTTTCTATTAACATTATTTTGCTTTCACTCAGCATTCTCTGGAGGTGATCGACAGTGCCTTGGTTGACCGCTCAGTCGCAGGAGCAAAGGCTTTAGACAGATTCCAGTTTGAGAGGATGGGATACTTCTCTCTGGACCCTGACAGCACAGCTGACAAGGTATTATGGGAATTCCTCTGTTGATATTCAAGGACTTCATATTCAAGTGTTACATTTTTGCTGTTCTGGTTTCTGCTAATACAACAGTTAATATTAGCTGTTCATTTTTATTATTATTTTTACTTTTAAAATCAGTGTTTACCAACAAGACATCTGATCGGAACATGTGCATGAACTGTGAGTAATGTAAAGACGTGTGTTGGTTCCAGCTGGTGTTCAACCGAACGGTCACCCTGAAGGAAGATGCTGGGAAGATCTGATGGACTGAGATCTTGTTGCACATCCTGCTTCCCGTCGGCCCGCAAAAACCTCTCCTTTCTACACTTGTTTGCATCATTCATTTTGGAACATCAACTGAAACTTAATTACATATGACCAGCCTAATTCTAACTAAATATTGTTGTATTTACTAGTGGGTATATTTCTTAACTGTTTCAAAAGTGACATAATACAATTTTAAATTTTACTTTCCTGACTGGAAACGCGTTATGCATTTGGAAGTGAGCCTCACACAAGTGACCAGAAGCATTTTTCCATCTGCTGCAAGGACATTTAATTTATTTTTCTGTTTTTGTTCAATGAATGTACCTTTTTTTTATCATAGGTTGGGATCCTTCAAATTTCAAGATGGTAAATCATGTTGGTGCTCTCAAATGAAAAATAAAAGAAGCCAAAGTATGCAATGCCTTTACTTTGTCTAAAGACCAATGTGTGTTAGGTCCAAAGTCAATAGTTAACATGGTGATAATAATCAGAAATCCATCCACTTTATGCGCGCTTATTTTACATTAATTATTGTAGTAGTCCCAGCATTATTATCTCTTAAATTAATTAATAAGTGCCCAACAGTGAAGTGCGTGATAATTAACTAAACTGTCTGTAGTCACATAAACGCCACTGAAATGTCCACATCTCCACTGGAAGACCTTAAAGATTCATAAGCCAGTGAACCACTTGAGTATCCAGTCTTCCGCTTCTTCTGTTTAAGGCAGACTGGAGTCTTCGTTCATAGTTGACAACATTACCACGGGTTTTGCCCCTTTTAAACACACACCCGTTACCCGTTAGTGCTGGTTGTCGCGATAGAAAGATGGGGTAAAATCGCGACAACAGCACTGAACTCCGAAACGCATTCCCATTGGTCTAAATATACTGTAAGACACAGTAAGATGGCGCCGAGCGAAATATGAGTGTTCAAGGCAAGACAATATAGGCTATTTTCTAATTCAACGATTAAAAAAAGGCATCAACAACCAAATTTTTGTGATTATTTATACCCTTGCTTTCTGGAAAAAGAAGAAAGACTCTTCAGGGAGAGAAGCAGGCAGCCCGGTTCAGGAAGAGAGGTAGCTAACGTTAGCTCCCCAGCAAGCGACGCTACCGGGACTTGATAAGCTCTTTAGTTCAGTCCCTCCTCTGAACCGCATCTTATGTTGCAGTGAACACATGCTTCTCGTGTTGCATTCACTATCTAGATGTTGTTTGCATTCAACAGCACGTGGCTACTTAGTTAGCCATCTACCTTTCATTAGCTTGTTCTGCAGCTGTCAAACAGCGAGCGAGCAAAGTCTGCCTTTCATTATGTCGTGCATGTAACGACGACCCCTCTCATAGTGTTGACGAACCCGCGTTGACCTGTCCTTACGGTCTGCAGCTCCTTCTGCTCCTGGAATACGGTTGTCCCATTCAGAAGGGAACCGCGCTTTTGCTCAAGCTCATATACGGATAACTAAATTGAACCCCTTCCTAATGCTCTCGGTGTTGCAATGTAGATGGATGAAGTTCAATAAGTAAACACGCAGCCGTTACCCGATCACTTTGTCACACAATAATGGCCGTATTTTAGCATCTTTCATTACTTGCTTTGCTTTTCCAATCACATTACTGGATATTATTTGAAACATCGTTAGACTGAATCTACATTCTCTTTGTATATATTATTTTGCAGTTGGTTTGTCGGTAAACTTGCTGAGCAGTGATGAATAACTCTCTCGATGGCTCCGGCTCCTATGAGGAGCTGGTGAGGCAGAAAGCTCGCAGTGTTCCCCAACACCGTATGAAAGAGTTTCTGGAGTCTTTGGCCAACAAGGGACCGGATGCACTGCAGGAGTTCAGCCAGCAAGGGGGCGATGCCACGACCACCACAGCCACCATGGTCTACCAACAAGAAACAAACTGCATTTACACCGACAGTACAGAGGTGGCAGGTTCCTTGCTGGAACTGGCTTGCCCGGTAAATTTTTTTTTTTTTTTACTTTGTGTGCAGGCACTTATATTTTGAATTGCATGGGAGCTTTCTGACAGTGGGAGCTTTTCCAATGTTTGTGACAATGCAGGTTCAAGTGCAGGTCCAGCCCCAGCAACAGCAGATTCAGGAGTCCGCAGTACAGCAGCAGTCTGTACAGGTGAATGCTGAGCATCAGATAGTTCAAGTAAGTGTCTTCCTCATCCTTTCCTTTTTTGTAAACCAATGTCTCTTAATGTGCATTTATATACTTTCAAAGCTCACTCCAGTGCTCCTCCTCTCAGGTGCAGATTCAGGGTCAACAGCAGCAGATGCTCGGCCAGGTTCTTCAGGTGCCCTCAGGCTCCCATCAACAGCTACAGGGACTGACCACTGCTCAGCTCATTCAGCCTGGAGACCTTACAGAAGAACAGCACCAGCAGGTATCATCATCAACCCCGTACTAATGGCTCTGCAATGTTAACTCTTAATGTTAACATGTGGGACATCAGGGAATTATTTAAACCTTATTTGAGGGTCTAACGTAAAATACCTGAAAGGCTTTATGCAATATAAATGCAGTGAATTCTTACTTCCTTCCTTGTTTGTCTCATGCTTCAGCTTCAAGCTCAGCTGGTGGCAGCTGTGGCGGGAGGGCAGCAGATCCAGATTCAGACAGTGGGGGCGCTATCCCCCTCTCAGCTGGACAATACTGAGAGGAGAGTGCTTGGAACCGCTGCTGCCCACGGAGTCGGAGTACTGCAGCCAGCCAAAAAGCGCAAGGTGGACATGCCCATCACAGTGTCCTATGCCCTGCCCGGTCAGCAGTTAGCCACCGTCTTGGCTATCCCACAGGGCCAGGGCCAGCAGCAGAGCTACGTGTCCCTGCGGCCAGACCTTCTAACTGTGGACAGCTCCCACCTCTACAGCGCCACCGGCACCATCACTAGTCCGACCGGGGAGACGTGGACCATCCCTGTCTACTCTGCCCCTTCTGGCCCCGGGGGCCGGGATCAAGTCACGCACATCGCCATTCCCCAGGAGGCCTATGGAACCGTGCAGGTCACGGGAGCAAACACTACTACGATGGCCACAATGCCAACACAAATCACAATTGAAAATGACAAGCTCAAGCTGTCGGCCAGTCAGAGCCAAACGGCACAGGCGGTCTCCAGCATAACGACATCTGGGATTATGGGGGGCCAGGAGGAGGTGGTGCATACGCTGGCTGCCAACACGCTGTTCCCTGCACAGTTGATGAATGGCAACATCCACATCCCAGTAGCGGTGCAGGGCTACCCCAACACCACACAGTCCCTTATCTGGGACCCGCAGCAGCAAGTGTTGCACACACAGGGACTGCCGGGCCAGGACACACAACAACTACAGGCAAGGAAACGCTCAGTCTTCTACTCATGTGGGTCTGGCAGCCACACGTTGTCACTCCTGTCTTCTTCGCTGTAGTATTTCACTACAGATCTCCTGGATTGTTGGCTAAGATGCAACCTTCTTGCTGGGATATGGTAGAAAAGTGCTGTGTGTTTTTCTTCAGGGTCAGACAATCTCAGTCACAGAGGTGGACGGCCAAGTGCAGCATCAGGTGCAGGTCCAAGAGCTGCTGCTCCCCGCCTCTCTGAAGCCAGAAGAGGGCTTGGAGGTGTGGCGGCTCTGGGCTCAGAGAAAAAACGCAGAGATGGACAAAGCGGAGGCAAATAAGCTTGCACCTATTGGGCGTGAGTGTCCATGCATAGATATTAATCACCATGCATATAGACTATTGAATACCAGGGTTATAGGCTGAATATTGACAGAAAGGGTGGCTTCCTTTCACATTGTCTATTTGTGTAATAAGCACACATACACATTGTTCCTGTAAATAGATGAAGGATCGTTCTTGTAGGTGGCCCATTTCCTAACTAAGAGGAATGACTGACGGTCCTGTCGATGTATAGGTCGCCAGGCGCTGCGCTTCCAGGAGGACTTGGTGTCTTCTGCGGTGGCCGAGCTCAGCATGGCTCTGTCACTGATGACGCAGGAGACCCGCGGGCTTGAGGGAGAGACGTACGAAGCCGACGTCATCTACTACGTCTTCCTCTGCATACAGAAAGTGAGTTCCTTAGTTGTACACACAGTTGTTGGCTATATTTAACACACTCATCCCTTTTTCTCTCCAATCCTTCTTTTTGAATATTGTGGCATGGATGGTTAAAGTACTGGTCTTGTATACAGGAGACCCTGCATTCAAAACACATTACCGGTTTGCAACAACAAGTAAACAGTAATAGCAAATGGCCTGTCCAATACAATGTCGTAGGTAGCTTAGTTAACTTGAGTGGCTGCACACATTTGTTTTTCAAATTTCTCAGTATTTCTTTCCATGTTGTTATGTTATATTCTATTTTAGGATGAGATGATCATACACCAAAGGGTATAGTAACAGACGAGATACAATGTCCAGATTTGTCTGGTATCCGACACAGACCCTCCAGCTCATTACTCTTCCTGGTTTTGTTCTGTCTTCCCAGTATTTGTTTGATAATGGTCGTGTGGATGACGTTTTCTCAGACTCGTACTACACTCGCTTCGCTCAAAGTCTGCACCAGATACTCGAGCCATGGAGACCGACGGTGCACCCATTAGGTGAGGGAGCCGAAGGATCCATGAAAGGATCATAGATGAGCCACAAACCGTACACTGCATCCCACTACCATCTCCTTAAATCATTCATTTAAGTAGCAAGCAGTGGTTCTACAGATCCCTTCAAACATCTTGATTCATTAGTATTGATCACAAATATCTAATCAGGAGTGATTGGCACAAAAAACGAATAGTCCCTGCATTCTATTAGGTATTGCCGCATTTCCATACCAAAGTCCTTGACTCTCACACTTTTATCGCTTCCCAATGGTGCTAATTGAAAGCAATATGTCCCACTCTTCATATCTGCAAGCCTATTCGCAAGTCAATAGCTTCATCTTACATCTATTATTTTAATTACAGCCAGAGACATGCTGATTGAATCTGTGGGGTTAGTTAGCAGCTGCTGTTAGCAACTTCTGTGACCAAAGATCATTTAGTTTTAACTGATCACTTGACAACATATCCATTTCATTAGTTCATTAGTTTGATCGATGTCTGTCCAGGATTGAAGACCCTTGTCATGCCTGCCTCTTTCAGGCTACGTCATCCCAAGTCATGTAACGGAGGAGATGCTGTGGGAGTGTAAACAACTAGGAGCACATTCTCCCTCGACATTACTCACAACGCTAATGTTCTTTAACACTAAGTAAGTCTCACACGCAAACACACACACACACACACGCAAAAACACACACACTCTTGGGGTTTCACGGAACAATCGATCATCTAATCGATCATCTAATCGATCGTCTGTTGTCTTAGCATAGTGCAGTAATAAATGATGGCAATGCATCTACAGCCTATCGTCTACCTCTCCATGTCCACATAGTGTTTTTTTGCCTCTCTTGAATTGTGACGGCTATACAAAAAACACAGTGCTAAGCGTCTTTTTCCCAGAGTGCTTTGGTCTTTTTGTGTGGCTGCTCCAGGCGCAGCAGGTTGATCTGAATTTTTCAGAATCGTGATGCTGTCAACACTTGTGCTTTCCCCCAGTCACCCTATCAAACAAACATTTAAGTACATTAAAGAGAAGGTTGATACAAATAAATGATAGACCCTACAAGTCAGTTACTTTCACAAATCATAAATGTAATGATTGACTGCAGCCGCGGCTTATCAATCATGGATGCATAAGTTGGAGTTAGCGCCACACTGTTAAGCTAGGAGCGAAGGTGGGCATCACTTTGGTTGTTGTTGGATATTGATTTGTTTGAACAATCATACTTTCTTACATTATGTTAAATAAACTGAAGAAAAGACTCCAACTAACCCTTTTAGAAAGCAGGAACTTTGTTACTGTCGAACAGTACCTCTAGCTCAGACAAGCTTGCTGGAGGTTTTCAGCTAACAACTCTTTTTGTAAACTGCTTCTATTTCACCTTCCCCCAGGTTGGTCCCGCCTACATTAGTGAACACTTTATTGTTTTTATTTTAGACCTTTTTTGAGAATGTATCATTGTCACACTTTTTGGGAGTAGTTGAAGACTACTCAAATGCAGCAGTTGTGAATGCCCTAAGACCCACACACACTACTCTATGCTTTCTAAACCATTTTGTTTTACCTCGTCACCATCTCTGCCCAGGTATTTCCACCTGACGACAGTGGAACAGCATCTTAAGGTGGCCTTCTCCAAGGTGCTGAGGCACACCCGAAAGAGTCCCAACAACCCAAAAGACAAGAGCACCAGCATCCGATACCTGAAGGCCACCGAGAGGTTAATCGGGCAGAAAGGTGAGCCTCCACTCAGTTGAGGCTGTGTGCAGCCGTAAGTAGACAAAGCCCTGACATCACCTGCTGTGGCGGCTGACGACACGTCTCAATGTCTGTGTTGCAGTGACGGATGACATGTACTCTGAGCAGCTGGAGGACCCAGAGAGCCCGCTACGCTGTCCCATCAAGCTATATGACTTCTACCTCTTCAAATGGTGATTATGGAGACTAAAAGGACACAATGTAACCGGGGCCGGAGTCATCCATTGTACATTGTGAATGTCGTTATGATTTGAATCTCTTCTTTCGTTTCTTGCTGTCTCTCTTCAGTCCACAAAGCGCTAAGGGCCGCAACGACACTTTCTACCTGACGCCTGAGCCTGTGGTGGCACCCAACAGCCCCATCTGGTACTCCACCCAGCCCATCGTCAGAGAGCAGCTGGAGCATATGCTCGCCCGCATCCTGGTCGTCCGGGAGATCCAGGAAGCCATCACAATGATCGTCAACTTGCAATAAGGAACCGTGGCCATCACACTACATCACTGACTCATGAACATGGACATCGTTTGCAATCACCCTGTCTGCATATCCTGATGCACTTGTGGACCATGCACAGACAGAGAACACAGCTTGCAGGTTCTGCCTTTCTTTTGGGCATAACCCTGCAGTCCCGATTCCTCCTGTTTTTTCTTTGCCAAAGGATGCAGTATTGCTAATCTTCATTGTTTTTATTGGACCTGAACTCGTTAATTTAAATCCATAATAACTGTTGGTTACCAATAGTCTGGAATTATTGTTTTCTTATTTTTTTTTATCTGTAATATATTGCGTATATAATTTCACTTGTTTGCCTGTTCCGTGCTGCTTTTGATCTATTCATCCACCTTCTACATGTTCCTTTTTTAATTGTTCAGTTCGTTCACACCCCTGCCTTGCTCATCGTTCTGTCACAGCAAATGCTTCGGCCGCGTATGGGCTGAACCAAGTAGCCATGTGTAGGCTGTACGCCCTCTCGAGGATGCCCTGATTCTCTGTTAGCCAACTCGGTCTGCAAACCTTAAACTGTCCCCGACATCCAGAAGGGTAGAACTCTGCCGACTTGTTCCTTCGGATCAATTCCCCCCGAGGCCATAGCACTACTTGGCATCTAATGTCTCCCAAGACATGGACTTTGTTGCAACAACCTACACTTGCGTAGCGCTGCCACAGTGAGGACCTCCAGCACAGCAGGGAACAGACAGACTGTTTCTGGATCTCCTGCCTCAAGACCCAAGACTTTTCTGTCAGAGGGGTCCATTGTATCATAATGGTTGATAACTCTGCAAGTGAAAAAAAAGACTCAAAGACTTAAAATAGGTTGCCGCTCATTGTTCTATAATGTATAATATTCAAACGACCTTTGTGTACTGTAATAAGTCATCAAAGAGAATGGTAGTGCCTGTGTGTTTTGAAACATGACCTTTTTGTACAGCCGCTATACTGGGAGTTTCTATTTTGCAGTTTTTTGTCCGTTATGCACATTATAATAGTGATAACCATAATTACGATACAAACATTAACAAAGGGAGCACGATTAAAGAAATATGGTAATCACGTTTATACCTGGCAAAGGAGAAAATTTATAAAAATTTAAGTTTTAGAAAAGTATAGCAGTCAGAGCTTTCCCACAGTTCTGGTAGTATATCCACACATCAGAAACCAGTTTGACAGGATGAACAGGTTTGACCTCCCTAACACAATGTTGTAGCTCTTGTGGGTATTCGCTGACTCTCACCCTTAGGACGCCCATATGGAACATCTTCTCAAATTACAACATTCGCTCAGTAAAGAAAAAAGTACAAAGGTTTTACTTAGGTACCAATCTGAAACGTGTCTTTCGACTAAGGCTTGAAGGGAACATTTTCAAAGTTCTGGTTTGTTGTTTTGGGTTCCGACGATGTTTGTGGAAGCTGAAGAGAAGCAGGCAGTAACCTCCTCAGTAGGTTCCTGGGGTCCAGAAGCTGTTGAACGATGCTCGGTGATTGGTCTGGCTGAGCTCTTGGTGTTTGATGCTGATGGCTCCTCCTCGCTCTGTTCCCCTGACCCGATGAGCCCCGGGTGCGGACCTGACTCGGGCCGCTGTTGGGTGGCACTCCTTTACTCCGTGGACCGCTGGGGTGATGGGGTGGGATGCATGACACACTGGGTTCAAACACTTGTGACGTATGAAATTGTGTTTAATTGCTCTTGTAATTTTGGTTGGATGATGACGCAGCGCTGGAATGTGTACAGAGGTTTTTAATTCTCACCTGTCAAGATTCGCCACCGTGCCTCTGCTCAGCCAGTTGAGCATACATTGATAAATCAGTACATACTGCTCCTTCAAAATAAACGGGTGATAAAGGAAAGCTTAGCTTTGCAGTTCACACATACTTTCACGGCCTCTCACTAATCTGACAGTTTACCGGTTAAAAGAAAGCATTCACAACATGCCACATGTGACTGTTTTTTTAATTGTTTTCTAAACAGTTTTTTTTCCCCCTGTTATGTTAATAACCACATACTGACACCATAGTGATAATTATATCCTAGCAATTGATCAAAGCATACCAACCACGTTCTGGACCATCCACAGCCGGTGCATCCGCAGGTCCTCCACAGCCGCCCGGATGTCCGGACTCACGCCTCGCTCACACAGCTGCATCAGCCACAGCAGCGTTACAAAGGCCCCCGATCTGCCAATGCCAGCGCTGAAATGTGTCAAAATAATTGTGAACTTAAAGAAATGAAGCCTATTTTTGGTTAACAGAGGGACTTGGGTGAATGATGTGATACGTCCACCTATTCTAAGTCCCATCACTTTGGTATTGTCTGATGCTGTATTGGTCATTCATTTTATATTTTAGATGGGCTGATAATGACTTTCATGATACCTATAATATAAATTCACTTTTGGATGTCTCCTGGTTTTAAACGTACCAAAAGTTTTTTGTGTACAAATGTTCAAGTAGGGGTGGGGTCACGGGCCAAAAAGGATTTGGGAGCACAGTCTGGATGGTCGTACCTGCAATGCACTACGGCAGGCCCCAGACGCGGTGTTGCTTCTATATGCTGCCGCACATGCTCAGCTAGACCACAGAGGGCTGAGGTGTCTCTAGGAACCCCCTGGTCGGGCCAGGAAGGGTAGTAGTAGTGTGTAATTACTTTTTCTGTTAGATATCCTCTCTGAAAAACATTTTGTGTAAATATTAATAGTTCATTTGCTACACTACATGACAAGTCCAGACACATTATTGCCAATATAATCCATCATGCAGAAAAATGTAACAACCTTGTTTATATTTGTACTATTTAACAGATGCTTTCATCCGTAATGACTTGTCGTAAGTGAGCAGGCTGGGGTAATGTCCCGATAACTTCCATCCGGGGGATTCATTTTTTATCCAAAGGCATCTTGCTCACGGACATTGGAATCTTTCAGCTTGGAAACTGACCCACTATATCGCGCCTAAACATTTTGATAGATAGATCGTGTCGGTATGACCAATTGCTGGGATAGATGGAAGATGATAAATGTGCCATATTATGTTACCTGCTTCAGATTAATGGTGGTGATGGAAACATGTGGACCCTGGTTGCAGGACACCGTGTTGACTTGGAAAGCCCCATGATAAACAGTTCCTCTGGCCTTAGACCAGTATTGATCACATAGCACCTAGAGAAGTAAAGAAAACATTTTGGGGTGTCAGTCAGAGCTTTATCACGGTAATTCCTCAATAAGGAGCAGGGTGGGAAGAAGCCTCCGTGAAATTAGAGATGTACAGGAGGTTCCACTGGGAAGAAGAAACCCCAGGGAAAGAGAAACAGGGAAAGTGTAGAACAAAGCTCAGGCCCCGGATTCTTATTAAACAGAGCTATCCCACTCAGACCAGAGGGAGTGCAGTGTTGTTTTCTCACCACGTCCTTGTGCCGCAGGGCGGTCACCATGACAATTATACTGACGTTCTGCTCCCAGACCATCCTCCAGAAGTCAGCCATGGTGCTGCGTAAAGGGCCCTGGGTGCAGATGAAGTCTCTCTCTGAGCTGCCGCCCTGCACACAGTTCACAATGGTTCAACAGGATCCCTAAACACAATGGCTCACAGAAGCTCCAAGAGGAAACACATGAAGCCAGATAACAAGGTCATATTAGTCACATTTGATCGCCTGGATGCAGTGGCAGGTGTCATACTGCACGGCGAGGGATGGCAACGAGAAGCCATCATTAAATTGTATGTCATTGGAGGATTTCTTACAGGCACAAAGTTTGCGTTGATATAGTCACCATTTGGCTGGCCGTCCTGCAGGGACAGCCTCACCCGACAGTGGTCATCTGTTAACCCAGAGACATGACAGAGATGGCGAGTGTTTCAATAGCAATTCATCAAGCAATGGTTGAATCCCCCCCACACGCACACTTGGTACTTACATGGCAGGATGTGGGGGTAGCGGTTCTTCTCCTTATTAACCTCCAGTTCCCCTGCCCTAGTGGGCAGTTCTTTGCCAACATCATTTAGCTCCTTTATGGAAATGAGGCGAAGGATACAATTATTACCCAGACTTTCAGTTTGTTCACATTTTTCCTGGTGGTTTTACTGTACTGCAGTACCTCAAACTCCTGCTTAAAGCCCCTGTTGTTGTTGACAGCAAGTGATTGACAACGTAGCTGGAATTCCTGTCTAATGTGCGCTTTTGAGAAAGTTCGAATTCTGTGAAATACATAAATGCTGTATTACAGTGTTGTTAAACACAAGGAAACTAAATCATCTAGTAATTTGACTAATTGTCAGGTCTTACCTCATGTCTCTCTGCGAGGACCTCCAACTTTATATAGAACTGAAGTTTAGAAAGAGAGAGGATGTTTCATGGCACTTTCCTCAAACTGTAATTCCCGTGGTCCTAGCCGTGTTGTGTCGTATTTTACCCTCTGCTGTGCTGCCCTCTTGGCCACAGGTCACCCTTGAAAAGGAGAATTGTAATCTCAATATATTCAACCTGGATAAATAAAGGTCAAATGAAAGACCAGTTCTAACCAATAGTGTTTGTGGTCATTGTAAAACCATTTTTAGATGGAGTGAAAAAGTGAAAAAGCCTTCAGGCAGCAGGTATATCCCCTCCCCCGGTATGGAATTTCTACTTAAAATAATAATAATCATAAAACATGTAAAAAACATTAACATTAGTTAAGGGATACACTATCCCTTAACATTAAATTAACTTGCAAATTTGTTTAGCATGAAATGACAACAGATAAATATATGCGTACAAATATATACACTATTCAATAACCTTCTAACTCCCAACACGGCACTCATGTTGGGAGTTAGAAACTGTACAGAAACTGCTCAAACAGGTTCTAAAAAACAAACAATAGTAGCTTGAGTATTGCCTGTCTGTTGCAAGCTGTTGTTACCTTCAGATTGGAGGCTTGGTTGTTGTTTTAGCTATCTCTGAACCGATATGGGAAATAAATAGGACTACACCTTTCCATGGTATCTCAACAGTGTCTGGTTCCAAAATGACTTCCTTTACA
>JAOSLM010000001.1:11438173-11450892 GCA_025629765.1 Eleginus gracilis | reverse complement strand
ATGTTAGTGTTTAGTGTTTTTTGGTGGTCCTGCAGTAAAAACGGTTGGCTAAAAGACGGCATGCTATAAGTTAGCTGATCCACTCTGAAGCTAGCTCACTTCATGACGAGGAGAGAACACGGCACTGTTAAAAGTCACCTTTCAGGTGAAACTACCTGTAACTGATACATGGTACATTAATCAACGTTTGTAGTTTTTTTGGTATGGTCCTAACTACCTCGTATCGATAAAACTAAATAAACCCAGACTCTAACGGGACGAGAGCATCGTTAACTCGACGAGAAGCGGCCGAAGTGAACTTTTCTTACTGTTAAATGGCCGATAGCGTTCTGCGGGTCGATGTTGTATAGTTTTTTCCCCAAAGTATGCCTTCAGTGCGTCGCCTCAGGACAATAAAACTATACTTTAATTTTAATTATAAGGTGAAACACCTGCCAGTCGTCCGCCACGGAGCACGCCGCTGTAGGTGAAGTTATCGAACTTGACGAGCCACGCAACGCGCTCAACGCATTGAACTACGCAAGAGAAAATAGTTCTGTGTGCCCGAGACGCTACATCTGACTTTTCCAACTAATGTGGGGAAAATTCTCATTAATTTAATTAAACTGATTTTAAAAGAACTGCTACTGTAGGCCTATTTGTTTATTTGGAACCATCTATTTCGATTGCAAATAGCTACTTTGGGGAAAGAAAGACATCTTGCTTTTTTTATCTTAAACGAAACTTTTATTTCACTGAATGGTCTTTGACACTTTCCTATTTCTTACACGTATAGTGAAACTAGAATGATTTTTAAAGATACATACACAAATCTAGAATTACACCAACCATTGTTTATCTCCATTTCATCATTGCTTTAGAGCTATTCTAAGTTTTCACAACCACGTGTGTGCACTGGGTAATAGACTGTTACAGAAGCAATTTTAACCAGAAGACTTGTCAATAAAAACAAAGCAAATTGAGATAGCCGATATACAGACAGACTTTGTTCCACATTCACTAACTGCATTTCCATCAAGCAGAGATAAGAGAAATGTACTTATTTTCAATAAATTCAAATTCATTGGAACCTTGTCAGCAGACAGACCATCAGCTGTGTATGGGGAATGGTCTCTTCAACTACAGTATGGGGAATGTAGTGGTGACAAATGGTATTGTGACACTTGGCTTCTTCCATTAGAAAGGGCTTGTCCAATTATTTATCTTTCAATTAAATTCAGATAACCGTTTTACCACTGGAACATAGGTGCTAGACCCCAACCCAACACACATGCACACAAAAGAGGCTGCAAGATAAATTCAGGCACCAAACTTTGGAGAAAATAACTGTTTAAAGGGGAATATTTTGCAAGCAGGTGTGTGATACAGTGTGATAAAGACAATTTCAATCAACATCAATAAAAGGTTATTCAAGGATTACATACACATGATAGTCTAACTTGAAAATACGTGGACCACATTGAAGCACAGATTTAGTCTTGCACTGATTTCAAGCAGCACCTGAATATTGAGTAAAACTATGACAATCCATTTTCAAAATAATTAAAAATAGCACTGCCTTTCAAAAAGCCTAATAAAAGTGGAATGTCTGAGGTTAAGGAATCTTACACGACAGTCTAAAGGGTCCCTTAATCAAACTTTAAATTTGTGAATTTGTGAACATAATCAAAGTATATCAACAAGATGCCAGTGTCACAATACAGCCTCTCTCCTTTCTGTATGAGCTCACAGCAGAATTGCAGTTAGTAAAATACAGGATTGTACAGCGTCCCCTTTCTTTTTTATTTTTTTTTATTAACAATTTAGTCTGTGAAGCATTTAATATATAGCATCACAGTGTTTGGTGAAAAATCAACTGCCAGTTTAGTAACCATACCAGAAAACTGTAAATTCCATGACAAATCACACAGAGAGTATGTAACAAAAAAGGAAGAAAAATGCACAACAAACTAGCTTGGGCAAATGAATTAAGGAAGGATGATTAGAATTCTCCCCCTCCCCCGATACACATACATCATTCACAACCATTCACACCATGTTCCTCTCAAAAAAATCACACAGAACCTTGCAAATGCATCCACACAAAGCAAAAATAAAATAAAATAAAAAGAATACTGCGACATGGACCTGTCACCTCTCAGCGAACTGAGAGGGGTAAACTAGTTGGTCAGGAGCAATTCAGTCTGCTTGTCATACAGAAGGGGAAGGGTTTGATGGAGTGGAGGGGATGAATATAAGCTGTCTGTGTTTAAGATAAAGAGTGTAGGTGGATTAACAGTGCAATTTCATTAGTTTTCCCCTTCTCCGGTCTCTCCCTCATCTCCCTGGCTTTCTGATGTCCACAGCTGTAGGAAAAAAAGAAGAAAAAAAAAAGACATAAGGCACCAAGAGAAGGAGTGGCCCATCATGGACAATAACAAAACATGAAGGTTGTTCAACTCACAGTCAAGTTGTCCCTTAGTAGTTGCATGATCAGGGTGCTGTCTTTGTAGGAATCTTCATTCAAAGTGTCAAGTTCAGCAATGGCTTCGTCAAATGCCTGGAAATATAACAAATAAAAATCAGGAGTTCCAAAATAAATGAAAATTTTTTAAATTTTACACTGGTCTTAAAATGTTGGCATAGGCACAATCAACTGACAAAGATTGGCATGACAAGCCTAGCTTGCAACTAGTGTTGCGGTTACCGGTGATAGATGCGCTGTACAGCACCCCACCACCCCCTATTCAACAGGGGTTAGATGTGCGTTCTAAGGGTAACTATGGTGAAATCCATTGACTGTATAGGTTCTGTGGATTGCAACAGTTTGTGGTGCATGGATGTTTGATGCACTAAAATATATTTTCCTATTCTGGTGATCTTTCATCTATAAAAGGGTTTTCTCTTCAGGTGAATGGCGCTAGTCCTGCCATGCGATTTATTTAATTGATCAAAACATTGAAGTCTGCCATAACAAAGCCAGACTCGGACCAATGAGTGGATTCAAATGCCACCGACGTCCAAGCAACAATCTAAACCGCATTATTATTGGTTAAAAAAATGAACTAAATATACATTTTCTGTATAAGTGTGCTCAGAAGAACATCCCCCGGTGTGAACATTTCATATAGAAAGATTTGAAACATAAAATCTGTTCTTGCCACATTATTAAAGTATAATGTTTATACCGTCTTTGCCAGGTTACAGGCCTTTTCCGGGCTGTTGAGGATTTCATAGTAGAAGACTGAGAAGTTGAGGGCCAGACCAAGCCTAATGGGATGTGTTGGCTGCATGTCTTTCTTGCTGATGTCAAACGCATTCTGGTAGGCCTCCTGAGATTGATCCACTGTTTCTTTAGGGGGAAAGAATACATAAGAAGCTTAATAACATTCAGGCTAAATTCACTGGTCATTATTTATTTACACATACATATATATAGACACACTCATTTTAAAATACATACCTTTCTTGGAATCACCAGATGCTACCTCAGAAAGGTATCGGAAATAATCCCCTTTCATTTTCAGATAGAAGACCTTGCTTTCAGGAGCAGTTGTATTTTCAATCAGAAACTTGTCCAGGAGTGCCTAGAAACAAAGAGCAAAATTATTGTAAATTTATACATTATGTATCAGCTGCATTATTAAAAAAATAAATAAAAAAGAATAATCGATATTGTAATTTGAAGCACTTACTAGCACTTCCTTGCAGATGGACTGCAACTCGGTTTCAATCTCCGCCCGGTATGCACGTGCCATCTGCTGCTTTTTCTCATTGCCCTCAGTTTTCTGCTCAATGCTGGAGATGACACGCCAAGATGAACGGCGTGCCCCAACCACATTCTTATAGGCAACAGAGAGCAAGTTGCGTTCCTCATTGGAGAGTTCCACTCCCTGCTCCGTTACAGACTTCATGGCAGCAGCCATATCATCATAGCGCTCAGCCTGCTCTGCAAGCTTGGCCTGCTGTACCAGGTCGTTCCTGTCCATTTTCTGTCTGTTGGGACAAAAAACATAACAATATTGGTCTGTCAATACTAACATGTACTTGTGTATTTAAATTAACATGGGTGACACTCAATATCAATAAATTATACTGTAATTTAGTATTTTAGCCCTTATAAGCACTAACCCGATTTCATAATTAACTACAACATTAACGTAACCTAGTAGTGGTTGTAGTGGTACTAGTAATAACGAGAGGGAACAACGTTAGCCAGCCGTTTTATTTTATTCAGAATCGAAACGTCATCGACTTGTAATAACAAGCCGTTACATACAATTGGAATCTATAAAACACCGTATTTAGCCAAGCAATGCGGGCTAATTGATTCTTTTATCTTATTTGTAATTTCCTAAAATGAGCTGGAGCTTCCCCGTGTCAGGTTATAAGGCCCCTCTACACGACTAGCCCCCGCAGCGGCTTGGCTATCAACACTCGATGGACAACGTTTCCAATGTTAACATTTCACTAGACGGACTATGAGGAGCGTGTTGGTCGCAGAGCTGATTTCAAGTGAATTGCTTATTTTAAAATGTATCCATCAGAGCTGAACTACATATAGCTGGGTGATTTGAGCGACGATTCCGCTAGCGCTACACCACTGTCTAACCGTTAGCCTTCGTTATGTAGCCAACAGGCTAGGTCTGAGTTAGCAATGGCTGACCACCTCCAAACTCCAAATGTGGGCCCAGCAAATAGATGAAGATCCTTTTCATCCATCAATACAAGATAGCTTAATCAAATCACAGTGAGCCTATCGGGATGTATAACTACATGTCAATAGTGGTAGAATGGCTGTCTGAACCACGAGCCAGACGGAACAAAGTGTCATGGACTCCGACTCCGAACGCAGGTTAGCCAGCAGCTAACGTTAGCCAGCAGCTAACGTGAGCAAGGCTCTCTAGCATGGTGTCTACTCCACATCCTTCTAATAATAAAGACGCAAGCGATGACATCGACATTAACATGCATATAACCCCCTTTACAAACAGAGTATTGAACAGTTAAAAGCATACCACACTTAATATATTGGCGACTTTAAATCTTGTTTTTTCTCTGGACGATCGAGCCTCCGTCCTCCGTCTTCTCCGCGTATCGTTCAGGGCAGCAGCACTTCCGTTACCTTGACACTTGTGTTTCCTCCCTACACCCTACATCTGCATTATGCAACATCAGCCCACAACAAACAGGGTAACACTTTACAATGGGGGGCCCATTTATTAACCGATGAACATTAGTTAATGCAGTGATACGTATTATTATATAGCATTAGCATAGGGGTTAGGTAGCTGGCAAGGGTTAACCCTGGTAATACCTTAATTCCCTCAGTATAACATGGACACCATTATCTCCGTTTGCAATGAACACCATTAGTTAACAGTTAGTTAACGGTAGACCATTAGTTAATGTTTATTAATGTGTTAACTGATGTTAATTATGTAATAATAAGTGAATGAATGAATTGTGAAAATGAAATTGAATTATTGTGTGTTACCACAAATTTTATTTGATTTGTTCAACACCATCTCAAGATTCTCAAGATGTGAGCACCAATCAAGGAGACTGCAGATAATTGTTTTTCATTATTGAATGAAAGGGTGCAGAGGTTTTTAGCAAGTGTCTCAGCAGAGGGGCTCTTAAATTGATAACAATAATTAGCTGTACCTGAACACTTTTTATATTATTTAATATAAACATGGACAATGGTAAACACACCCTTATAACCTCAAAGAGAAGCATATTATGTCAAAAGCAACAAGGCATGTTGAAAAGGGCTTGTTTACAAATCTTGTATCAGCTGCTGCCCTATTGCCTTCAATTGACTGCTGGGTGTAGGAAGTGTCACTTAAACATCAACACTATGAAGTTTATTCAACCACTTAATAGCCTTAACCTTCACATAAATACATACAAATATGAGGTATAATAACGAAGAATGGGTGTATTTCGTCATTGGTCATAACCATTCATACCAAGATTATGAATTATTGTAACATTTATAAATAAAGTTACTTCAGATTTGTATTAACTGTTATTTTGGCACATATAGGGTTATTATTCCACTAGTTGAAATATTGTGTAGAATAGGGTTAGTGTGACAACATGTCACCAAGTTGTGTGAGAAGTTGGAGACATAATTAGTATGAGACAAAAGTGATGAGAAACACATGTGATGTGTAATGATAATCTCAAAATCATGCATTCATGATTTGATAACAGAATCATAGAACATTTTACAAGCTTTTACGATATCCACATATCGGGGCAACTCTGCAAATCCTGGTTTTGCCAAGAGAAATACATAATTGGATGGGAGTTGTGTTCAGCATTAGGCCTATACGGGAAATGATTGTGGGGTGGGGAAATATGTGGAAAAGTGTTGTGGGTGGAATGGGATAAAATTCACTGATGACATACAGTTGGGGGAAAATCCATGCCAAATGAGGAGGACCATTACCGTTACTTTTTGTGTATGTTGGGCATGAAGAATAGTAGACATTTAAAAGAGAAGATTGTAGTTTTACGTTAATAACACCCAGTGTACAAATATCATGAAACTGCAGCTAGTTTTAAAATAAGTATACAGAAATTGAATTAATGAACTCACAAACCAAAAATCCATTTAGCATATTTGCTCCATTTCAACTGTTCCCTGCTTTCCTAGCTTTTCCTTCTTTCTCTTTTTCCATTTATATAATGCACCCTAGAAAATAACTGAAGATAATTGTAATATAAGTAGCCATAGCTGTCAGCTTGCCTTCAACCAAGGTTTGTATTAACATTTGGTTTTTGATTACCTCAATGCCTCATTCACAATGTAGAGAAACTATCACACCTGTATAGTTTAGTCTTTATGTATGCACAATGCAACTACTTTATCAAAGACAAAAGAGCAGCACAGCAAATATTGAGTTAAATTCTCTTTTCCTTTTTTACCTAAAATTCTACTGGCAGCTTGATGAAAACTGGATGGAAAGTTTTCCTGATCACAAGTACGCCAGATCACAGCCCAGCAAACAGCTACCTATTCACAAGCCTTTCCTCATAGGAAATTAAGAGAAAATGCACTTGGGGATGTTAATCTGCGTGATTTTTATAATTCCATCACTAGTGCTATGTTCTCCAGCCAAGAATGGATATATTGAAGCAAGGGCACCTAAGGTAACAAAACCCAACAGGGTTAATTAACTAAATTCTTATTCTCGGATATTGTAGAATTGCAGAATTATTATGAGACAAATTGTATTCCAAATTTGCCACTGAAATATCGTATATCTTAAAGATGTGTTGTGTCTTTCCAGAAAGACATTGTGACCATTCCTGATTTCCCTCAAGACTTACCAGCACAACCAGATGCTGCTGGTAATGTAGCTTGCACAGACGAAAAACTATAAATCAAGTATTACAAATGTCCATATTATATTATCTTAACGGGTATATTCCAATATGTGTATCATTGTGCATTATCCAAATAGACTGTGCATATGACTTTTCAATGTTAATGTTTTCCACTAAATTATACAATTCAGTGCTGCCCACGTGTCTGCTCTGTGTATGCCTGATTGGATCGGTGTACTGCGAGGAGTTGTCCCCTCAAATGACAGCCATCCCAGCACTGCCAAGAGAAACCACATACCTTTATGCACGCTTCAACCAGATCAATAAGATAAAAAACAAAGACTTTGCTGATATGGGTAAATAAATGGATTCATTTGTTTCTTCAATATGATTTTTTGCATAGATGACAGATTGGTCCATACATTTACTTTTTGGTAGATATCTTGGCCAAACCCAAATTATGTTTGGGTCTTCTTTCTTTTCAGGAGGATTAAAAAGAATCGACCTGACCGGAAACATAATCAGTGAGATAGAAGATGGGGCTTTTTCCAAACTTACGAATCTTGAGGAGCTCTATCTGGCTGAGAACCGACTAACAAAACTGCCAATGCTACCCAGCAAACTAACAACATTGAATGCCAATTTCAACCTTCTCAAATCCAAGGGTGTGAGGTCCAATGCTTTCAAGGTAAGCTATAATACAACAATGTAGCTAAATTCAGTTTAAAAGTAAAATGAGTAAATCTGAAAAGTGCATCAATGTCTTGTGTCCAGAAACTTCCCAAACTTGCTTTTCTATACCTTGGAAATAATAAACTGGACGAAATTCCACAACTTCCCGAGTCGCTACAAATTGTTCACCTCAATGTAAGAAACACATTTTTTACGTGTGCTGTCATATTTTCAATGGTCTTTGTTTGTGACATAGTAAATATGTTTATTTTCTCTCCTGCTTCAGAACAACAACATCAATACAATTACTGATCAGACATTTTGCAAAGGCAACACAACTCAGTACATCCGAAGCACCATGGAAGAGGTGAGACTGGATGGCAACCCACTTGTCTTAGCTCAGCACCCAAATAGCTTCATCTGTCTGCGGAATCTTCCAACTGGACATTACCACTAAAGTTTTAGATAACCAAAGCATGATTTGGGGAAATAGCTGTAAACCCTGCAGGTGTAGGTGATCAGCATTATTAAGTAGAAATAAGTCCCTTTGTGAAATGGAGATAAATTCATCAGTCCTCCAATTGAAAGGGCATCTTTCTTATAAATTGTACTCCGCTTATCTTTTCTTTTAACATTGTTTATAGGTATATGTTACATTTCTTTGTTTCCTTTTTCACACTTTTATCATTTCATAGACTTTCATGTTGTGAACTAAACAAATGATTGTGGAATATTAATAGCTACCGTTGGATCGTCAGACAGCATTGCATGTGCAAGAATTACATGCATCTTTACTCAATTAATTTCACCTTGATGAAAACAAGCATTCATAGTCCAGAGTCCAGTTACTTTTGTTAAAACCGTTTGTTCCAACGTCCAACATTTATTTGACTTCAATCAGGCCATCAGTGATCTTCTGCTGGTATGATCTTTCTGACTGTTTTCTTCTGTAGACATCATCTGGCAAAAACAATAGAAGGATGATTATAAGCACTCAATAAAGTTGGCAAGATAACATGTATTGTGGATTCATGGATACACACAGAGGTTGGTTTGATATCCTATTCATATAACTCTCTAACTCTGAGAGAAAGGCATGGGACATCCTACAAGGCGTAAGAGAGGAAATCGACAGTAGGGGGACCTTTATTGTGCTTGCATAGTGTTTGGTGGGGCTACATTTCACTTCTATGCAGAAGCTTGGCCAATTCTTTACGTTTTGCCCAACGCGTTTGACGTAGGTCACTAGTTTAAGGTCAGGTTAGGCGTTAACGTAACTTGATGTTGTCCTATTACGTGACGTTGTATTTGTCCATCGCTTTAAAATTTGCGTTTGATTTCTACGTCAAATAAAATGGCGACGATGTAACCTTCTAGATCACATGTAGGTCATAAACGATTGCTAGAATAGATTGAGGAACCATTCAAGAAGTATACTTACAGAATGTCTCCCTTCCTATCCTCACGTTGATCATGATCCATTCCATAACACCGCCTATGCAGAAAAATACCGGCAGGAATCTGTAGGTTCCGAGACGGCGTTTACCCGGCATAAGACTCAGTATATACTTAATGTTTTCACTCCTTTGAAACATCTTAAACAGCAGGCACTTGCTAATTTATTATTCTTAAACGACAGCAACGATTATCACATACATTTATATAAACGTAGTGTATTGCCTAACTGCGCAGCATCGGATCCTTAAGTGTGACGCCGCCGATAGGGAATGATCGTTTTGTGACAGCAAGAAACTAACCGGACGGAGTTACAGAGCACCTGTTTATAACTCGTAGTGTGGCGCGAGAGACGCCCATGACACAAAATGATTCACACCCGATTAACTTTATAGCTCATGTCCATTTTTTATTATCTTATGGACGCGAGGCTAAAGTAAGGTTTTCATTCACCATCTACTGAAGTTTAGTAACAGAGTACAAATAACACAAACATTTGTAATGTATATTTTACAGGGATGGATAAATATTGTGAATTTCCAATATAATGGTATCATTTATATTCGTATGTGAAGTTTTTAGATGTGCTATGGTTTAGAATACAAATAGGCCTGTTCAGAGTAAAATCTATAAATTATATATAAATTATAAATTATTATCTTTTAGGTTTGTACGAGTTGTTACAGCTACCAGTTCTTTATATCTGCTCTTAGAATCCTTTTCAAATTAAAATATTTGTTATTGAAAATAATACCTACTATGATTATTATAATGAAATCTTAATTTTCCTGTGGAGAAAATTAACATAAGCAATGGTAGTTCTACTTTTTAACATAATGTCAATACATCCAAAGAACCATACACATAGAACCATCCACATGCAACACAGCCAGGTTAAGAGAAACTAATGATAAAACCAGATAAACCAATTGGAATTATATGAAAATGACCTTGTTTCAGCTTATCATGGCTTTTTATTGTTTTTACGACTAAATTGTCGGTAAAAACGCATTAGACTTACAGCAACAATTGAATAATTTAAGACATTTATTGTCCACAACCCATACCATGACCTTCATGGTATTGTGCAATAGCCCTAAAAAAACAACATAAAATATGGATTGTTTCATTATCAATGCTTCGCTGGGAATATTTGATAATTTTAAGACACATCTAATCGCTGTTTATGGATCTTAATCAAAATGTGTCAAGTGCCATTCATATTGTATGTACATGTTCCAATTGTCATACTATATATTCTGATATGGTTAGGTTTAGGGCTAAAACAAACAAGAGACCTATGGATTAATTTTTTTAACATTGAAAACCATCCACTATGGAAGCACCAGCTCTGTCGCGGCTCAGTCCACGACTATGCGTGCCGGCCTACAGAAAGTCCAGTGGTGCTCCACTGTGTTCTCGTTGGCCCGCTCGCTCATGTGATGAACACGCGTGTTGCGGATGGTGAAGCCTTGCTTCATGATGTAATCCATGAGGTGCACCCGCAGGTTCACCTCCTGGTGATAATCACACGGTCCAAACGTAAAGGACACCTGGCAGTCTCTGGTGTCCATCATGTGTTTGCTCCACTTGGTGAAGTTTTTGATGATTCCCTCCAGTAGCGAATGGGCCTTGGCGGTGACAGTGAGCTGTGTGATGATCACAGCTACGGGGTTGGAGTATTTGGAGAGTTTCCTGGTGCTCGAGAGTTCAACAATTTGCTCAAAGATGTCGGGAGGGTAGAGGGGCTTGGGGTCCTGAAGGCACTGGATCAGCGGTTCGATCTGGTAGAAGTCAGCCTCTTTCCTTAGCAGGTCTTTTTCCGAAAAGTCAGAGGGAAGCGTCAGCTCGGACGTTCGAAGAAAGTTCAAGATGTACCGGAATAGTGTGCCGTCACGATCAATGAAGTAATTCCCTTTTGAGTCTTTGGTTGTGGGGAAGTCTCCGCGAAACATGGCCCCCAGCATGGAATCTGGATAGCGCTGCAAGGTTGATACGGTGGTGGTGTAAAGGTGGCCTCCGACATTCAAGGTAACAGGATTGTTCCTCTAAACAAATAGGAGGAAAGAGCAAGAAATGTGTCATATTGTAACAGGGAAAAAAGTGCCAAAGCATGATTAATTTAGAGGCATTGATGTTGTTAATCCTCCTAATGTACAACAAAAAGAGGGAGGGATGTACTTTTACTTGGTGATGGCGGTCATAGAATTCATCAGCGATTTGACTAGCTATTAAACTCACCCTATGGCCCCCATCTCCATTATCCATTTGTTATCTAAAGATACCCACTTCGGTCAGATTCTGAACAGTATGGCGATGATGAAGATGATGCTGCTAATAAAATGTCACCTGTAAAATAAAAGAAATCTAAACAGAATAAAAGTGTTGGTTTTAATATTTAAATTAAAGTATTTCTAAATAACCTCCATGATTGATGTTGTGCAACAAAAATAATAGCTTCCTAATCTTGCCGTGTAATCTTAATATGGTTATTTCTATGCAGTGTTACTAATTCATCGTTGGTCAAAGCAAGCCAGCTTCGGACATGCTGTAGTAGTGTATGGCAACGTTGTCTGAACGCCTGGATCTGCTGAAGTTGGAAAATGTGACGAGACTTTCTAATATCTTAATAAACAACATGACTCTAGTGGTTGCCGTTGCATTATGCTATCAATGTAGTTAAATGTGTATTTGCTGGTAGATCGCGTTAAAGTCAACGTTACACTGCAACACAAGTCAGTGTTTCAATGCATATTGCATAAACATGAACTGAATGAAGCTAACAGGCTAGCCTAGCATGTAATACACATCCACGTTAACAAATTAATAAATCATAAAAGTCCATCACGATCGCATACTAACATATGGCGCCGTTTAATCTTCAACCAAAGAAATGCAGTAAGTTATTGTGCACTATTGTCTGTGCTAATAGTTGTTTGAGCTGGATAACTTTTCAGAAGTAGATGCTAAATACCGTTCGCTCATGATAGTCGCTTGCTCGCTAATGGACATAATTCATATAAAACGTATACCTTAAGAAAGGGGTTACCAGCTCTTTGGTCTTCCACAGCCCCTTGGCTCCGGATTCTATAGAATATAAACGGGCCGGGAGGACAGGAGGTGCGGGGAGGTTTGAAGGCTACAGTAAACAATGGCCTCATGACGGTCGAAAGTTGTAGCTGAGAGAGTGGATTTGTGCAACCCACTCAACACACACACACACACACACACACACACACACACACACACACACACACACACACACACACACA
>JAOSLM010000001.1:11412002-11422600 GCA_025629765.1 Eleginus gracilis | reverse complement strand
TTGAATCTGCCCCCACAATGAACAGTTTACATACAATTGTCAAAGAAAAGATAAGTGGTCAGTGAGTAAGTAAATCCTTTATTTACCACAAGCTGACGTGTATATACACACACACCCATACTATTGGCCGAGACAATCTTAAAGAGGAAATAATTTTATTCAGTAAGGGAAAGATGACCGGAGGACAATATGTTGGTGTTGGGAGGGGGCAGTTGCCAGGCAGAATCAGACAGTTAGACTGCGAGTGAGGCCTTGGCCCTGGCCAGAGCCTTCAGGTCCGAGATGCACTTGGCGATGCTCTCCTTCTCCTGCAGAACACACAAAAACACATGAAGGTCAGAGCAGTATATGCTGATGTAAAAAACAAATATTGTAGATCATATGTATAAAAACAAAGTAGAGCAAATTGTGTGTGGGCCTACTGTAAACACCCCCGTAGCAAATTATTAAAAACAACATGATTTTAAGTCGCACTCGCTCGTAGCGAAAAAGAAAAATGACCTGGACATATCTGTAGGAAATTCTAAATGAGAGTGATTTCAATAAAATCACATCCTAATGATCTATTCTTTCATATCTACAAAAAAAAAATATGGTATTTATAACCTCTTGGTTAATAAGAATCGATTGATACTCCCAAAACCCCTCCCATTCACGTCATCCTGTCATTTGTCATTAATTAGACGTGTTGTTATCGAGATGCAAATCTCCATTACAACACGTCTAATTAATGACACACTTGTTATGGGTCAATGACACAACACACATTTAATGTAGCTCATTTAGTTTTATGTTATAGCCTAGCGGAAAATTTGATTGATTAATTTATTTTGGATAGTAAAAATATATTCGGTTTGTTTCGGATAGACAGAAAAAAACAATTATATCTAAGTTGATGAATTCAGTTTGATGATCAATAATAAAAAGATTTTGCTCTCAAGATCCAATGTAAAATGGCTATTGGTGTTCTGTAAAGGGAGGTCCACTGTCCCCCACTTTGAAAACCCCTGCTATAGCTCAACAGTGATCTCTTATGGACAAACAGCAGGAGAAACAGCAGGCTCTAGTGGACAGTTGGCCTTCATTACATGCTCAAATCCCAGCCCCCCACTTTGGTCTGCCTGGGACTGACCTGCAGAGGGGTGATGCTGCCGACGACACTCTTCTCCACCCAGTTGACCATGTGCTCCTGCTCCATCTGACGGTTCAGGTTCTGCACGGCGATCTGATAGTCCAAGCGCTTCTTCACCTCATTGGTCACCATGTGTATCCTCTCTCTGAAGTTGGTCTCCAGCAGCATTGCCACGTTGTTCTGGGTGATACAATACAATTATACAATTCAGTCATTTATTTTTCCCAATTATTTTTATTTTACGGTTTCCATTTTGCCAATACGTGGGATACTCATTTGCATTTTGTACTTTTTTAAGATCGTTTTTTTTTACTGATAATAACAATTTCTACAACATTAAGGCAGCAACTTCCTTAGCCAATCACAGCAAATTTCTCCCAGCAAATGCCTTTTTTCCTGAATATCTTATCCTCTATTATGGCAGCCAAATTTCTCAGACAAAATCGAAACAGCACTTGCTATTTGGATATAGGGCACTCCCTTTTTTAATCCGAATTGTTGATAATTAAAACATGCATTTGTATATGGTTATTGGTAACAGCTGGACTTGCTGTTTGTTTTTCTTCTGGCGACATAAAATAAATGCAAGCCTTAAAATGTTAAGCCTCTCCAAGAGGCAAACACGCGTGTCTGAATAAATGCGATTCCGAGTAAGCCAACCCAAAAAACAAAGAACAGCTGAACCCGGGTGCGAGAACGATGGAAATGATGCAAGCGTCTGTTTCTGCGTTTACCCTCTTGGCGTCGAAGAGCATCGATCTGCCCTCTGCTCTCCACTGCTCCTTCTTCTCCTCCTCGATGGCCTGCGACAGGCTGACAAGGGCTACATCCTTCACCGCCTGAGCGTTGAGCACTTTCTCCTGCAACCCCAATCACACTACTGCTTTAGACTCCTTAAATGGCAATGTGTGCACACATTCTTAATAAAAAAGAAATCGAATTCAAGATCAACAGAAAATATGTTGATAGACAATACAAAAAAAATGCTTATGGTGCAGACCGAGGATTGATATGTCAAAGGATTTTTTTCTTTTATCCACTTTAGTAGACAAGTCAAAAGCCCAACCTCGTTCAGTTTGTCAGCAAAAGCAGCGACACTGGGTCCAAACTTCTTGATTCCGTAGATCACGACAGCGCCGATTGAGAGGGCGGACAACGTCTCGTGGTTGATGATGTAGATCTCCTTGGAAAGCAGGTAGCAGAGGAGCCCAGTGCCCAGCATGTAGGGGCCTAACAGAAAGAAGACCGCAATTAATAGGCCAAAAATGACCCAAAGCCAAAGTATGATATTACCAGTAAAGAGTACATAAGCGTCATAATGATACGTAATAAATACATGCAGAGAGTATTAAAAGCACGTGGACAATTGCGTCATAAAGCTAGTACTATCGATCATTGCTGTACAGAATAAAACTATGCATAAGAAACCCATTCTTCCAAGACCCACATACCGGTGACTCCGGTCTTGGGGTACAGAAGCTGGAACAGCTCTTCTGGGATGATGCCATGGCGGACCTGTCCTCCCTTCTCTGGCAGAGGGGGAACGGGGGCCAGACTCTGGGACGAGGTGTGCAGGGAGTGGGAGGCCTGGACTAGCCTATGGATGTCAAAGGCAATGACAGCTTTAGCTTTGATAGGTCAGCTGCAAGGACAGTGATTGAAGTACTCACACTTTTTTAAAGGTCATAATATGATCCTTTCCATATTGTCAAATAAGCAATTTGTTGATAGACGACTATGGTAATAAAAAAGATAGATATAGCAAATTAAATACTTTTAGCAAGGAAAGGACATACCCTGCTCCAAGGGGACCTTTGCTTTTCAGGGCATTGGCTGGAATGTAAAAAACAAAAACGTCATTAGTTTCAAATAACAACACGCTAAAATCTGAATAACCCAATGAATATCTTGTCAATTACATATAATGCTGCCATCAGCTGGAAAGAGTCCATAAGCTGAACGCCTTGACAAACAGGGTATGTCCTCGTTAACATGTGCCACATTAACATAATATATGTATTTATATGTAGATATTCCAATATTGTTTGGCTTTGGAAGACTTTAAACGTGCAGCTGTCAAAGAGGTGACATTCTGCAGGCATGCCTTACGACAAACAGCTAGTGATGCTACGTCTTGCTAACGCTACTCGGTTTCAGTCACTTGGATTAGTGTCTGCATGAAGCCTATACAAGCAAAGCAGTTGAATAACCCCACAGAAATACGGTTAGATTCTTCATATACAAACGTACTTAATTGATAATAATGCCTTAAAGGGCTGTATGCTGCGTGTCATTTAACTGGTAGCGCGAAACGTAGCATTAGCATGTCATTCAATGTGTGGCCTTCACTTTACCCTTCAAGTTTACATGCAATATTATTTGATTCTAGCTACTAGGAAATAGACAATATCTGAACTTTGTAAATTCCTTAATAAGCTTATAACATACCCGAAAGTAAAACGGTCCTCGACAGCATGTTTAGAATATGAAGTGCAAAGTTCGTCCAACACTCTGCACCTTAGCTACAGCCTGTTCGTGCCCTTCTGCAAAGAGCTATGTATCAGGATGGCGGATACACAGGAAAGGCTTCTGAAACAACGCGAGATTATAGACTTGAACGTGCGTTAACTATAACGACTACGTTCGCTAGATGTCGTTGTTTGTTCGCGTTAATTAATGTTTATTTGTCGTACAAGTAAAACATATAATAAACATAAAACAATGTGTATTGGTCATTGGGACAATTAATACCGAAATATATGCATAGACCAGCTCTTTCCTCTTGATAAAGAATACCAAGGAAATCTGTCATTGGTCTTCTGTGTTGCTCATTTGCACATGCAAACTCCTCCATTTCACTATTCTACCTGAGTGCTGATATTTTATGTATTCATCTTGAGTAGGGTTATAAATCAGTTTGATCATAACAATGCTGAGTAGAAATAACTTTGTTGTGCTTTTGGGCATGTTGTTTTGCTGCAGCAGAACAAATAAGACTGTTAACACACAAAAAACACAGATGCAATATGATAACCACATTCATTTAGAGTAATTTTTAATAGTACAATGTCAACAAAAACTATCAGCGAGGTTACCAACAGAAAATAACTTGCTCTGGTGGCACATTTCCCCTCAAAACCTCAGATATTATTTGCTGAGTGCGTATGTAATCTTTGGGCCCACCCGTGCATGCCTTGAGTTTATTGTGAGTGGCCTCGAAGATAGAGGAACATATGAAGGGGCCGCTCACTCTACTTCCTGTAAAATACGCTTGACAGGAACACCTACAAGACGTTAGCCGACATTGTTTCAGAAGAGAAATGGATGACTTGTCAACTGTTCCTTTTGGTGCAAAGCCGTTATAATTAACCTACTGTCTGATGATAATATTGATGAACTCCTAACAAGTAAGAGCATCTATTTTCTGCAAAGTGAAGGCTCAGTGTCTCTTCTCGCATTCGATTGTTGGTCGGTTTGCATATTGCATCTCTTCTCACAACAAGAGCCAGACACAGTTTTTCTGGCTTTGTGACTTTGAATGTCGTTGAGGTTTGCCTTTGTCCTTTTGTTTAATCCTGAAGCTATTTTATTGCTACTACATTTCTGCAGAAGTGTCTAGTTCTGCCTCCATTCCTTTTGCCATGCTGGGACTGCACACTTTGCACAAGTCATTGAATTGAGGGAGACCATAGTGCAACTAGTGCAACCTATCATTTTCCTTCGGTTATACTTTTCTTGTAACCAAGGGCTTGCGTAAGTAACTATTAGAAAGGATATATAGGCCTGTAAAGCAGCTTTTGGTAATTGTGGGATGAAACAGATAATTTAACTTGGAATGACTTGTCTAGACACTTTCATTTTTTGACATAGTATTTATTGGTTAAAAGGAGAGATGCTTGTCTATCAAATAACTTGAATGCCATGCTACCCCTTTATTCTTCACTGAAAGATGTAGCATCTACTCACAGGATGCATATCTTCCTTATAGATTAAATTTCTGTTTCTGTTTCTGTTTCTTTCGAAAAAATTAAATAGATTTGAAGCGCTTTACCTTCCAGTTCTAAAGCTACGGCTAGTATGGCTAGTCTGGACATCAGTGCAACTCCTACCTCACCAATCAAGGACTTTGATCAGAAAGAGGAGAAAAGATCAGAGAAATACCAACACCTCCGAGGGCGAAACAATAAAACGTCCTGTCGAAGCCCGCCGAGAGATGTGGATACTAGATTAATAAAAGATATGCTTCAACACAAGAGACACCTGGAGTTCCAGAGAAGGAGATCTGGGAGCCCAGAGTTTTGCCCGGAGAAGACTGTGAATTCAATATATTGTTCCACAAAAAGAAACCCACTGGCAAAGACGGGTCATGTGAAACATCAGAGCGCAGTACCAATGGTTGAGAGGCTGGATAAACAGACCCAAAGGACCACCACGTCCAAAGAGGGCCCGACAGGGGTGTTGATCTCAAACAGATTAGGCAGTAATGACCCAAATCCTGGTAAATGGGTAAGCCTTTCTAATACAATTATTTATAGCTTCTTCTGCTTTTAATAAAGCAAAGTACATTTGCAAATATGATTACATTATGCCTTTTTTGTTGTTCCTCATTTGTTTTTCTTTCTGATGTTCTCAGGCTACATTATGGTCAGAACCTTTACCGTTGAAAGATCAGAAGGAAGATATGCCAAGGCAACAGGAGACAGCAGGTTTCGCCTCAATATCCCTAACAGAGAAGTCCATTCAGCAGAATATGAAAGGTACCCAAACAAAAAGAGAGAATGTATCCATGGTAACAGCCTCATCGTTTACATTCGATTCTTGGGGATTCTTGGGACTTCTTTTTAATTTATGTTAATGTTGTTCCTTGTTTCTCTTGAAGGAAAACAAGCAACTGGCATCAAAACAATTACAGCAACTGAAGATTTCCATACAACCATGTCCTCTAACTCTCGTATTCTCATTGAAGCTATGGTAGAGCAGAAGATATTACAAGAGGCCTATGTGCAGACTGAGTGAGTTTAAGATTTACTGTTCGGTTCTGATAATATATTGAAACCAAATGTTATCAACGGCTTACGTATATTTCGTTTTCCATTGCAGCCCTGGCCTGGTCACTGTTAAGGGATCTGTAGGTTAACATTTCTTTTATTTTTTATTATCAAATTATTTTGAGCTTTTGCATTTGAGAGGCTCTAAACAAGCCACAATGAGGAAGTAAAAAACTATTTATACAGTCGATCATAAAAAATCGATCTTATGATTATAATGTTATTCATCCTCATGTCCCTCTTCTAACCCTAAAGGATGTTCAGCAACTCGCTGAGTACTTGCAGGTAATAAAACTCTTTCACGATAGCTAGCTACATCTTTTTTATTAATATCTCAAGGACAAGGAATATCCATTACCCATCAGGCGTGTCAATGACGGTTACAAAAAATCCAAACATCTCTCCCTGCCTTGTTTAGGAGGCTCTGTGGAGAGAGAAAGCTTTGAAGAAGAAGATGGCCATCCTTCAGCAGAGTGCATCCAGCCTGCTAAACTCCTCCGACAACATTTGGACTGTAAGATTTCCCTTGTCGTGTCCTCTGTGCTGAGACCATACATTTCACCCTAGTAATTCCACCGTTATTGTTAGCATTCCATAGAAAAGACAAAAGCTTATTTCTACTTTCCTGTGGTCGTACTTTCATTCATTTATATTAAATATATATTTAACCAAATATAGTTATATTTCTACTACAACTACTTATGTAGGGTTTCCCTTTCAAATTATTTAAGTCAAAGTGTAAGTCTAAATAAAAATAGTGTTTGTGCAAGATAAGCAGCTGTCATTCAGCTGCTCTCACCTCAAGAAGGCAATTCATGTGGTGTGCCGTTTCCTGCCTCTTCTCAACCCGGCAGAGGAAGAATGCAACCTGTCGCTCTCTCTGACTCTGACAGAGAACGGTTGTGTCACTCAATTTGATTTGTATGGATGTTGCCTGCTGCTTCCAACTGCCGTATCTCAGTCAGTATCTCTTCCAGGGTAGCTTCTGTGTGTATGTGTATGTGGCTCTGTGTGTGTGTTTGTGTAGTCAGGAAATAAAAACAAAAAAGTTCCATAGAGGAAGCAAAGGTTATTCAAGCTTGAAAACGGTTCACTAGAACCGTTTTCTAAAGCCACCTTGTTTCTAAACCACAATTTCCCATTAACCTCTTGCTCTTTACTTCACCCTTGCCTGTGGTACCAGGTCTCGCTTGCAAAAGAGAGGCACAACCTGAGTGAGACTTTTATATAAATAACAATTAGATAAGTTAAAGAATTGTAGGGAAAATGTGTGTGCACATACGTTATGTTCTGTCACAGGCATGTATGTTACATTTTCCGTGTGCAGTACTGCTTGACAGACAGTCTGGCTTCCTCTCAAACCCACACAGGCTCGCTGCAACGAGGACCTTTTGACAAACAGGATAACATCTCTAGAGGAGCAACTGCAGCTCTGCTTTCAGGTAGGAACCATTCAAAATAATACCGGCCCAGCACCCAAGACATTTTTGAAAAGGATCGTGCCTTCTGTTTCACAGTTCAACAATGATGTTTTCATGGTGTTAAAAGCACAGGGTTCTCATGTTCTTATGTTATGCTTTGTTTTTCTATGTGCACTGGGTCTCTTTGCCATGTCTCCTTGTGTGTAGTCTCAGTGTAATTGCACACTGATCGGTTTCTGCTTATGACTGTTGGTGATACATAACCCTCCGTCTTGCTGCCGCTGTGCTCCCCCTCAGAGGCTCCCTAAAGACGGACTGAAGAAGCTGGTCCTGACAATGGAGAGGCAGAAGCTGGTGTATGAGGAGAAGGCCATGGCTGCCCTGCAGAAGGCCACACTGGAGAAGACAGATGCATTGGTTGAGTCGCAACACTTCCAGGTAAAAAAAATATCCAACTTTTACACAAAACACCGTAGCCTAAAGGCCCAATCGGAGTTATATAAATTCAAATTATGTACTTAAATTATGTACTTAGCTTATAGTTAACATGTTCATGCTATAAGTAGTGAACATGTATTGCTGTAGGCAATACATTGTGGTAACAGGTCCAAAATATGTTTCAGTAAATGGGACAATGAACGTTTCCAAGAAGATATAGGTTTGTAGTAAAACTAGAACGATACACATTCATTTGTTTACTTAAGATATAAACTTTGGTCAATTTTAACAATAAATCACGACGGGGTGTCCCCATACCACCGCGATGATGGCAATTAACGTCCCCACACCCCGTCGTCGATTAGGTCTATTTCCCAATTACGGCACAGCCCTTCACGTTGTATTCTTACCTATGAATCTGTAGTTGACCAAAATTAAAGCTAAGATTTCTTCACAAATAATTTTCATTAACGATACGAATTACGCATTTCTCGATCTACATTTTCTTTGCTGATACTTTTCATTATGAACCGCTAGGGGGCGCTGGAGACAGCCGAGACAGAGTCGTCGAGGTGGCAGGGTCTTTACGAGGAACAGAAGCAGATCTCAGAGCAGCTAAAGGAATGTCACGAACGCACCAGTGGACAGGTGGACCAGCTGCACAGCCAGCTAAAGGTACTGCCACAAAGTAGGATATAAGCAAGCAAGGTCACATTTAGCGTCATCAGGACAGCCTCTCATGCTATTCAATGTGTGCTAAATCTTGTCTTGATGCTTGATCAAAGGATATAAGGATATAAGGGAAGAGGTATGGCAAGGTTGACGTGTGTGTCTCTGCCATGCAGCTGTCCAGTGGCCAGCAGGAGGTGCTGAGGGGGAAGACGAGCACTCTGCAGCGAGTCCATGAAGAGATGCAATGCAACATCTCCCTGCTGGAGCAGACCAATCAGGCCCTGAGGAACGACCTCTGCATGAAAGGTCAGACTCAGAATCACAAGGTTGAGCTGCCATGTACGTTTTCACATGCAAGAAATTTAAGATTAGGTCCTTAAGGTAAACAAATAAGGGTTATAAGGGTGTTTAGCCTGGGCAGACAGTTTGGTTGTAAGGTCTTCTCTTTCAGGAACTGAAATCAAAATTGATCAATAAATAATATAGCATTTAAATACTGTTCAGAAGGAATATTCTCAGACTAGTGAGACAGGCGAATCACAGCATTGTATAGCAATAAGCCCAAACCCATCCATCTGCTCCTCAGCCCGTACCCCCGAGTGCTGGGACTTCACAGTGCAGGTGTGCCTGCCATCAGAGGAACCTGAGGAAGACCGGGAGGACCGGGAAGACCAGGAAGAGGAGGAGGAGGAGGACAGGGAGGAGGAGGACGGGGAGAACGGGGAGAACGGGGAGGACAAAGAGGAGGAGGAACAGTCACTGCTGGTGCAGGAGCTTAGGGACACACAGGAGAGACTCAGAACCAAAGGACAACAGGTGACCAATACGTTAGTAAGCACTGGTGGAATATACTGCGAGGTATTGACAAAATACCTAGATCTAATATCAATACACACAGCATGTAGCCCAACCTTTGAGTGGCCCGAAAGGTTGTTAGTTCAACAACTTTTAAACCTTTACTTTATAAACCTTTACAACAGCTGTTATATATTGGCATCTTTAACAAGATATGTTTATATGCAGTGTTGGAGCTCCCTCTACTGGACGTGTTGTGTAGATTCTCTGGTGTGTTGTAGACATGCAAAGTTTATTATGTGTTGTATTATTTCGCCTCAATAAATGTGGCACTGTGTGTGTGCTTTTACTCGCTTGGGCTTGCGTGTGTGTGTGTGTGTGAGTCTGAGCCATCAGAGTTCATAGATAGCAACCCCATCCTCTCAGCAGAATCTGTATCAGAGCTGTGTTTTTGAACAAGACGACAAGAGAAGTGGGCAGTGGGCCATTTTTAAGGTGGGCTGTAGGCTGCCAAGCCAATCAGAAGTTAGAAACTTTACCTTTTCTATTGGCTGAATACGATTCTTTAGTTATTCTTGATTTGCGATTTGGTTGGCAAGAGGCATGTTTGGGTTAACCCTGCCCATTGCTACCACTGGCCTCTCTGTGAGAATGTGAGAATGGAATATCTCTGAATTGCTGCTACCATGGTCAATGGTACTAACTCACATTAGACGGTCAATCAGTGTGTCTACGTTAAGTTTAGTTTTGGCTCAATCGTTATAATAATACAAAAGTCAAACGTACCACAGCTTTAATATGCATGTATTTTGTATTCAACATATTGTGTTAAGTATGTCCATGCATGTGTGTTGTTGTTGTGTGTATGAATCTGTGGTTTGTGTGTGTGTAGTGTGTGGATTTGGAGGCAGAGCTGGAGGCCATGCAGCAGGAGTACAGGTCCAGCCAGGCCCGGCTGACGCAGTGCAGGGACCAGCTGAGGCTGCTCAGCCAGCAGCACAGCAGCACGCTGGCACGGGTGGGTGAGAGAGAGAGAGAGAGAGAGAGAGAGAGAGAGAGAGAGAGAGAGAGAGAGAGAGAGAGAGAGAGAGA
>JAOSLM010000001.1:10896221-10912540 GCA_025629765.1 Eleginus gracilis | reverse complement strand
GCCACTAATGAGGATTGTTTTTTATTTTTTTTATTTTAATTTAATTTGTTAATTAATCACCTAAAAACGATTGATAAAGAACTTTGTGAGATTAGTCTAATTAACCAAATGATGAGGGCTGAGGACTAGAGACTAGTCCCAACAGGACACTAAAGTCTGGGTACTAGACACTAGTACCTACAAGTCTGAGGACTAGAGACTAGTACCTACAGGATGTTGAGGGCTGAGGACTAGAGACTAGTCCCTACAGGTCTGAGGACTACACACTAGTACCTACAGGAGGTTGTGGTCTGAGGACCAGACACTAGTCCCTACAAGTCTGAGGACTAGAGACTAGTACCGACAGGACATTGAGGGCTGAGGACTAGAGACTAATCCCTATAGGTCTGAGGACTACACACTAGTACCTACAGGAGGTTGTGGTCTGAGGACCAGACACTAGTGCCTAGAGGGCGTTGTGGTCTGACACTAGTCCCTACATGTGTTGAGGGCTGGTGAGCTGGGGGAGTGTGTTGGGGTTAGAGTTAGGGGTGTTGGGGAGTGACCCGTGGCTGACACTCACCCCGGGCAGGAAGGTGAAGAAGTTGTACTTCTGGTTGTTAATGACGTTCCTGGGGTATCGCTGGTCCCGTTTCTCTGGGTGGCCCAGCCACACGGTGCGGGGGCGGAGGTCCCCCATGCCACAGCACCCAGAAACCGGGCAGCACCTGGTTCACAATTACATTCATATGTTAGGAAGACTTTGTACAGAACAGTGCCAAATAGTCAAAATATGTAGGATGTCATTATTTTGTGGTTTTGGCTTTGGTTTTTGACTACTGAAAATGAGGATATTAAGATGATTTTATGCTAAAGTTTACGGTTATGATTTGCCATAAATGTAAATTTGTACTCCTTATGGATGATACTGCGTAGCCTACTTTTCCATGATTGACCATGATTGCTTGTGATGTGAGAGGAGAGAAACACGATAAGCCTTACTAAACAAATATAATATTTGTTTTAGTCTAGCTGATAGCCTGGTCATCCTTATGTTGCATCCATAAATCATTTCATCTTATTTTTTTAATTATCATTAATGTATTGATATACATTGTTTGATTGATTGGTTGTAGCATTCGATTAAAGCGTATTGAAAGCAATCAATTAAATGTTGTGCTACTTTTGTATATAAATATACTTATTTAATTTTGAAATCAGATGCCCAAGGAAACAAATGTAATGTTTACATTAATTGATTTGTAGCAGAGACATCAAGAATACATGTGCAATTTCAGACAACTAAGGAAACGGTAACTACCGGTATTCTCTATCTGGTCAATGAAGGCCTGTGATGCCAACCAGAGCTGAGACCGGACAAGAACTGATATTTTTATAACGCGTATAGCCGTTCTCTCGATATATATTGATACATCTGCTTTATAGCGCATATATTGATTACATTACGCTAAAGTAGAACAAATGTGTCACTTAGACTGTACTTAAACATGTGTTTAAGTGACATCATCGATGCTATCCATGGACGCCAGCCTAGAATCTGTGCAGCCAGCATCTAGCATCTATTCTCGTTCCTTTTCCACCAGACACAAGGTTATCACCGAGATAACCTAACCCCGGGCGGGTTAGAATAATAGCAAGTGTCGAAGCACGTATGTTGATTTTAAACCCACCATGGCCTACATGTTGGCAAGCCGTCTGGGTTTGAGACAATCCCATAGTCAACAGAGCAAATATTGACATGGGCGTCGCGCTGCACTTGTTCCAACGGAACACGGATGTCCCAGCGCCAAGGGATCCGTCAGACCATCAATGAAAATATATAACTAAAATAACTACACTACAATTTATATATTACAGTCTAATTTGTTAAATTGCCATGTTGAACAGAAATGCTTGGTTCGCTGTTTCGACAATGTCGAAAAGACGACATGTAAACAATGACATCAGCATCGACAGTATGTGACGAGCGAATATTCGGGGTCTTTTTCGTTGTAAATATTGAAACGTTTTCAGCGATTTTTATTCGGTATAACACCCTTACCCATTCCTGTGTTTACTGTCATGTCTTTTGTGGCGTCTCACGGGTTGTAAAGGAATATTGTCCGTCATTCCTGCAGCCTCCGCTGAGCTCCAGCACAATCTCTCCGCTGTCTGCGCTCTGGGCGGAGGCTCGAGAACTGTCCTTCAATGGGTTGTAATGAGTCTAACACACAGCACTGAATCCACCCCAACCTTAAATTCATCCCAATATTATAGAAGTTAGATTTTGTAGAAGGAATTATATTATTGCCCTTCATTGTAGTGAAAAGTTATGGCTTTTCAAATGTACAATATACGTCCAAAGTATTATATTTACATCATGTTAGCCAACCGGTAGCCAAATGCATTTCATCTTCTTCCAGCCATACACGTGAAAGGAAAGCCATCGGTAAGAGTCACATTGATTTTATTTTTCAAAAAAAGACCTGAAAGTAACACTTAGTGAGAAACAGTACATTGTAAACAGGCAAAACGGCTAGACATTACTTAACTGTTTCAGAAGCTTTTTAATTTATTTTTCTACGAAAGGCACACCGTGGCAAATGCATATTAATGGGGAATGTACAGCAGGAGCCGTAAGCTTTTCCTGACCATTCTGATTTGTGTAAAGTGTCCAGTGATACATTCATTACTGAACTCAGCAGTTTGAGAATGAAATAGATTTTGCGTCACGAATGTATCAGCTAATGAAAACTCTGCATTGATATTAAAGGGGCAAGAATGAAAACCTATTATCATAAGCTAAATGAGGTAGAATAGACCCCCTATCACATTTTTGTGTAATATAAATAATGCGTTGACAGAACATGAAAGATTGCAGATTAAACAAAACCAATTCAACAAGTTAATCTGAAAAAAAGAAATTCACAAGTTAGTTAAACAAAGTGAGTTGCTATCCCCGAGTAGAACATGAAATGCATGTATGAAAACAAAACAAGAAAATATAAATAAAGTGCAGGCACGACAGCATTGAACATTCTGTAGCTCAGCCAACTAAAACAGACTGCAGTTCTACAAGCAAACTAGAATGGAGTAGCAAAAACATTTTAATCAGAGTTTGTAAACGGTTGTGATAAAAGTAGGGTAAAAAAAAAATGAAAAAGGACAAATGCAATGTTATACTGTAAGACATGCTTAAGTATAAGTCTAACGGGCCTTTATTGTAATTTAAATGCATAAAAAATAAATGTGTATTAGGCACTTAGCAAAACATTTCAGCATCAGTAACCATATGAAAACCAGTTTGTAATCTACAGTGTCAATTGGATGACAAAGGGCATCTGGTTAAAATAAAAAAAAATGCTGGAATCATTCAGACATTAACTTCTGACTCTTTTAGAAAAGTAACATACCACTACAAAACTGTACAATTTGATAAAATCTATAGCACACAAGGGGAAAGTGAGTAGTCATGTACAAAGAAATATGATTAAGCACACTATTATTCTCATAAACACTACAACAGTGTCAATATTCAGTCACACCCTGAAATGTTTTCCCAATTCTAGTGAAAATCCTTCAAAAGCATGTCAGAAAGAACGTGTAGCAGTTTCAAGTAGTTATACATTCAACATCTGGATACACAAGTCACACAAAAAATACCCGCATGTTAAAAAAGTAAATACAGCTACAGTAGTTATATCAAGGTCAACTACAAATAACACTTATGATTTGATCAAATAGAAGAAAACTGCATGACAGTACAGACTCTCCACCTTGAAAGATTTACTCTGGATATTGATTGTACCGGTCGTTTCCAGGCTCAAACCTTCATGACTAATTGACAGCGATTTTACCCTCTTCCATAAAATGAGAAAATTTTGATTTTGACACACTATCAGAGCCGTTCTTTTCCATTTCAGCCATGGAAGCAGGCAGGCCAGAGTGGGACCCGTCCATCTTCATTAGGCCGCCGGTAGAGCCAGCCATAGGCCCACCAGCAAGGCTACCAGGATATGGGATCCCACCCCCCTGGATGACTGAGATTTCATTGGTCTTCATGGCCAGGCCGCTACTGAAGACAGCCGCGTACTGGTTCCATAGTGATGGGTCAAAGTTCATGGCCGGAGGACCCAACTCTTTGGGCACTTGCATCATCTCTTGCATCTTCGCGTCGGAGCCCATTGCCATCAGAGCCATTGGATTATCCAATGACATACGCTGGCCACGCCTCGAAGTGTTGTTCCACATGTGGGTTCCAACATGTACCTAAGAACAAACAAAATATAATTAATGCTTTGTTGAAAAGTCGTGTTAATAAAATAATGAGTGATCGCTTTTTGTGCCAGAGGATGCATACCTTTAGGTTTCCCTTGGTGGTGAAAGCTCTCCCACAAATAGTGCAGGCAAAGGGCTTTTCCCCGGTATGAGTGCGTTCATGGATCTGCAGGGCACTGGCAGATGAGAAGTTCTTGCCACAGGCATTGCAGAGATGCTGTTTGGTAGACCTTCGCGACACACTGGAGTTGGATGATGTCATGCCTGTTCCCTGTGGCAGCTGGGAGCTAAACAAGCCATGGGCCCCCAGGGGATTCTCTGGAGGAATCTTCATCTCCAGACTGGCAAGACTCAGGGGCATTCTGGTGAAAGGCAGGTGAGCTGCAGAAAGAAAGATTATATTAAGGGCAGGAACAACAATGCATTATATTCATAATAAGTCAAATATTCTAATAATAAAAAATCCAAACATAAATTTACCATAATCTCCATTTGTGTAGGGCAGGCCAGGTTCGTCTTTAATAACTTTAGGGACGAAGCTGCTGGGAGCTGTGAGGTCAAGGGCTCCACTGGACTCGTTGCCCTCTTGAGCGCCACCATCAGAGTCTGGTCTCGAAGCGTGCTGTGGAGAATCGTCCTCAGAGTCTGGAGACTTTATGTGGCCATTGGCCATGTTGGTTAAGGGGGAGGAGGAATGGTAGGACATGGCAGCCTCCGAGATGGCAGGACTACGGTTGTTGTGAAAGACCTGCTCCTGCGACGTAGGGGGAGCCTCCTTGGATGTCCCCTCACTTTCTGAGGCAGTGCTGCTCTGGCGCTTCAGTGAAAGAGCGGAGGAGAGATCTTTTAAAACATCCAGGCTTGAAAAGGGAGATGCAAGAGGGGCGGGCTGTTGGTGTGCTGGTTCTTCAGTGGTAGAAGGTGGTAGAGACACGTCGGTCAGCATCTCTTTGGAATGCAGCTCCTCCTCTGGCTCTTCCATACTGTCTTCAAAGCCGTTGATATCCATGGCCCTTTCGTCGTCCAACAAGGACTCCATTGCTTCAGCAGCCTCGATTTGGTTCTCTGGCATGGGGGTGTTTGGGATCTGCCCGCCCATGTGCATGCGAATGTGCTGCTGCAAGACCACAGCGTTGGTAAACTTCTTCTGGCAGATGGGACAAGAGTGCTGCATCCTGAGAGGAGTGTTGGCCCTGTGCACCCCATAATGGGCCTTCAGGTTGCCCTTTGTAGAGAACGCACGGCCGCAGATCTTGCACTTGTAAGGCCGCTCGCCCGTGTGCGTGCGGTAATGCATTTTGAGGGAGCTCTGGCAGCTGAGCACCCGGTGGCAAATTACACATTCGTTGGGATCCTTGGTCCTTTTCTCTAGGCCGTCGACCATCTGCTGGAGTTTTGCAGTGCCAGAGCTTTGATCTCCCAACTGGCCGCTTCCGTTGACGTGGTGCATTGCTCCGATCGGATCTTTAGAATCTTGGATCTGGTCAAAGCCAATGTCGTGGCCAAACATGTTTGAGGAAACGGATGCAGACTCACTTGGTGACGGGGAGGGCCTCAGAGAGAACTGATCACTCATAATGCCTTCAAATGTATTTTTCAACCCTGGTACAGATGATTGGTGGGGCCCAGCCATCGGACTGCCGACCACTGGTTTCACGTCGGTGAGGTTGGCCTCATCATAGGGCATGGACATGCCATAGGGAATTCCACTGCTGGTGGGAATGTTATCGAGGTGCTCTGGAACAGGATGGGGGTTCATCTTGATGTTGGGGTATTTCTCCTTGTGCCTTTGGAAATGCACTTTGAGGTTTCCTTTGGTGGTGAAGCGGTTACCACAGATGTTACATTTGAAAGGCCGTTCTCCAGTGTGAGAACGCAGGTGAATCTGCAGAGCGCTATCATTTCCAAAAGTCTTGCCACAGTACTTGCACTTGTGCCTGTAGGATGACTCGCTATTCTTTGACTCAGAAGAAAGATTGAGCATCTTGGCCTTTGCTTTTTTAGAGGCCTCAATACCAGCCTGAAGGCCAGCAAAAGGGCTGGGGAAACCATTGACCCCTGCAGTCTGTGGCAAAATTGCTGGTAGGCGATGGGCCAGGTCGGAAACTCCCTTTGAAATGTCAGCTTTAGAGGTGAAGTTGCCCAGTCCTTCAGTCAAAGAGGTGGGGATACCAGTGATTTGAGTTAGTCGACTCTGCTTCATGGTCTCCACGGAGAGGCTCTGACTGCCTGTTCTTTTACCTATGAGAGCTGCGGCAGCAGAGAGCTGTTGAGAGAGATGGGCACCGAGGGCTTTGAGCGGGTCCACCACGGCCCCGAGAGCCGAGTGGAGGCCTTGAGGTGCCATCATGGCCACCTGAATTCTAATCTGTTCCGTCAGCTGGATCTGATGGAGCTGCTGTTGCTGGAGACACACCAACTGTTCCAAGATCATTGGTATGGTTTGCAGCGCCTCTTTGGATGACGACAGATGCGCGTGTTTTGAAGAATGCTGAGTCACAGCCACCTTAGTCGCACTCATTGACTCTAGGGTTACGTTTGAATCTTGCATCTTGGGGGATCTGAAAGTCATCTCAGAGCTGGGTGACATTTCTGTTCCGTCTTTTTGACCCGACTCCTCTGCAATCGATTTGATATCGTCTGCCAACTCTGTGTCGTTGTTGGATAGGGAGTGACTGCTTGACTGGCCATCATCAGGGTCACTATTTGCACCATCGGAAGAACCTTGTGAATAGTCCTCCGGAACCCCGTTCCCATAGCCATTCCTCAAGATGACCACCTGTTGACTTTTAGTGCAATTTTTCTCATGTTCCTGGAATTCAGCCTCATCAAAGAATTCAGCGCAACACTTGTTGCAGACCTTGGTATTGTCCATTCTGAATCTCTTCATCTCCTGTCCTGTTTCTTCAGCTTGTCCATATGGAGTGACTCCTAAAATAAGAAAAGACATTTAAAATCTTGTTAAGAGCAGGTTTGTGGTGCATAAAAACATTGATAGTGGTTGGTTTCACCTGAAAAGTCAATAATCAGGTAGCTAGAATTCTTAACAGAGAGTTATATACTAGGACAATAATCATGGAATCTCGATGTCCAGCAGAGGGCGCCATCTACTCTTCAAAAGTACATGAGGAGCAAAGTACCGACAAAAAAAAAAAACAATGCCAAATAATTTGGGATTATTTCACAAAAGACTAACGCATGCTTATAACAAATATGGCAGTTAAAATGACATTGAACATACGTCAGGGTTAGTATGAATGCTGGCGAGATTAATTTGCCTACAGGAAACATCTGAATGTAAAGTAAATTACATTAGCCAAATTAAACTGAATACATTATTATTCAGCGAATCTTCTCACCATGGTGCATTCCTCAAATATCCCATGTATGGCCATTGTCAAATGCTAATGCCCTCAGCGAGGGGCAAGTAGTCCTACTTGTTTGCATTCTCACATAAAAATGGTAGAGTTGTTAATTGCTCACCAGGCATCATTCAGTGGGGGGAAAGAAAAACGGACTCCCTCATTCTTTGTGAAAATGTAGGCGCAACGTGTCCTTGATATTGCATCAATGATTAATTAAATACACTTTACAAAAGACAGTCAAACCACGGGATATTAGCGGTGTTTAAATCTAAAAAGATCCAACTATATCCTAGTAATTAAAAAACACTTCCACTTCGTGACACGCAACCTAGATGAGTGATTCTGGTCACCTATTTCATTGTTCATAGTTGAAACGACTTGGCAGATCAATGTAGGTAGAGAATTTAAAATGGTCAAATAAAAAAAAAATATATATATATATATAGTAATGTGGCGTAGTTATAATAATGTGGACAATTGTTAGCGTTCCCATAGTTGTGTCATCAGGAGGTGATGTCCACGACATGGTTTAAACAGGGCAACGCCAAACGCACCCCCAGCTCGTCTGCACAAAAAGCTGAATGCTCCATCCCCCCACCACTCCATATATGTACCAAAGGAAACAGTCATGCATTAAACTGGGGGATTTATTGCCTTTAGGTCAGCTTACTCCCGAGTCACATTTCATACGCAGTTGTTGACTACCTTTGTTTAGAGGAGATTGTTCTCCTCTAAACACATACATATACATTAGTTTTTTAAAGCAGAACCTCAATAAACACGTGCTGTTAAATACACTACAACAAACCTTGTGAAAACTTGCACATTGTCGTGCCAGTTCCAACATTGAGAATATACAAGGGCAATTTCCAATTAGATAAACCAAAATAACCCAACTTATAGGCCTACACTTTCGACAAAAATGTAAAATGATTGGATACAAACTCAATATAACTGCATAATATAACTACTATTCACTTTATATTGTCACTTGTACCATCACTGGGCTACTGGCAACACAAAACAAAGCTATCAAGTTTGGAAATCCAACAGGTAACGTGAGCAGAATCAAAAGGTAGTCCTTTAAAAAAAAAAAACACACAAAACGACAGGAATACCACGACTGAATGCCCACTTTTGGTTAAAAGTTGAAAACTGAACAGTAATAATTTCCAGTCGAGTAAATTACTCGTGGTCATGTCTTGCCTCCATAATCTAAGTTATCGATGAGCCACTAGAACTCGTACGAGAGAACCAAAGTCCTTAAACGATTAATGAAAAAGATTCAGCCTATTATCTTCACTTTGATCAAACACTTTCGATAGATGCAAAAACTGCGAAGACAGTTTAAAGACCGAAACCTGGTCAACAGCAAGGGTCACTTTGCAGGTCAAATTGCGAGAGAACAATGCAAGATAGCCAAGTTAAAAGTGCTACTTTAGAAACAGCAGAGGACTAAAGCAAACTTTCAGTAAAGTCTGCGGCTCTTACCTTTTTCTGACGAGCCGGGTTCATCCGAATTGATGTGCTGCGGCTTTGCTTGCTTGCGCCTCGACATGGTGCAACCATCAGCAGCAAATAGTCCTGCAATTTTTCTCCCTTCTTTCCAAATTCTTCGGGTTGGAAATTAGCCCCTCAAGTAGAAATGCGCATGTCAACGTAATTATTATTATCAATAATGCATTGCGATTTATCGTGCCCCCCTGACAGCTGATTGGCTCTAGTCCAAGCGCTCACACATTATTCAAATAGGTCCTATTGATGAGAAGAGCAGAGTGGCCGTAGGGGGCGGGAGGAGCGCTACTAGTGGATGGACGAGGGAGGAGCGCCAGTCCATAGTTCTTCCCTTCTTCATGATCGTTTTGTATTTCGAAGTAAAGTAAATCCTTCCCTACTTTTTCAACTAGATAGGCCTACTCGTTGATATTTTACGTGAACCAAGTCAGTGGAGGACACATTATTAATGCGTGGTCTCAAACCAAATAGGCCTACAAATGACGTCTTATGCTATATATGTCTTACCAATAGTTTGATTAAAACTAATAATTATGTGTTTTTCTCAAATCTTTGTTGAAGCTCCATTTGATCTCAGAAAAAAGACTAATATCCATTATTAGAACATTGATCATAGCTGCATTTATATTCATATATATATATATATATATAGGCCTATGAATATATTTATTTAGGCCTTTGTAGTATTTCATTCATATAAGCCTTGAAGGTGTTATTTGTTTGAAAATATCAAAGTTATATTGAAATTGGTGTAAAAAGTGACCCTGAATGTTGATGACAATGTTCCACACACAATAGAGTATTGCATGTACATAGATTCAGTTAATGCAAGGGAACTTAACTGAACTGATGCTTAACAATATGACTTGTGTTTTCACAAAGCCAAATCTGTAGGTTAAGCCACCACTTATTTTGCTATGCCAACTAATATATTTTGGACCCTTGATAGGTGTTTGTTTTCCATGTTTGTCTTTGGGGAATATAATAAACAACCCCTTATTTCCTTTCAGATAATGTCTATCCACTTCAGGGAAAACTGTAGGTTAGTACGTTTATGACAAGCACCATTTGTCTTTAGCATTAGCTTTGAACTTAATGTTAACGGTTGGGACTGTCATTCTGTTTGTCCATGGGGTTGTGGTGAATGTTAAGGGTGGAAAAGAATTTATTGCCCTCATTAAGAGACAGACCGGTCCAACCCATTTTGTCTTGTTGCAGCCCATCTTCGCTCATGTCATCAATGCTGAAGACCAGTACTCCTCAAAAGCATGGATCCATGATCCACTGAACACAATATTAACCAATATACAGGTATATGCCTAATACCTTCTTATAGAAATGTATGAAAAAAACCTGCGAGATATTAGTCATTTCTCATTTGCAAAGAGATCTAGCAAGGGAGCAGAAGAAGGACCTAAAATGTACAAACAATCAAACAAAATATCTATCAAGCTAATTGTATCCCAATAGGTGGGAGGATGGCGTCCCTTTTGGTTAATCAAGATTCAAATTCAGCACAGAATGTGTTTATAATATATCATATTACTGCAATGTTCAAAAACGTATGAGCAGCTATGCTTTAATCTGGTTGTTTGTGGTTGTCATGCAGGGCTTGGACATTTAGTTGCTTCACTATTGATTATATGGCAAGTATCACTTGGAAGTTATTTTTGATTAAGGTTCGATTAAATGACTAAATGTGAATGCAAACGGATACTATGGAGTATACAGGAACACTGATATACATGACTAAGCATTAATGTAATTGGAAATTCTCTCATTCTACGTGAAAGGGGATTTTTATTACGCCATAGCTGATAATTGTAAGACAAATACAACCCAATATATTGGGCAAAGCAATTGCTCTTATGGGCCCTGGTTGAAGGTGGAAAAGAGTTGTCTAGACAGTTTATGACCCCAATAGGAAACTATGCTTGAATACACTGCTTCTGCTACAATCAATCCAAACAATGTAAACTGTGCGCAGTTGAGCCATAAATCCACACTTATGTTGACCAAATCATGACCAATATCCTCTATATTGCCTTCCTTCAGAGCAGAATGTTGTGATATATGTAATAAAGAGTGAGCCTAACACTCAAATTGAGATCTGGAACAGAATTGAGTTGTGCAATTGTGTTTATTCATCCTTCAAAATGATAATGGTTTAAGGCTCAACTTATATTTCTTCACCTTTCACCCTCGCCTCAAAGTATTTTTCAAAGCCTTTTTCATTTTTGTTAGTTTTTTTGTTGCAGGAAATTATTGTGTATATATATATATATATATATATATATATTGTATTGGAAAATGTTGAACACAAAAGCTGTGGTATTCCAAGACAACAATAAAGCAAAGAATCCATAGTGCGAATGACTTCTAAAAACCTTTTCCTGCACATTCACTGACAAGAGTGCATGTGCCTAGTTCCCCAACAAATAAAAGCCTCATCAGTGGTCAATAATGGAGACAGAAAACAACCTATGGAAATTTGACATTCATATTTTCTTTATCCTTACCCTTTTCTGAAAGATGGCAAGAACGTACCTATTTTAAAGTAACAAAGCACGGCCCAATGAGACTCCCTCCGACAGTAACAACGGTGGCCTTGAGGTGGACAAACAAAGACGACTGAACACTTGGTAGAGAATTGTGAATTGAACATGTGTCGTTTATTACGACTCAGTAAAAGATGAAAGGACCAAAGAAGGATTTTAAGAAGGATGAGATATTTCACATCGGTGTGAAAAATCCTTTAAGTCAGATTGACTCCGTAAATAGTGTTCTCAACAAATGCATCATATAAGCCATGGCATAATGCTGCCCCTGTCTCCAGTTGTTTCAGTGTTCCCACAGCCGTACCCTCCAATGTGTTTAATCGGTGGCCCATGAAAACCAGTTACTTTGGTTTCGGTCCTTTGGGTTTCTGTCCAATTATGGTACAACTGGTTCACTCTAAAATGAGGGCTCGTTGAGACAACACATTTAGGAGACAAACAATTGATTGAACATCAGGTTTTAATGCGGTAATGTCCTCAAACATGTTATCATTCTTTGGCTCAAGGGTGAAACTTTAGTTGATATTGCGGGGGGGGGTCGAGAACTGTGACCCAATAGGGGAATCTGTGGGTTAGCAGTGGCATGCTTTCATAAAAGCAATTACATAATATTTCTGTCTATAGCTTTGCTTTACACATTTCTTGTTATGATACTTTACCATTGAGGTACATAAAACTAACATGTATGGACCCGTTTGCAAGTTCCACCGCCTTTTTTAGTAACACTGAGATCCGAACTTCTTGCATTTCAAAGCCTTCCCTCGATATCTGGAGATTGATGGAAGCTTCTGGAGGCTCATGGAGAATCCTCAGCGCTTTATTAAACCAGGGACCTTTCCACCACCGACCTATGGCAGAGAACAGCCTGCCAAGGGAGCATGCCTGTGTAGCAGAGAAACATTAAGAAAGGAACACATTTCCTGAAGCAGGAACTGGGACTGTGACAATAGAACAAGACTATTTATGGTCCCATTAACAGGCTCAGTGGACTCTTTCCTGGTTACTTGGTAATTGGTTAATCAATGTAAAATGCACCGCGAAAGGAACCCATTAATGTATCTAATAATGTGTATAAAGTGTGCAAAGAATGGCACTGATATTTTCCTATTTTATGGATTTCCAACTTATTGCTTTCAAGTATTAATTCAAAATCAATGTACATCATGTAAACATTGGCGCTTTGTGGCAGCAGTATTACAGCAACGTAGGACGCTGTTGTACGATACAATCACCGCTAAAGGGGCCCATTCGGCATTTTCCGAATCCATCTGAACGCATTCTTTTGTCTTCTATGATTGTCAGTTAAACACAGCATTATCCAGCACACAGAGGCTGCATGTCATTGCTATAGTGTGGCTTTTATTATTGATCAAAAGCACCTCCTTTGAATGGTAATCCCTTTCAGAAGCACATGTATTTTGTTCTATTATTTTGTAAGGTCAGTGTACAATAAAGGCAGTGCGCACTGAGGTGGAAACATTTCACTTCTGTCGATCCAAGGTCATGTTATGTACTTCTAACTCATACTTCTATGTAACGGCTTGCAGTTAGACAGTTTAGAGGTTATATAATTAAATATGATTTAGATATGTATAAATTGAGGTTATTGATAATATATATGTATATCGATGCTAACACATTCTAAAAAAATAAAAACACGTTAATATATAATAAAAAAATAAAAACAATTGGCAATTGATGTGTGACACCAGCTGAAGCATAGCCAGTTGAGGAACAGGAAGCAATAGTGGTTCTTTCTTTAAACACAGAGAACCATCCACTTGGGGACACAGGAAGTACTAATGAATCCGTCTTCAAACACAGAGAACCAAGCCAGTTGAAGACACGGGAAGTACTGATGACCGTCTTTAATCACGGAGAACCAAACCAGTTGAGGAACTTGAAGAACTGATGACTCTGTCTTTTAAATCCAGAGAACCAAGTCAGTGGAGGACACAGGAATTACCAATGACTCAGAGATGTGAGTCCTCAGAGATAACAAGATGGCTGTTTATTTGTCTCACACCAGGAGAACGTAGGGGGGTTGGGCTGCGGGAATTTATATTCCCCAGCATTCTATGCAATTTAGCATTTTTCTCCGTCTCTGGGCATAGCTTCTTTGTTATGTAAAACGTTGTTATGAGAAACAAGTCTTTGTGCCTTTCTAGCAATTTAGGTTAAAGCTTTTGCAGTGAAATGCGAAATGTTAAGCGTAAAAAAAAAAATGATTACATGTATTTTTCATCTAAGGGTGACAAAGGAAAGTCTGTGTGGTTTTCTTTCCCTAACACTTCATAGCAATCACAACGGTCAACAAGGAACTGGCCCAGCCCCATAGAAGTGTGAAAGAGTGTGAGGCTCTATTAATGGGAAGCTGGCGGGTGAGGGGGAGAGATCAGTTGGCCCACACATGGCTGTAATTTAATGGAGAATTGCCCAGTGGTTCCTGTGCAGAGGTAAACATACCAACAGGCCCGCTTTTGTTAATGTGTGAATATGACAAGTGCTCCCAATAACAACAATGGAGCGTGTGGAGGGTTAAACAAGGACATACTGTATGCATGGAAAGACACCCACTGTGTCCGCTTCTCAGTCCCAGTAAGCCACTGATTGACTAGAGATTGTCTGGTCAATTCCCTACGGCTCACTGCTTATTATGAGTTTGTGTAACGGAGCACTGTGGCTACCACTGTGATTTTGGGGAGTGCTCAAATCCCCCACCCTTGTGAGGGATTTGAGCACTCCCCAAAATCACAGTGGTAGCATTTAATTTCAACGCCTACCTTTTTTAAGTTAAGATGCTGATTCCAGTTGTTAGCGGGAAAGGGGAAATCAGGGCTACTAATAAATAAATAAAACATGCAGTGAGACAGAGAGAGAAGGAGAGAGAGGGTAGAGAGAGATAGAGAAGCAGTTGGCCAGTCACCATCCAGCTGTGAGTCAACAGGGGGGCCAATCCTTCAAATCTCAGAGGCAATCTGCGCCGGGGGGGTCATAAACGTTTACAGGGTGGGAAGTGGTGGGACAGGGATGCAGGATCCAGTCCCACCTCTAATTAGCTTATGGGAATGCGCGAGATACACAATAGCTTACACAAGTATTTTGGAACGGCAGAAAAAAGGCCTCTGTGAGAGGCTGTGTACAAACTCAGTAGGCGTTACTCCACATTTACATTAGAGAGGTCTCTGAATGACAAGTGATGTCCATATTCATACAATGTGGGGATTAAAACAGAGCACTCTATATGCTTCTCACAAAGGACACGAAAGCAAGTGGGTCAAAGGAAGTGTTTGTAAAGAGGAATTGTGAGATTCAAATGTTTCACTAACTTCATATGTGGCTGTGGAAAATGTCAGTATATTTGTTGTATTAAGGAATTATGCTTACATTTAAGGATTAAGAAGTAATTACAAGGTTTTTACGGTTACATATATATTTATTATATATATACAATTCTATAATTATAATTCTATATTTATACATGTGTGTGCATGTGAACATATGTGGACCTTTTAAGCAAAGTACATAAAATAGTCCATGAAGGACTCATATTTAATAATAAAACGATTATCCCTAATATTAACAACATTTTAATAAAAGTGAAACCATCACAACTCTCTCATTTTGATTCACATTACCTGATACTTGTTTTAGAAAACTTTCTGCAAAGGTCTTTTTGTCGGTCTTCCAGTATCTACATTGACATATAATGGTGTTTTGTTGAGGGAGCGTCAGGCAGAAAAAAGTAAGTTCTAGTAAAATATGGTCCCTGGGATGTCAGAAGCACAAAGTAAGGATGCTTACATTTTACACATGCAGATAATTGTATTTGCACTTATTTATAAAATGAATTTAATACATATGCTAAAGTAACATTTCTTAATAAATTAATACGTTTGTATTTCATTCTAGTCATAAAACTTTTAATGTTGTTATCAATCAATGTATTTTTTAATAGTCAGTCAATAAAAAATAAAAAATAAAAAAGGTATTTCATTATGTTAAAAGTTCCTAATTTAAATCATACCCTTTGAAATAAAAAACACATGCATATTTATATTATTTTTTAAAACAGAAATGGATGGTGAATCCCACCAAACTTAATCATGAACCCGGTTGACATTATCAATGAGCAATTCCATTGTATATGAAAGGCGAATAACAATGACTCTGGTCATAATACTTTGGCCCAAAGACTATAAGACACCTGGTGTGCTTTCACTGTAGGAGGAACAGCTCTCAATAACCAGAGACGGCCTTTAACCTCAAGTATTGATTGCTTTTCCTGGCCTGTGAATAGAACAGCTGAATGTGCCTTAGAGACTACTGTACAGAACTTCATAAACTCAATCGTATTCAATTGAACGTGTGGTTTTTCAGTAAATTTGTAGATTGTTTCAAAGTGTTCTTTTATCAAGGTTCAAGTCATGAACAAAACACATGTGTCTGTTGTGCATCTTCATTCATCCAACATTAATTACTTTAAATCATTGTGCTTTATCATGTGTGTGCACCAAGAGTAGATATCCAAAAAAGTGTATCCCTGTTGTCGTGACAACCAAAGAAATGGCTGCCATTCAGAACAATGGTCAGATGGGCCTTCGGGAGGCCCAGTGGGTTCCCC
>JAOSLM010000001.1:10802026-10812222 GCA_025629765.1 Eleginus gracilis | reverse complement strand
GTCGAAGACTCCAGAGAATCCAACAATGTTGTTGTTTTTTGGACGCTGCGTCTGAACGTTTCTCATGAGGCTCAATCTACGTAGAAGGTTCTCACCACAACGCATATAAGTGCTGTTAGTACCATTTACCCTAGCGGCTAAATCTGTGAGGACATCGCTGCCGTCACTTGACTCATAAAACCAAAGTGTTGGAAGGAAGTAACGGCTCAGACGCGACTTAATGTACTCCATGTGCACCTTTTTGAAAGCAAGTCAAAAACAATTTCATTCCCTGCTATCAATTAACCTCCAGAGACACTCTGTGGCAGCAGCTTAAACGCGACGGTTCCGTCTCCATTCTGCTGTGTCCTTGGGACTCCAGTGCTTCCTGACAGGGAACAACGAAGAAAGAAGTGTTTACAGAACTTTAGAGATCGCCTCAGGGATCAGGATTAGTGTCCTTTACCATTCCAACTTTCTCTGATCCAGTGCAGAATCCAAGTTAACAAGAGTGTCCTCACAGTCTTGTTAACCTTGGGCCTCGTGTGCTCCAGTAAGGCCCTGATCACACAATATTTCAAATGTGATCATTGTGTCATTGGCTGCATTCAGATTGCATCCATTGAGCTTGTTTTTACTCCCTCCCTCCCTCCCTCACTCATTGTCCTGTCCACCAGATCACTCCATGGCCCGCCATCAATATCCCTTTTCCCAGTTTATCATACAAATAAATGATTTAACTGAAGCAACACAACCTAATCATGTCAAACATTAGACCATGGGACACAGTAGTCTCTATCTAGAACAGTAGAACGGTGACTCATTCTCCACTGCTCATTCCAACTCTGAACATTGAAATATATTTTCTATCGGCAGACAAAGTCCTGTAATATTTAAGTGGCCGGGTAACACTGCAAATACATTCTAACGATTTTGACATTTAACACACCCTATTTATACACTGCATTTATACACTACAGTAAGGATCCATCGGATGATTTGCAGCTCTGTTATCAGTTGTTATTGTGTACAAAGGCATTGCGGAGGCAGTGTGGGAGGTGGCTGGAAGAGTGCCTGACCCTGGTGTTCTCAACACACGAGCAGATCTTTCTTCCTTTCCCTTTTTTTCTCCGTGCTTGGCATAAATCCGAGGAGATGAAAATGTCATGGAGCAGGTTCATTTTGCAAAGAGGTTTTGATTGCCATGTGCGTGTAATTGATTGTTCCAAGGACAGGGGGAAATCTAGAAATGTCATAACAGTCCTGCTTAGGTCGGTCCCACCGCTAAGGCAATCAATGAGAAGTAAAAAGGGGATATTGATTTGTGCGCAGCAGAAAACTGTAGCTTGAGACCAGCCGAGTGCACTGGGGAAAGTGGCACGGACGTGCAGACCTGTCACTGGCACCTATGAATTACCCAATCTCCTTTGAAGATAGTGTTACCGCCGCTCACCGGGTATCACAGCTGTCCATTAGCTAAACCCCTCCGGCAGCTAGCCCTCGTAGGCCTGTCAGATTAATGAGTGCAGTGTTGACCTTCCGAAGGGATAAATGTTGATTTCTCCTCACCGTTACAAAAAGTTTCTAATAACACGTTCGCATTGGAGCCCCAGAGAATGAATACACCCTTTTTTTAAGGATTGACAATAAATCCTGACGAGAGGATAGTTTGTCACGTCAACGGCGAATACAAACATGTATTTTGACAGGATACTTTAAGTACGAGGCGTAACATACTGTGTGCTGTGTTTTATGAGGTAAGCATGGTTCATAACATACGGGAAACACACTTGGCTCAGAAAACCACCGCCATTTCTGAGAAGCAAGCTCATTCTCTGCCAGGCCTGTGTTCTAACAGATTAATGTTATAAACACTTCGGGTGGAGGATTTATGATTTGCACCTAAGGTCTTTTGACCTTTGCATATTTCTGTCTGAAGGTATAAATTTGTCGTGACACAGATTGAAGGCTTTACACCAGTTTATGACATGCTAAATCTCAAGTCTGCCGCTGAAGCCTCTAGTTTTCTAAGGATAGTTAGCCTGCATGCTTTTGAAAAACACCTTTGACGCTGGTCCAATGCGTGTGTTTGAGCCTTATTTCTTTAGTTAGTGGTCACTTCAAGGTTGTCTTTCCATACTGCCGCTACTAATGTTATGCTACTTACTTATATCATTTTCAAATGATCATGGTTTTAATACTCCTAGATCTTTTTAGACTCCTAGATACTCCTTTCTTTTCTGGCATACACAACACAAATGCACACGTAAAGTGTAAACCACTCCACATTTGTACAGGAATTCCAATGTGATGTTGTGTTTTCATTGATATCTTTTTTTATTGTGATGCAGTCTGCTGATGACAGCTATTGAGTGATACAAAAGTACCAATGCCCTTGAATTTGATCTTGTACATTTGCGGAGCAACAATGTTTGGCATAAACACACACATTACGGTAGTATAAACCGAGTGCTGGCAGGGAAGACTTACTAATGCTTCGAGGAGGAGAGTTAGACATGGTGGTATCTCGGAGTGATGGCTGCCAAAAGGTTAATTACTGCTTCTGGCTAGCTGTTAGTCAGGGCATCTGATAGAAAGGCATAAAACAGCAGGAATGGCAGTTGTTAATCACTATCTTCCCCTTCTTTCTCAAATAGCAATAGACCAGCGTATACATTAATGTTGATGCAGGCATTTCTTGCATATCCCCCGAAAAAAAGAAACACGTCAATTTGGGATAATGTATTTCTTTCCTCTCCTCTTTTTTACCGTTGGGGAATGTCAAAATCTGGCACGTACTTTGGTGAAATTTTACTGACACTCTGTATTGCGAGGAAAAAGTCACTTCCTATAATGAGCTATACAGGAATGAGCGATTTCCATCACTCCATCGCTAGGCAGAAAATAAACGCCCATCCCTCCACTTTTGTGTTGAACCTGACCAATCTTTCAGTGTCAGGAAAGACTTTGAAAAGGGAAGACATCAACTGAAGGCTTGTCATGGCCAATAGTGCTCTCTATCACTTTGGAAAAAACTATATATAAAAGTATAAATAAAACATTTCTCTGTACTCACACACCCCTCCCTCCCCCTGCGTCAAGGGTGTTTCTGGGGGCCATCACAGATCTCAGTTGGCCAATCAAAACAGCTTTTTCCTGCGGTAGATCAAGGTCACGGCACACTTGGGTGTGTGTGGGAGCCCTTGTTCACAGGGGCCCCTATTCTCCATGTTTGTTTTGAAAAGTCCAAGTCCCATCTCCATCTCCGTCCATTAGCCGGCAAGCCATTCACCTCCAGGGCTCCTCTCGGGGCACTTGTGAAATATTGATAATAAAGAAGGGAATTCTTTTATTTTTGAGACACATAAGAAGGAGGACATTCTGTGGCCCTCCCGGTATGGGGGGCCCTGAGTGCTCGACTCCTGCCAGTCCTCACACAAGAGTGCCCTCTCTTCCAAAGAGAAATATTAACCACATGAAATGCATCAGTGCTTGAACAGGGCTGTTATGTCCCATTCATTTCTCTCCTTCCATTTACATTTTCTGACCACAACATTGACCATGAAAAGACATGCTAATATTGTTGTGATGTTTCTGATTCAGATATATGGGTGCATATCAAATATGTTACATGAGTTGAACAGTTCTACACAGTGACTTTAACATAATGTCAAACGTAGGGGTGATTTTACTGACACGTGTCAGAATGACGGTTCAGTACTTCCCCTTTTAATGCCCCATTGCGAATCAGGCAGGGCTGTTAAACCAGCAGTTAGTAAGGGCTAATGACAGATCCTGCTGTGCGACTTAAACTTGCAGCTCAAATACCCACATTTGATGGAATCTGTTCATGTAATATATCATAAATACTTAAATACCTGCTGTGAAATGCCTGGTAATCTACTATTCAACATTGCCATTTTAGCATTGTCAAACTTGATAAAATTTTGTATTTAATGATACATTTTCCTCTGAATTCAACTCCATGTGTTATTTTTATATCCTTGTTGTCTCTCACAATCCTCAAAAGTAATCTGTCCTCTGTTTGTTCTCTCTCTGTTTATGCTAGTGTACACGCCTGACGATGACATGGTCCTTGAAGAGCCAATCGACAAAGAGGACGGAGAGAATGACCCTCCCACTGAAGAAGAAGGTTCAGAGAAGCCCCAACCCAAATTGTCAGAGGACAAAGAGACGGACGACAAAAGCACTAACAGTTACAGCGACCAGAACTCTCCCATTAGTGTCCTGTCCAATCAAGAGACAGAGTTGGAGTCGCGCCTTAGCGACACCAGCGACCGCCTCACAGACTTCAAAGCGCCCTATCTCAGCGAGAGCCCGAAGGAGGAGGAGAGCGGCCCACCTAAACACAAGGAGGAGATGAACAGCAGCCTGGAGAACATGAGGGCCGCCTATGCAAACTTTCTCTCCGACTCCTACTGGACAGGGCTTGGGATGGACCTGAAAATAGGCAAGAGCACCAGCAAAGCGAACTGTGACAGCACCAACGGCAGCGCCAAGACCGAATTCGATTGGCACCAGGATGCGCTCTCCAAGACCTTGCAGCACACTCTGTCTCCGAAGCCTATGTCCAAACCCAATCTCTTCAGCTCGGTCCACTTGTACCGGCAGAACAACAAAGCCTGTGGGTCGGTGTTCACGGGAGCCAGTCGTTTCCGGTGCAAGGACTGCAGCGCTGCGTACGACACTCTGGTGGACCTAACGGTGCACATGAACAAAAGCGGACATTACCAGGACAACAACCACGGCAAACAGAGTAACTCCTCATCCTCGTCATCGAAATCCAGGAAACGCAATCTGCACGACATGGATGGGAAAGAGGATGCACAGAAAGTGTTGAAGTGCATGTTCTGCAGCCACTCATTTGACTCCCTTCAGGATCTGAGTGTTCACATGATTAAAACAAAGCATTACCAAAAAGTGCCTTTAAAAGAACCTCTCCCAGTGCTCACACCCAAGCTGTTGCCACCGTCAAAGAAAAGGGCCTTTGACACCGCAAGACCCTGCTCCCCGGATTCCACCACTGGCTTAACCGACGCACAGAGAGCCACCGCCATTTCAAACGCTAACAACAACCGCTACGGCTATCAGAACGGGGCGAGCTACACCTGGCAGTTTGAGACGTGCAAATCTCAGATTCTGAAGTGCATGGAGTGCGGGAGCTCACACGATACTCTCCAGCAGCTCACCACCCACATGATGGTGACCGGCCACTTCATCAAAGTCACAAACTCGGCCTCCAAGAAGGGTAAACAGTTAGCCCTGGATCCCTTGGCTGTAGAGAAGATGCAGGTACTGGCCGAGCCGGCCGCCAGTGAAACCGAGGGAGGAAAAATGTCCCCGAAAGCGGCCTCCCCTGGGGAACGAGAGAAGGAATGCCAGGGTGAGGGCACGTCAGAGAAAAAGGAAGAAACCGAGATGAAAGAGGAAAAGCAAGAGAGTGAGGATCAGAAGGCCGGTAGCGATACCTTTAAGTATCCTTATCTCCGCGAGGAGGATCTAGAGCAGGGTACAGGTGCTGGAGGAGACATCCTCAAATCTTTAGCCAACACAGTGGCGTCCGCCATCAACAAAGCTCAAACCGGGACGCCGAGCTGGAGTGCCTATCCTAGCATTCATGCTGCCTATCAACTCTCTGGGCTCATCAAAAGCACGCCACTCTCTACGTCTCCTCCCATTCAGCTGAAGCAGTCGTTCAACCACAAGCTCAGAACCATCGCCCCAAAGGGGAAGGTTTACCCCGGAGCTCTGGGAGCAGAAACCCCCGAGGGACAGCATCAAAATGTGGACATCAAAAAGGAAAAGGTGGGCATAAGCGACAGTAAAGAAATTCAGAACATTAAGTTTGATCCGCTGGAGAATGATGACAGCGATTGTCAGGATGACTCCTCTTCCTCTTCAAAGCTTGACGCAGACTGTGCGAATGACGTGAGTGAAGTGATCAAAGGAAAGTTGAGCCCAGATTTCGACACAGGCAAGACACCGAGTCCCTCTGCCAGTAATGGACACAGCGCTGCTCCAGAACTTCTCAGTGACACTCCGGATACGTTTGCCATAAACCCCCTCAGTGCACTGCAGTCCGTATTGAACAATCATCTGGGCAAAGCAAATAAGCCCAACAATGCAAGGGCAGCTAAAATATCTGCGCGCACTCAGTCCATTTTCGCTGAAATAAACCGGAACAATGAAAAATCTGCTCTAAGGCTTGGAAATCCGATTAGAAATCGGCCTGAGAATTCTTTCCTGTTTGTTAATGAGGACCAGCCGATAGACTTAACTAAATCCAAACACAGCAAGCCTGCGAGTGCTTCAGTGCTACCACCCTCTACCCCAGTTCCACATAAGTACGCTCTGTCTGACATTGCCGACATGGTCAAAGTCCTCCCTAAGGCCACCACACCAAAACCTTCCACACCCTCTAGAATCCCGAGCATGAAACTGGAAACGGATGTCAGGCGTTTTGAGGACATGTCGGCCGACGTGTATTCTGTCCACAAGCGTAAAGGTAGACAGTCCAACTGGAACCCCCGCCATCTCCTCATCCTGCAGGCCCAGTTCGCCTCAAGCCTCTTCCAGACCTCTGAAGGAAAGTACCTTCTCTCAGACCTCGGGCCTCAGGAGCGCATGCACATCTCCAAGTTCACCGGACTCTCCATGACCACCATCAGCCACTGGTTAGCGAACGTCAAATACCAATTACGGAAAACAGGCGGTACAAAATTTCTGAAGAACATGGACACTGGCCATCCGATTTTTTACTGTAATGACTGCGCGTCGCAGTTCAGGTCACCCCCCGCATTCATTTCTCACCTGGAATCCCACCTGGGCTTCCAGATCAAAGACATGTGCAAGTTGCCTATGGAACACCAGACAAAGATGGAAGAGCCTGAACTGTCAAAGGCCCTTAACGTGAGACCTACAGAGCCACCGGGCCTGGAGGAGGATATTGACTCAAAATTCAGATGTAAGCTTTGCTGTAGAACATTTGCAAGCAACCATGCGGTTAAACTCCACTTGAGTAAAACTCACAGCAAATCCCCAGATAACCACTCACAGTATGTGGAAATGGAAAAGGAGTAGGTTTTAGTATACTCTCTCCTTTTGTGGGGAGTTTTGTGTTTGTTTGTCTATTTTCCTTTTTATTTTTTACATACACGGGTCCATTATTCCAGTCATTTTTAAATTTGATTGTATAGTGTGCATTATTATAACGTTTCATTCACTTGAGTACACACACACTGGTTAGAAATAACTAAGGACACACTTAAAGATACCTTTGCACCCTGCTCAAATGCATCACCAGTAATAAGAAATGTATTACTGCTTGAAGAAAAATTATTGCTAATGTTTGCATGCAATAGCTCTGGCTATGACTACTATTTATTTGTATAATATTTCAAGTTTCAATTGTATTTCAACAAGAACTAATAAATAAATTGTAATTTACAACGTATTCTAAGTACTACAGTAAATTGCATAAACGTGCAGCTGTTTGAAAGGGTAGACAGACATGTGATAACACACACACAGAACTGTACAGTGTATTGCTATGTAAAGCGTTTTGTGTTGCAATGATAAAAGAAAAAAAGCACTTTAATAAATGTTTAATCACCAGTTTAGACTTGGATTCTGTAAATGTTGAAAAAAAAGGTAATTTGGAAACAGGAATATCTCACATGTAAATATATTTTAGGGGGAAAACAGTGCATTTCATGCGATGAAATTATTAACAGCAACAAAAAATATACCTGCACCTTTTTTTTACCTATTCAAATAAAGAGTTAACATTTGATAACAGCTTGTGGTCTCTTTTTTCTTCCGTCTGAAATATTAATTGTAGACAACAATGGCAACCAAATGGTGTGTGCAACCAAACCAAAAGAAAAGGCATTTCTTGTGGATATAAATTGAAACCAAACATACACCCCACGTGTTCATTAAATCTTTCAATCTCAGATGCATTCAATATATTTTGATCATTTGAGAATTTAATTTGGAGATTAAAAGACCCGTAGTCACACCATGGTTTTTACATACACATGAACAATATATTTCCTTGTCAGCTTTTACTGCCTCACTGTAAGGCTGCTACTGTCTCTGCATGCTGGTATCATAACAATTAAACATATTTCCTCCAGCTATATTATTTCAGAGCTATTAAAAATGATTGCCTCCTACATTCATAAACATTTCATGCAATTCATCTCTTTTCAAGCAATCAAGTCCGCAATTACCCCCTCCCATCAAATCTCTATTTTATAACGGGAAAGTGACATTTGATAGTAAAGGGGAAAAGGCACATGGGCACTGTGGTGATTTGAATACCGTGACACCGACTTGCCCCCTATTGTTGGAAATGAGCAGGCAATCACGTTGTTCATCAGATGACTCCTAATGCAGTTAAAGTATTCAGCTATAATTTCTCCCTGCATTTATAATTACTGTCATAGACCACACACCTCAGTGAGCAGATTAAAGCCATAAATTATTTAGTGCCTCTCATTACAGACGGAGCTCACACTCCTCTGTAAAGCCATTGTGTTTTAGACTAGCAACCTATTCTCATTTAAAGAAAGCAATCATTTCTAAAATGGCTCCCAATGTGAAATGCTGCAAAACTCCTTATTTGCACTTATTGAAATCCAATGTTATGGTGTGTTATCAATTATTGATGTTAAGTGTGAAAGGGAAAGAGAAAAAAACACAATACTTGAGATAAGGTTTAGTTGGAGTTGTATTTGTCTTTTTATTCTATTGAAATGGTCTTTAAAGAGGTATGGTGCAGCACAACATGTGATTAATACAAAACTAACCCCATCAGCAATGTAATCAGCAGGAGGAAATGAGTTGACCATCAATCTGTCAAGTATATTTATTTATATATATATATATATATATACAAAAATACATACACACTGGATTAATACAAATGTTGTTCAGCTAATTAATTAAAATAAACACATAATTCTTCTTCTGCTTTATATTAATTTATTTGGGATGTTTGCGTATTAACGCAGCTAATCGTACCGTATATCTAACATGTCATGGCTAATTACAGACCACAGTGAGGTGTAATTACGCAAACACACACTCGCGCGCACACGCTCACACACTGCAGACTCGCTCTTCTGCTTACATGTCTATACAATAATGTCATGCTTTCAAATTGGAATGACGTTTTGATATGCAGACACTGTGATACATGTCTGCATGTCCATACATATAACATATATATATATAATGTCCTATGTACACCATCGATTCAACACTGACTTAAAGGAGGACACAGCCTCATATTTCAGTACAGGCCAAGCATTATATTTTCAAAATAAAATGTTTTTTTCTGGAGGAATATAATTATATATGTCACAGTTTAGGTACTTGAAAATAACATTTTTGGAAACATTTAAAGTGGTAATCTCCGACATCTCCAACGATTTTCATTTAAAAAAAACATTGGTTCAGTCACTATCTATCACCGAATGAGGTCAAACCATTGTGATGAGACTATGGCCTATTGACGAAACCTTTTGCCTGTGCAGTATGACCAATTGTGTGTTGGTGGCGTAATTCATACAAATCCCAAGCAATGCACATTTAGTGATGCGTTTTCCATCACCCAGCAGTGGTTGCTGGGTGAGATATGTACCAGATATGGTAGCAGAGATGATAGACGGAGCCATCGAACAGAATTGCTCCAACTCACTTGTGTGTGTAGCGCTGTACTGTTGTTCTCAGCTGTAGGGGGCACCAAAGAGAACAAAACTGACATCTTCGAGATGACCCCTTTAATTCTTTCTTTTTTTATTTAACACTCTTAATAGTCGAGTTGAAAAATCGAATTATGCACATAAGCTCCCTTGCCTCTCAGTCGTAGTTCAACCCTGACTTACAAAAACGGATGCCAGTTTGCATTTGCGAACCCTTTGTCAATCTGTCATTAAACATGCTATCAAATAATGATAAGTGTGCACTCCTTGCTTGAACTAGCGTGCATCTTGCTGATGTTGATATGCTGTAATGGGACAAATGTGCATCGGAATTTGTCTGCTCGGATAGGCGCAAAACATTTACAACGTGGCTCGGTTTGCTTCCAAGCGACCGGGGGTAGACAAGCATGGGCTGTCTTGCATCATCCTGCCTGTGAGCCATAGAGAGAGACGGGGGGGGGGGGGGGGGGGGGGAAGTGTTCATCA
>JAOSLM010000001.1:10232546-10244294 GCA_025629765.1 Eleginus gracilis | reverse complement strand
CCACGGACCCCGCGGCCGTCGTCCCCGTCACCCGCCACCGGTTTCCCCCCAGGCTGCGGCCCCGCGGCACGGTCAGCCCCGAGGAGAGGCAGACCAGCTTCCAGCAGCTGCTGCGCCTGCACCTCAACACCTTCAACCACCGGCTGAGCATGCTGGAGAGCAACACGCTGGACATGAAGGACAGCATCCGCCTGATGACGGAGCAGCAGGGCCGCCTCAGCACGCAGCTGGAGGGGCTGTCGGCGCTCAGGCCCGTGCCCGAGAGGCAGGGGCAGGTGGCGGTGCTGGAGAGGAGCTACGGGGACATGGAGTCCCGCCTGAACCGGCTGGAGGGCCGGCTGGAGATCCTCATCGACGGGTTCACCGCGCTGGCCCAGGAGATGAACAAGATGAAGCACAACAGACACCAGGAGCGGAGGGCGGAGCCCGTCCTGCACAGCGGGCCCCTCGTCCCGTTTGGCAGCCCCGTGTCGCTGGAGTGGGACTCGACCGTGGTGACGGTGACAGGAAGGCCGCCGCCGCGTGCGGCCACCGCGTCCCAGAGTATACCCCCGCCCCGCGTTCCGGTTCGCAAACCCGCCCCCACCGCCGCGCCGGATCGGGGGCCGAGGCTGACCGACACGACCAGGTCCATACGCCTTCCTGTCAAAAAGTCGACCAAGGTCACCAGAAGTCATGTCGTTATCAAGCCCCCCGCCAAGTCGAAGGTCTCACCGGGTAAGTCCAGGGAACGTTCGGAGCAGAAGACACAGGCTAGAGCAAAGCCTGTGAAAAAGGGAGCAACTAGCAAAGGATCTGCCCTCCCAAAAACAACGACAACACAACAACCTCAAGTGATAAACAAAGTAAAAGAAAGACAAGCCACCGCAAAAATCCAACTGGAACCGCCGGCTCATAAAGCCAAGCAACCACCGAAAAAAACACAAGTAGCTAAGCAAAGTAAGTTGGATAGTACAAAAGGAGCACCGCAAAGTGAGAGAAACGCTGGGAAAGAGAAGTCTTTTAGATCGGACTCACCTCATGTAAAGAGGGCACCGAAAATCGTCCAGAAGGCAAAACCTAAGCCGAAGACCAAAACTGAGCAGATCACAAAAATAGCAGATCACAAGAAGCAAACGTTGCACGGAGTCAGGTCAGTCTCCAGGAAGGCGAGGGTCACAACCACGATTAAGCCTCCTAAGACCACAGCTTCTAAGCTAACCAAGACAACCAAGACAACCACAAGACGAAAGCCCAAATCGGCACCAGTTAAAAAGAAGCAGCACCAAAAGAACACAGATTCTAATTTGGGTGTATTGGACCTTCTCCAGCTCTTACAAGAAGACAAGAGGTCTAGAAAAGGAAAGACAATCCAAGATGGCTCTCTCCATGTTGTTTTAGGAAGGCTGGCCATTCCTATCAGAATCATCCCAGATGATTAAAGGTTCTCAATGTGTGGAACTTTAATGTATGTATATATCTGTTTATTATTAACGTTAAGATTATGACTGATTCAACTTTATGAAGGCATGCCATTTACTTTATTTCACATATGTTTATATTATATATTTTATAGGAACTATGTTATGAAGTACTTTTAAGCGACAGCTGAAGCAAGAAGTACCTTTAATTTGTAAAACGAAATACTAATAATATTTGTAAACTACCTCAAGTTTGTCTAGTTCTTAGTAATTTCCAGACCCCTTTCAACTGACCCCATTTATTTCTGTATGATATATTGTCCTATCAAACGATACAGCTATTACCCTAGAACAGAATCACATCGGCAAGTTGTATAACACTTGGAAAGATTAGCATTATGTTAATACAATTAATTCATACAATTCCTCAAAGTTTGTCAAACTAGGAGATGTAAGGCTCTTCTAGGGGACCTTGTTGTTATGATGGTTTAGGAAACTAGGTTTCAGAAATAAGCAAGACCACATCATAGATTGTCTTTGAGCGTGATATCCTACCTGTAAAGCTCCTTACAGGCCACACCACTGCTCAAGCCTAGCGCACAAAGCAGAAGCAGAACACATCTTGCGCCCCTTCACACTGAATACATATTAAATCCCATGCGGACTCGCCGTCAACGACATTTGAGTCTGCGCCGGAAAGACGCTCTCCACTCGGGTGAGAGGTTAAGCTCCGCCCACAGTGTGGAGGCGCTCATTGATTAATATCGGAGTGAACGGCTAAAGCAGATGTGTATCGTGCTTGGGTGCTGAGCTCTGGTGTGAAACGTCCTTCATACAACAAGCCATTTGCATTCATAGATATACCCTGAATATACACTAGTAACTCCTCATTTAGTTTAGTTTTGTCAGTATTGTGTATGTACTGTATGTAGTACCATTGCTCCCTCACTGTAATACGGATCATAAAAGGCTTTGCAAAAAAGGATAAAGAGGTTGATCTTCTATAAGAAAAGCTGTGCAGCCGTGTTGCGTTTCTCTGAAGCCCGTTTGTAGCGTTCACGTCCCCTAGGAGCGGGCTGTTGGCTGTTGACCCGCGGACCTGCCAGAGGACAGGGGAGGTAAGACCAGAGGCCCGAGGCTCTGCTAGATGCACGGCGCACCCTGCTCCTCGATGTCTTAATATGTCACCCCGGGGGGGGTTTTCATGTCTTCTCTTCTACGCATTGTCGCTGTAGCTTGGCTGGTGCTTCTCTGCTGTGTCTTGGTCGCGATGATCTCGACCTGCCCTGATAAGCGTCGGTGGAGTTCTGGGGGAACCCTTCAAAAAGAACATTTGTTGTTATTGTTATTGTGTTCTGGCTTGAGAGATGGGACCAACATTCATCTTCTGTTTTTGTTACATTTTTTGGGGGGGGACTCGCGAGTCATTGTTTGTGTGTGTTATCCCGACCGCTGGCTGCCCATTGTCCAGTTTTGCAGTGGGGATTCAGTGTAAAAATTAAAGTAGCATTGCGATCTACTTGTGATCATTTCAAACACATAAACATTAGCTCACTTTCCTCCAGGCTATAATAAAACCACTTGGGATTGGAGTCTGCGTCGCTGCTTGGTTGGTGATTGATGGTCTGGGGTTAAGAGGCGTCTTCAGGCCGTGGCACATCACACGTATCTCTCTCCGAGCAGACTTTCCCCCGTTTCCTGTCTCTTTGTCTTTGTGTTTGAAAAGCCTACATCCTCTCGTGGGTGGAAATATTGACTTTCATGTCTTGACGTCTTTTGGCATTTTTTTTAATTTTTTCTTTCAGATGTGCTGCTGGTTACACTGGCAACCCGCAGCTTGGACAGATGTGCGTTGTCATTGGTGCGTACGTTCCTTCGAAAACACGACTTGATTTATATGTTGTCAGGATCAGGAGTCTTCCCTCAAATTAGAAATCCACTTAATCTACTCTTAGTAGGACTCCCTCCTGTTATGGCTTCTCGCTCAAAGTCTCTTATTCTTTCCCACTTAGTCTTTTGGTAGATTCCTTCCCCTTTTAAGGGGTTTAGTGTTATGGGATGCTGTCAAATATGGCCCTGTGAGTCCCTTTGAGATCATACTTGTATTTCCAACTAGGCTGTACAAACAAACAAATTGTCCTGAGGAGTTGTTCCAGAATAATGATGTTCCACATGGCTGGCCTCTTTTAGATAACTGCTTTAACTGTGACCAGAGAGGAATTGTTGACTGCAATGGAGGAGCTTGTAACTGTAAGGTAAGCATCCGATATTACAATTTGTCACTTTTCTACTGCAACTAATGACTCCATTAAGACTCACAGAAATATCTGAACTAGAAAGGCAATCCATCCAGGGTATTTTTTCCGAAAGTAAGTCGGATAACTCAAACTGTAACTGACAAAGTGACATAATGACATGGTGTAAGCTTAAGTATGTGTCATTTTCCAAAAACGCATTCCTTCATCAATGTCAAAGCAAAACCAAAAGAATAAATCAGTTTATCACAAAGTGTTGATACAATGGTCGATGATCTTCAGATGAACGTCGAGGGCTCCTCTTGCGCCAACTGCAAGTCTGGAACCTTCCACCTCAGCCCGGACAACAAAGACGGCTGCCTGTCTTGCTTCTGTATGGGCGTGACTCAGCAGTGTTCCAGCTCCACCTACTACAGAGACTTGGTAAGGCCTTCGGATCTCACAACACTTTTTAGCAGCTGGGGTATAATATAAACTATTGTGTGCCTGTCCTCAAAACTATTATTATTATTACAATTATTATTATTTATATTTTTATATATTATTAATTATTATACAGCATTCTGCATTTCTGATCCCCCAGAACTGAGTTTGTTTGTGATGCGTTTGCGTGGCCAGGTCTCCTCCGTCTTCACTCCAGGGAACTTCCAGGACTACGCTCTGGTGAACCGCCAGCGCACCAACCGCATCACCTCTGGCTTCTCCGTGGAGGTGTCCACCGACGGCACCCAGCTCTCCTACAGCAACTTTGACTACCTGAACCAGGAGCCCCACTACTGGCAGCTGCCCGGAGCCTACCAGGGGGACAAGGTTAGTAGCCATGTAGCAGTAGTAGACTGATGACTGATGGACAACGGAGACGTTGAGCAACAATATGGAGCTGCTTTTAAAGGACTTCCCCCGAAGATTCTCTGGGATTCCCCCGATGTGGGGAGTTCCTCACACTCCACCCTCCTTCCTGTTCCCAAGCCCACTTTTCTTGCATTTTATAACAATAAATCTTTCCTTTTCCAAGCAACGCCGTGCAAACTGCCATCTCCTTCTAATACTTTCTTTACGTTTTTCTGCAAAACAAGTTCAAAGGAGTGTTATTATTAGTTTGGATTACGAAGCCAGGTTGAGCATCGATCGATGATGATGATTTATTCCTTGTTTCTTTCTTTCTTTCTTTTGGGATTCGCTCGTCCGCTCTGTAGAAGCGCTCACTATTGGCACGCACTAAACGCGCCGAGCAGGTAATGCCGATCAGTGGTCGCTTGCGTTTTGATTGTCAAACGACCAGACAGAATTTGACAATCATTTTCTTTAGTGTTGAGCATGGGAGTGCATGAATTGCATTGTGGAGTTAAAATCCCTTGATAGTGTTTTGCTAGTAAGCACTGGTTGCTAAATTCCATGGGAACCACTCACACCACCATCAGACCCCACAGGGAATTATTGTGTCTAGCATGTCGAAGGAAGTCTCTTCATGCACCGTGCACACTGCCTCTGCATCTCATATCCGTAGAAACGGGAGGAAATGACCTCATTCCACTGGAAGTACCCCCCGGCCTTTTGTCGGTGTCTGTGTGTGTGAGTGTGTGTGTGTGTGTGTGTCTGTATAGCTGCATGTGTGTGATTTACAAACAAGGGGTGGTTAGGCATGTGAAGGCCTGTGTGTTTCCAAACTTGGCGGCAGGCGTGGTGGTTGTGATTAGGTCTCTCACAGGCCTTCCTCCGTGGTGATGTGTGTGTCTGCAGTCTGAACGTCCGTCCGTCCCCCCTCCATCTGGGAACACTTTGTGGCCTGTGCTTGTGTACGGCGGTAGCCTCAGTTTGAAGAGCATGACACAGCACCCCCTCCACAGACACACACACACACACACGCTCGTGGATGTAGTGTGGATGGCTTGGTGGAATCCTTTGTGTGTAGCTGTACCGTCTACACCTCCGACCTACGACCCCACCGTGTTTATCCAGCCTGACCTCGCTGTCTGTCCCGCATCTCCGGTACATCCCCCCCCCCCCCCCTCCTTCCTTCCACCTCCGTAGGGCTCCAGCAGATGGCTGGATGACGATGTGTGGGCGCTCCTCGCTAACCACTCCAACGGACAAGGCCCGCCTCTCTTCCCTCCTCCTCTCTCCTCTTCCTCCTCCTCCCGGTTCTCTGCCTCTTCTTCCTCCTCCTCCGCCTCTCGGTTCCCAAGTTACTCCTCCTCCTCCTCCTCCAACAAGAAATGGTCGTTGCACAACCTGATCCCCCCCTCCTCCCCCCCATCTGAGCCCTCCTCCTCCTCCTCCTCCTCCTCGGGGAACCCCTCCCTGGCCCCGCCCCGACCAGGCCCCTCCTCCCCAGGACCCGCGGCCCCCCTGCAGCAGGTACACCACCTGTAGTGCGTCGGCTCTAGAGACTTTGGAGAGCTTTAGAGAGCGTTCTTGGTGCGTGTGGATGATTCTGCTCGGTGGTTGGTGGTTGGTTGATGCCGCTGTGTTTCGCCCTGTCTCCCCCCCCCCCCCGTCGTTAGAGTCCCCCGAAACACGCGTTGAGCGACACCTCCGCCGGCGAGCCCGGAGCCGAGGGCAAGGTTAGACGAAGCCGAGACGGAATGGTTTCTGCCTGTGACTCACATCGCATTCGTCAGCCGTGGGTTCACCGAGTTTGTACTGTTGGGGCAGTACCTGCCCTCGGGCCGGATCGAGTAGAACCACTTGCCCAGATAAAACGGCTTTGGAGTTAATGATCGACAAAAGAGCCTTTGTGCATGTCTGTCAATGTTTAAGCTGTTGCTCAGCGGGGCGTCGCCCACTCACTCTCGATCTTCGACCGAGTTGACTGAGTTGATCACAGAAATGGAAAACTTGCTCGCCGCTGTTGTGTTTCTTAGCATTGCTGCGTGTTGGCCAGGGGATGGTGTGTTCCTAAGTTAGGCAAGAAGTGTGTGTTCTGTCATGGTCGTCCCACTATAATCGTCAGTGAGAGAGTTTAGGTGGGTTTTATAATAGCATGTAATCACGCCGTCGGCGGGACTAAAACACAGCAGCTTGGCGTGAACACAGTCAAACATGTAATTTTCACATCATTGGCGAGGGGAAGTCGCTGTTTTTACTTGTGCGACAGGCAGCGCATGCTGTGACTCCCTCATAACTAGCAGACCAAAGTGTGTATGTGCGTGTTAACATAAATACTCTACGCTTTTCTGCCTCAAGGGCCCCTCCCCCCTAAATGGGGGTCTATTCCACTGCTATTGCCTGCTTGCTCTGCTTTGCTCTGTCATCTGGTGCTTGTGCCTTAGTCTCTCTCTCTCTCCCCATCTCTGCTTATCTCTGTTGCTTTTATACTCTCCCTCCTCCCCCGTGGTCGTCTCAGTACGCTCTGGTCTTCAAAGGGTTCAGCTCCCACCAGGAAGAGCTGCTCTACTGGCTGCTCCCGGCCCACTTCACAGGGGACAAGGTAACCGTAACAACCAAGGGGTCTCCTCCTCCTCCTTCAACTCCTCCCCCTCTTTGTCCTCCTCCTCTGTCTCCTCCTCCTCCTTCTCCTCCCCCGTCTCCCCCTCCTCCACCGGCCCAGGCCTGATTAACCTCTGGTTAACCTGCCCTGGGAATCACGACATGGGTTGTATTGCACTCCCCGTGACCTTCAGTCCATCGTCACCATGTCCTCTCATGCACTCTGATTCTGGCTCTGGTTCATGGGTGGTGCGCTGCAGTGTTGACCTGATGACTGCTGACTCTGCGGGTGTCAGTGATGATATATAATCCCATCGTCATACCGCTTGGTTCAGGAACGTTTGATCATAACTCACAGTACATATCATCACATGGTAGGTTCTGTGGTTTGCTGTTAATGTCGATAGTGAAGTCACATGAAGTTTGTTACATAATTAATATTCTCTATTATATACAGGATTATTTTAAGGGGTGAGCATCTCCTAAAAATAAGCTAACAAGTTAACATTCTGTGGTCAAACTTTCTTTGATCCATGTACAGCTCGTATGACTATGTGAAAAGCCCTGATAAGAAGTGTGTTGCATACTTAATAAAGTTGTTATTTGTTATGGATCTAAAGTGTGCATCTCTTAAAAAAAGAGAGTAAACATTACCATAGCAGGCGAGCCTTCTACATCTGTGTGCTTTGTGTTCAGGTGGTCTCCTACGGTGCCAAGCTGAGGTACACCATCTCCTACGTGGCCAGCTCCAGGGGAACACACTCGGACGACGCAGACGTTCAGATCATCGTAAGTCAAGTCTTCTCATGGTCGGCTGGCTCCTTTGGTCGCCGCCGTTAACCGCTGAATCCAACCCATGGAAAACACTTTTCACTGACGTTTTGTCCTCCCCTAGGGCAACGACATCACCCTGGTGGCCCGCCAGTCCTGGCAGAGGAGGCAGCAGGGAGGCCGCGAGTCCAAACGCTTTGAGATTGTCTTCAGAGAGGTGGGTGGGGGGGCCGCACATCACAGAGAGAGAGAGAGAATGTGCGTGGGCACAATTCCTGGGTGAGAACACAGGCGGGTTCTTGTGTCACAAAGGAGCTGTATCTGTGTCTCTGTTCCTGCAGTAACGGATTTTGATTCCTATCTCATGTGGTGTATAATGAAATGATACGATATTATGGTAATCATATATTACACCCAATAGGGACTGACAATGAGGCCATTGCGTAAATAAGACATTGTTTCTTAGCAATTTTTGCCTGTTTAAATAAAGGTTGATGATGATGATGATGATATATTGCTAAAAGATCTGTGCCTACTTTGTCCAGATCTGCGTGTGTATGTATATACAGTACATGTTTACATACTACGTCACTTTGCGACAAGGCTGAGAATCCAGAGAATATTTCTTGAAGTCATAGGCAGCCAGGACATAGTCTTATCTAGGCAAGGCAAGGCAACTTTATTTATAAAGCACTTTTCATACACAAAGTAGATTCAAAGGGCTTCACATAGAAACATACATACAATAAAATTAAATAATAAAAAAAAATGCATTGTAGAAAGTGCAATGTGTATAAGAATTAGCAGAAATTTTAAGCAAACATAAAATAAAATGAAGTAAGAAAATAAATACGTAAAAGAAAATAAAGGCAAAATGAAAGAAATGCATTTTAGAAATGCAATGTATTTAAGATTTACCAAAAAGCTAAAGCAAACATAGAAGTCTAGTATCCGAATATAATTTGCAAATGTTACCCTCTGGGGTTTCGCAGGAGAACTGGCAGCGTCCGGACGGCATGCCGGCCACCCGGGAGCACCTGATGATGGTGCTGGCCGACCTGGACGACATCCTGATCCGCGCGTCCTACTCCAGCGAGATGCGCTCCTCCAGCATCTCTGAGGTCAGCATGGAGGTGGCCGTGCCCAACTACAGCGGCCTGGCCCAGGCCCTGGAGGTGGAGCATTGCCGCTGCCCGCCCGGCTACCAGGGACTCTCCTGCCAGGTAACACCACGCCCAGGGTGCCTTTTCTTTTTTTTTAAGCTGGCTACTTAAAAAGTAAAAGTCCTTTGCAGTATCATATGCCATTAGTTATTGGTTCCGATTTTTTAAGGATTCAGCTTGCTAAGCAGAAGTAGCTTAATCGTTTTTGTGATGCTACATTAAAACTAATGATTGTTGTAAGGATCACTATTTTTACTATCAGTATTCCTTGTGATAATATATTATTATTAACTATACCTTTCTAAGGCGGAATGTCTGGTTCAGAAAGTCACATAAGGTACTCCCATAAAACATGGGGGGGGACTTTTACTTTGTAACCTGTCATTGTCCAGCCCTGCCGCTACCTACTACAGAACTTTGACATGAGATTCCACTATGTGTTCCTAGGACTGTGCTGTCGGATACAGCCGCACGGGGGGAGGTCTGTACCTGGGCCACTGTGAGCTCTGTGAATGCAACGGCCACTCCGACTCCTGCCACCCGGAGACCGGCATCTGCACGGTACGGCGCACTTTGAAAAGAGTCCATGACGTAGAGGCGCCAAGCCGCCATTAAGAGGTCACCTCTACGTGGGGGGGGGAAAGCAACTCCCTGTAGACTTGAATGGGCGCAAGAATAAAAAAAACGTTCTTAATGTTGATGCATAAAAAAGATTTTGGTGACCAAAAAAAATCAATGCAATTATTATAGATCAAGTCAATTAAGTAAAATATGCAAATGTTTACTGATTAACTTATTATCGTGAATGAGATCCCAGTGTGCGTTATTATATGTGTTGTCCTCTGGCTCGGTGCGGTACTTCATAAAGATAGCGACAGCCTCAGTCAGTGACGGAGTGTTTTGGTCTTGCTTTGGTGCAGAGCTGCCTGCACAACACCCAGGGCGAGCTCTGTGAGCAGTGTGCCACCGGTTTCTACGGCGACCCCACCGTCGGGACCCCCGAGGACTGCCAGCCCTGTGCCTGCCCCAACACGGACCCCGACAACCAGTAAGTCCCCGGACCCACACCCTCCCCACGAACCTCCCATCATGACAACACCCTGGATCCCGGCCCGTCTGTAGCATGCAGGCGTGTCGGGGCAGAGTTGCGTCCTTACAGCCCAGCGTCATTCACACAGTGTGGGCGTTGCCCCATTAAATCAATACGATTATGTAAAAGAAGAAGATGAACACAAAAGTACATCAGTATAAGGAGGGGGATGGTCCCATGTGTGCTCGCATCAAATGTGTTTCATCTGACAGGTTCTCCCCCACTTGTGAGATTCTTGGTAACGGAGGCTACCAGTGCACTGCCTGTCAGCCTGGTTATACAGGCCAGTATTGTGAACGGTGAGCCACACACACACACACACACACACACGCACACGCACGCACGCATGCGCGCACACATACACACAAACACACAAACACTTGAATGTATTGATGATGATTGTTCTATTATTATATTGTTTTCCCAAAATGAGACTATAATGTAGTTTAATCCATGAAAAACAGGAAGATTCACATGCATGTAAGGCTAGATCTTATCCCCTATCAATTTAGCCATATACTTTCATATAAAGATAATTCATTGTGACCAAATATATCTTCATTCCAACTAATCATTCACTTAGTTGCATCGATGATAATGCTGCCCATCTTACCGGAAAATATTTTCTACCAGATTTGCACAGGCATAGAAATGCATAGCTTGATCCTGCACGTTAACTAGCTTTCTGACACCCTATATCAGTGTACATTACACCTGTGCGCTTTTACTCATTTCATTGACACTGTTTGGTTCACCTTCACCAGCTGTGCTCCGGGCTACACTGGCAACCCACAAGAGAGAGTGAAGTGTCGTCCATTCGATGGTAAGTCTGGACTGTTGTGAACACAAGGTACCACTGTTCTGAGGTAGACATACAGATGCTGATACACAGATGTTTATTTTCCTGCATGCATGACAGGTACAACATTAAATGTACTAAGAATCAGAGTCTGAAGAGTTGTATGCAAAGTTTGCTCTCGAATACACGCAATAGCTGCAGAAATAGAAGATAGAAATAGGATAAACGACTTCCAGCCTACAGGATATAATATAACAATTAAGATACGTATATATCCATATAACATAACAATATTAATCTTAAATCAAACCCTAAAAAATACAAATAACCATTCCATGTGAGCAAGGGCAACATTCTGTTCTAAATCCCTACATTTCTTCACCTTCTCCTCCTTGTGTGTGTACCGCCCGGTCCTCCACAGCCGCAGCCTCCCTGGTGGTGAAGGTCTACCCAGAGCGGGTGCTCACCTCCCAGGGCGGCTCAGTGACCCTGAGGTGCCAGGTGAGCGGAGCCCCGCCCCACTACATCTTCTGGTCCAGGGAGGACGGACGACCCATCTCCACCAGCGCCGACAGAAGCAGAAACCGTAGGACTGCATTCTGCATTCTTTGTTACCGTTTGTTGGAGTTTTGTTGGACTATTGGACTTGTATTAGGGGTGCTAAAGAGACATGGGTTAATACATGGTAGATGGTGTATATGGTAATATATGTCATCACAGTATAAGTTATTTTACATATCTTCGGTACATTATTATACGTTACATAATAAATATACCATCCAATGGATTGAAGATGCATTTGACACTATAACACCAAACACACATCTCTGAATGTGTGTGT
>JAOSLM010000001.1:9714312-9731694 GCA_025629765.1 Eleginus gracilis | reverse complement strand
TGTGTGTGTGTGTGTGTGTGTGTGTGTGTGTGTGTGTGTGTGTGTGTGTGTGTGTGTGTGTGTGTGTGTTGTGTGCCTATCTCTGTCTGTCTTGTTCCCCCCCTCCCTCTTTGTATTAGCTCCTGAGGTGGTGGCACGTCACCGGTATGGCCGGCCTGTGGACTGTTGGGCTGTGGGCGTTATTATGTACATACTGTAAGTCAACATAATGGTTACAACACTAAAGTCTTCCTTGAATTTATCACAAATATGAAATATGAAAATTCACTTTTTTTCCTTTTTTTTTTATGATCATTGCTTCATTTCCTGTTTCAGCCTATCAGGTAACCCTCCATTTTATGATGAGACAGAAGAGGAAAACACGGATCTACACAACCGCATAATTTTCTGTCGCATTGTTGCTGGCGAGTTTGAGTTTGACACTCCATACTGGGACGACATCTCACCTGCTGGTACGGTCTTTATGCATCGAGCAATAAAAAATACAAGTGCAACCGTTTGTATAACTGCTACTTAACTTCTACCCTGCCAAGTAGTCAAGGACAATTGAGATGATGTTCATTATGTGCACTAATGGGCCATTTGGAGTTAAGGGGCTGTTTACTACATCCTTTGCACTTCATATCATGTTGTATACACTTTATATCATGTTGTATACACTTTATATCATGTTGTATACACTTCCATAGAGAATTCAAGGAATATTTCTTGCCCGTTGCCTTTAGCTAAAGAACTTGTGTGTCGACTGATGGAGGTGGACCAAATGTTAAGAATCACAGCACAAGACGCTCTGTGGCACGAGTGGTGAGCACGCACTCATGTATAATCACGCACACGGCTAACACATTTTCCTTTTCAATCAACGTGACCCATTTTTTACTTGAATAATTCTGTGCCTTGTTTGTCAGGATTTCAGGCAATGGGGCTTCGGAGAAGAACCTAAAGGACGGAGTGTGTGCTCAGTTTGAGAAGAACTTTGCCAAAGCCAAGTGGCGGGTGAGAATTCATTAACATTACTCTTCCTCCGGCAGTAAAGGTTGATAATAACAACCAAGAGCAGATACAACAGCTGTAGGTGCCAGGGAAAAGAGGAAAGGGTGGGCAATACGAAATTGCAGAGCTATATTGATACTAAGTGTGATGGAAATGTTCCCATTGAAGATAATGATGATTGGTTTATATTTCATCACAGCTATATTCTCTGTTCTTATTCTAATGTACAATTCAGTACAAAAGCACCTTTTGTATTATGCAGATATTACAAAAGGCACATGGAGTTATAGAAAGAGGCTATCATGAATAATGGAGTTTTCGATGATGGATAACGAGGAGTTAACGAGTATGTTAATGATTCTCTAATAGCACACATAACCTTAGTATAATAACATTCTGCTCTCTCCCTCCATGTGGTACCCAGGAGTTGAAGGTACTGTAGCTCAGTGTGTGAGAGGCTGGGAGGCCAGAGTGCGGGCAGAAACTCACAATCAGCCTAGCATGACTCAATACAGAAATGCAATGCGTAGTAACGCCTAGTTGTCTGGTAAACTAAACAATAGTGACTGTAATTTACTGAGCACAGAAAAAAAAGAAAAATCCATTGAATGCTAACTTTGACAGATGTAGAGATGTATTGATCATGCTGGAGGATGGTGAGGCTCTCTTCATTAGCTCTGGTCCAACCCACTGCTTCTTCAGCCTGTCCCAGAAGAGTCCCATCCACTCTGCCCCCTCTTATCTTCATAAGATAATACTCAGACATTCCGAGTGGCCTTCTTCTCTGTCCCTTCCCTGCTCCTCGTCTGCACTCATCTATTATTATACTATCGCAACCAATCGAAAACTGTGAAAACCTTTGGCGAAACCAAAATGGCAATGGTAAACATAAAGAAAAGGCTATTCATGCCTGATAACTCATTTAAGATCAGTGAAGATGAGGACAATTTGAGTGTCTACCAGACAAATCAAAGCCACAGTGGACTATTGGGATGCTCTTTTTGAAGCAGTTCTAGCCCTCTGTCATTCCTCTGAATTGGTTTTCCCGTTTCATTGCCCCATACTGTGCCTCAGTGTTCTAGTCAAGTCAAGACATACTTGACACTCTTGAGCATTTACGCAGCCAAGCCATCGTGTGGTTGGTGACAGAGGTAAGTGTAGACATGGCTTTCCTGAGTCCATGGGAGCTGCTATCTGGATCTTCCCTTACCTTTTGATATGGTCCAGGCAACTGAGAAAGAATGGTTCTGTGGGTGGTTTTATACCAAAACTCGTACGCCTATGCCCCTTGAATTGTGTAGCTGTCAGTTCCCTCTATAAGAGATGCCTCACGAACTACACCATGCCTAACCATGGTGCCTGGACAGATGTATTTTGTCAAATGCTTGTCTTAAGCGCTTCTCTGTGTTGCTTCGCTAAAAGCAACCAAGGAACGTAGCTTTTTGTGCTAGCTGTTTATTAATAAGTCAGTGTTTATGATAACCATCTCTTCCTCTGATAGTTGTGGTCTCTCTCTCTCTCTCTCTCTTTCTCTCCGCCTCTGCAGAAAGCCATTCGCGTCACAACCTTCATGCAACGGCTGAGAAACACGGAATCAGTGGTTGACAGTTCAGCAGAGGGGCAGGTAGGGGTGGAAAAGGGGGAAGCAGGTTTAGAGGGGGAGCCGCAGGGCAGCATGGGGGAGAACCAGGGAAAGGGGGAGAACGAGGGAAAGGGGGAGAGTGAAGACGACGTGACAACCAGTAGTGTCTCTTTAGAAGTAACTGTTGAAAATTCAACGTCGAGTATGGCCCAGGGGGAGGGCAGCATGCTTGATGACCCAACAAGCATTAGCGTAGGTCCATCTTTGGACATTTCCCAATCAGACACAGAGGAAAGTTTTGTGCAGTCTAGTCAGCTGAACTCTGCTCTGAAACCTAAAGAGGTGGGCGTGAATAACATCGGGCCAAAGAAAGCAGCTGATGATGGAAGTAGGAGAATGGCCGCCAATGTGGGCCTAAATAAACAGGCTGCCGATCTCAAGCCAGCCTCAGTGTCGACTACTGACCCCTCGTCAGCAGCCAATGCAGAAAAGATCCACAAAACGGCCTCCCCTGGCACTAGCATCAAAGGGAAGATCGCTGCTACACTCCATGGCAATACTAGCACCCCTGCAGTGGCTGGTGCACCCGAGAGGACTCCTGCAGTGCAGGGGGAAGCCAAAGCGGAGAGCGATGCGAGTTGGTGTCAGACTCAACTCCCAGAAGCAATGGCAATCGCTGTTGGCTCTGTCGTGCCAGGGGTGGAGGCTGCAGTGAGCGGGGATGTAGTCGCAGGGGAGAGGTTAAGGAGCGATACAAGTCCCATGGTCAGGAGGGAAAGGGATGCTAGGAAAACCGACAGGTATAGTGCTGAGTATCACCTGGAAGGCACTGGCCCAACACCGTGTCATAGTTCTTACACAACAGGCACTTCAGCTAGTCTGGGCCGCCACTCACCCCTTTACCATCCAGATGTTGGCACGGTGGGGCTAGGGATGTCGGGGGCCTACGGGAACCCCTACAGCTCCCTGTATGCAAGCGGAGGAGTTGGACTGTACGGGACGGGGCTGGACCACGGAGGCCGAGGACTCACCGGGACCGGGAGCAGCAGCAGCTCCACCAGCGACTGGCAGATGGACAGCGTGATCGAGCAGATCGAGAAGCAAATGGCCGCCGTGCTAGAGAAGATCGAGGGAGACATGCCGTCGTTACTCGAGCAAATCAGTGACTGCCCCACCGAGCCGCCGCACGCACGGAGCGCGCACGCCTCCCCGGCGACCTCTCGCGCGCGGACCTCCGCCGGCGCCCAGTCGACCACCCCTCCACCTCTTCCCACCTCTCCCAGGCCCCCACTGCCTTCTCTCCCTCACCTCACCATCCCTCCTCCTTCCTACCCTCCTCCCTTCCCGCCCACGCAGGCTTCAGGCCAGGGTGGCGGGGAGCCGGAGGAGAGAGACGGGCAAAGGGCGGCTGCTCGCTCCAGCCAGTCTCCCAGAGCCATGCCTATGGGCAAGGGACTATGAAGAGAGCACAGGCTGTGAGCGACACACGCCATCATAAACATTGGATCTATTGACACTTCCTCATTCACAATAGCATTTATGTAAACCCATTTATCTGACTCTCGAGGAAAGGTTAGCCATGGCATACTGTTTGGTTTGTTTGTGGGCTATTATTGTTTAGATAGAAAATATACATTATGCCGGTCAGTAGCTCTTCACTGCATTGCATTGCTCTCTCTGCCAGAGGGTGGATGAATAAAAAGCATTGTGTCTGTAACAGAGTTATGATTATAAGGATTATTAGACAATTGCAATATGCATAACTGTGCTGTAGGTTACTTTATATACATATAAGAGAAAGGCAATCCCTACACATGCAGAAATTGTAACAACGGCATGGTATACAAATACGAAATTTAAAGTAATACAGGGTGAAAATCCTATTATTACCAACAGGTATTTTTGTACTAAACAAGGTGATAAACCAAACAGGAGATATATTATAACTTCCTTTGTCCCTAACAAACTGTAAATAACAAAAATCCTGCTATAACTCTCTTGACTTTTCATGGCCAAACTATGTGTTTATCTGAATTACGCAAATCACCTGTCTCTTACGTATATCCTTTTTAAAGTTGATGTAGCCATTTCCTAGCTCTACCATGAAACCATGAGCTTTGAATCGAAAGACTACCTGTACATAATTATGGAGGATTTCAGCTGATCAATAGAGCTTTTGTGCTTATTGAGCTTTTGACATTCATCCTTTTGTATATGAAGTTTAATTTCTTGCCGCAAAAAAAATGTTCAATGCTTTGTATGATTAATATAAATAAAATATATATACATATTTAGACACAATCCACACTGGATACAGCCATTCCATTGTTATTTTCTTCAGTCCATCTACTATACAATTCCTCATAGCATTTGGTGTGCATTACTTTGTTTCGTTGATACTATTGGCTTATGTTACCTGGACTGTGCAATGCTCGTTTCCCACTAAAAGCTTTAAAACGTGTTGTCTTTCTAAAATTCTTTCCCTTTTGATATGTAACATATGATTAATCATGTTTTCTTCTTCAAACGTATGTGGCTCCTCTTTTCCTGTGTCTCTGTATTTGGGATGTCTTTCAATTAAAGTTTCAAAAGTGTCGGTTTACTTTGGACAATTATTATTTGTCGTCGCATTCAAAGTTAATCCATAATTCAAATCGACAGATATAATAACAACGGCGTAAACGATTTTGCCTTTGTGGCTACGGGGTATGCCTACATGTCCCATCTGTCCATGCGTATTGGACTGGCATATTAATATCTACGTGTGGGGTTCGCTTTTATTGAAATATATTTTACTATCCAATATTATATCCCAATGCTGGTATGGTAAAAATAAATTAAAATTAAAAAAATATAATTTATCCTTGTTAAAACTTACACTTGTAAATCCTCTATAGTTAAATATCAATCATTTACATTTTTAGCGGCACCCCTGACATTGATCGGTTGATCCATCGCCGTGCACATGTTGCTGCTTTGCTTTGCTATCAACTGAAATTGTGGTCCTGAGACGCTCGTGCTGGAACAGCCGGGCAGGCACTCGTCCAGAAGCTCACGGAGAGTCACTCAGATCCCGCCACCCTGTCAGACTTCTGGGGAAATCTGTAGAGTTGTCACATTTATTGTCAGATTTCTTGTTTCAATACAAAGCGTATTTTTTGATACTCCCTATCAGGCCGAGTAAGATCGGATGTGGTAAGTTCTGCACACTTGTGAACGCAAACGTATTGCTGGTGGTAGCTTCAGCTACATTGCTAAGGTTAGCTCGCCTGCTAACGGGATGGCAGAGAAAATGCTGGGTTGGTTCTGTAGCTCTTCAGCTAAGCTACATGGGCTAATAACTACGCAATCGTGAAGACAACGAGACTAGGTGGTTATTTCATGGAAGCGAGTGTTTCTAACGACCGGGAATGTGTGTCCTGCATCATACCTCCTTGACTAAACCCTCCGCTCGGCTGGGACTAGTGTTTAGGACTGGTTTGCAATATGGATGTGCACAGTAGAGGAACCTAAGTCCATTCAACAACGCACTTGGTGACTACAGCTGCTTAAACCAAACGTAGGAGATAAGACAGTAAATAACTTAACTTGCTGACCATATTTAAACTTGGCCATGGTGCACTTTAGCAAGTCCACTGTGACCATAGTCATTGTGGTCCATTTGTGTTAACTGATGGATCTGTTTACTATTGTTGGACAGTTATTGTATGCCAATAATGGCAAACGTATCACTTTCTGGGCATATTTAAAAACATGCTGTGATTTATGGAGAGGTGGATGCTGGGTTCCCCTAACATGTGCACAAGAGAACAAGCGGCCCGTTTCCTTGGGCCTTTGTCATTTGCTAGACACCCCCTCCCCCAACACTCCTCCTGCTGCAGGAATGCTCACCCCTAGCCTAATATGTCTGGGTCTACAAAGTTGGCATCATCATGGCATGTAACAGTGGCATCTGCTGATCTGTGTATATAGTGGTATCTTTATTTTTGAATGTGTATACCTGGATGTGAACGTATTGCACATAGCTCTAGTCGACATTATGATGGGATAAAAATTAAGCAGGTGCTACAGGAGGCATAGCCTGATTCAGATGAATATATATTAAATGGCAAGTTGGCCCAAGTCTGTAAGACGCCATGTGGCTTTAGTCTGCAAAGGGGTCTAGTTGACAATCTCCCTGACACAAAGATGCTGCGTTTAACCTTTCGTGTTGCATAAAATCATCGCCAGTTGCTTTGCAGCGGTGACTTCAGTCTTCAGGGTTTAGAAATTGACACAGCACTGGCACACATGGATAACTTTTTTTTGTAATCCATCATAACCGGTGTTTTTTGTATTAGCGTTAGATAGTTTCTCTACTTCATTGTTGAGCTACGGTTCCCAGAAAGCTTTGGTGCCACACATTTTCTGTCAGAGGCGGGATATACACACACTAGGGCTCACAGGCCAATGAGAAAGGAGCGGGTACAGCAGCTTCCCTTGCTGGTCCACATCTCAGCTTCTGCGTCACAGCCTCCGCCCCTACGCCCCGCCCCTTCTCTCTATCTGCCATTTTGGTTTTGTTCCCTTCTGCAGTCGCAAAGCCAACAACAAGATTACACAGGACTCTCGGCGAGACGACATAGTGACTCGACAAGATAGAGAAGACTCTTTGCCCCGTTACGTTTTTTAATTTCCCGAGCTGCGCCATCATCATCCTCCTCATCTGTTGTTTAAGTCATAAGCTGAGCGAGGTGGTTTGGTTTGAGAAGGGCCAGGGAAGGATTATTGGTAAGAAACCGATCAATGGGGAGCGGGTGCAATGCTAGTCAATCGTTTGCGAAGGTGGCTCGTTCAAATTCATAAGTTCGGTTTGTTTCGGACCGACCAGACGTCGGTCATTATGAATGTTTATATTGGCCAGTAATCGTGTTTTCGTGATGAGCATGACGACGGTGTTTTGTATCGCAGCGTGCAGCCGCTAGCTAGCCAGTGAAGTTGTGTTCCGCACTGGATGAGGCCTGGACCCGCTGGGGGAGAAGCTGTCAGGCTGCTGGGTTTCTGCTTCTAAGTTATTAATGCTCCGATCGGGTCCAAAAGTGATCCATTGCTAAATCACTTGTGTTACCGTGGTTAACGACCTGCTACTTCCATGTAGGGATCCGATTCTGAAATAATAGCTGACAGAAGCTACTTTAAAAAAGATATATATATATATATATATATATATATCAAAATGGTTTAACAGCAGCAAATCAAGTTTGAGTGAATTTTATATATGTATCGAATTTCTGCTTTTTCGAGGCCATCGAGTAGCACCATCTTTTGTTTCGTTTTATATCAAGCTACTTCCGATTTAAGTTTCATTTACGTTACTACGGACGGGTTCTTGTGGATCAATCTGAGTTTCAAGGTGTAGGAAACCGCAGAGGATACCAGATTTGATGTTATTTTGACTATTTTCTGGAATGAGCGTCATGTCGAATTGTTTGGACGTAAAATAAATGTATATCTTTTTGTTAGTTGTGCTTATAGTTCTGGTGACTTTGACGGGTAATTGCGTCTACACCTGCCAGGCATTGAAGTGTTGCTGCCTTTACCGCAGTGAAGTTTTAATGATTCAGCTGTTTTGTGGAAACTGGGTCCGCGGTGCTTGTATGTCATAAACAATACCGTTACACAGACAAGCAACTCTGTCCGATAATGAAAGGACTGATAATGCTGCTATTCATGCCTCTTCCCAGGGCTCAGTTCGTTTTCTACTAGATTTGTGCTTGGCTTATAGCCAGCCCAGCTGCTCCCCTGGAAATCCCTTCACCAACATGAAAAGGATGAAGTAGAATTTAGCTCTTCAGCTTCTTAATGTAATTTACTACCTGGAATGGAAACATAATTATTTCAACACCTTTATATTAATTTGGTTGCCTTTGTTTAGCATCTAAATACATTTATCTGATGTTACCCATCCATTTTGTTTGGGTAAAAGCTATTGATACAATACATAAACATAGGAACTGTCCAGTGCTGAGGTGTGTCAGTTGAGATACATTTTGAATGGACGTTAACTCTGGGTTGTGCACCGCAGATGTCCAGCTCGCCGCTGTCCAAGAAGCGTCGCTTGTCAGGAACGGAGACGAAGACGGAATCCAACTGCTCCTCCTCAAACTCTAAAACGGAACTGTCCCACACACCTGCCAACGTAAGCGTGACACCCGCAAGCACGGTCAACACTTTAACACACTCTAAAACTGGTACACTTATTAACTAACAAGCCTCCTCTGTCCATCTGCAGGGTATGGCTAAGAATGGCAATGATGCTGAGATCGATGAAGGGCTGTACTCCAGACAACTGTAAGTCTGTCACTGCAAACCACACCCAACACAAAGGTTATTTGTCTTCCTGGTGGAAAGACTGAATTGATTGAAATACTTTGGCCATGTCTCACACTTTGTGTTCCGCTGTAGCTATGTTCTGGGCCATGAGGCCATGAAGCGCATGCAGAACGCCAAGGTGCTCATCTCCGGCATGAGAGGCCTTGGAGTGGAGATTGCCAAGAATGTTATTCTGGGAGGAGTCAAAAGTGTCGCCGTGCACGATCAGGGTTTGGCTGAATGGAGAGACCTCTCCTCACAGGTGTGCATCCATTTTTGTCTTGCAAATTATTTGATTATTATATTATCGGCCTGGATTACATTTGAAGTGATAGAAGCTGCTCTTACTGGCCGGCAATGACCTACATTCAGCAGCGGGTGGCCACATGGTGATAGAACCATGATCTTGAGGGAGAACTCCAAGCTCTATTTTGACCCCTTTTGAATGTAGAAGTTGAATTAAGGCTACTGCATTTTAGCCTATTTAAATTGTTTGATAATTGGTGTGCAGTGTAGTAGACTGGTTGTGATGGCAATGCAATATTTGTATAATGTCATTCACGGTTTCTATTTTTGGTATGTCTTTGTTTTTGCTATGCGGTAGTTCTACCTGCGGGAGGCGGATCTGGGTAAGAACAGGGCCGAGGTGAGCCAGCCCCGTCTGGCAGAGCTCAACAGCTATGTCCCCGTGGTCGCCTACACAGGAACCCTCACCAATGACTACCTGTCTCAATTTGAGGTATTTACTTTTCGTATAACGGCAACACTGCGTTTTTCTTTCGTCCTGTGATCAAAGGCCCTTCCTTGACTGCAATGTCACTTTCATCTTAGGTGGTGGTGTTGACCAACTCAACACTTGAGGAGCAGATTCAGGTGGGAGAGTACTGTCACAGCAAAGGCGTCAAGTTGGTCATCGCAGACACACGGGGCCTGTTTGGGTAAGCTTTCTGCGCCTTCCCCCACGGGGTCAGCCGACATCCTCTGTCAAAGCCTCCGTCTACCTCTTCCACCACTGTCTGTAAACCATCTGGTGTGTGTGCGCTTTGTCTTGCAGTCAGTTGTTCTGCGACTTTGGGATTGACATGGTGGTGTTTGACACCAACGGAGAGCAGCCTCTGAGCGCCATGATCTCCATGATAACCAAGGTGGGTCCCTCCACTCGCCCTGCAGGTCCGCAGTGCTCTTTTGAGCTTCTGAAGGAGCCGATTGAGATGACTGTGTATCCGTATACTTTTGCAGGACGCTGCCGCCGTGGTCACCTGCCTTGACGAAGCCCGCCACGGCTTCGAGAGTGGGGACTTCGTCACCTTCACCGAGGTCCAGGGTATGACGGAGCTCAACGCTTGCACTCCCGTTGAAATCAAGGTTCTTGGTACGTGAGTTGTGTTCACTTAGTTCCTGCGTGTGCCGATGTATCATTGGATTCGTTCATTATTAAAACGTTTGTTGTGTTCGACAGGCCCATACACGTTCAGCATCTGCGACACCACCAACTTCTCTGACTACGTGAGAGGAGGGATTGTGTCCCAGGTCAAGATGCCCAAGAAGATTTCCTTTGTAAGTGACTCACTTTCTATTTCAAGCCGAGATGACACGATGGCGTCGCTTTGAAAAAAACGGAATGAATCCTTTTTTCCTTCGCAGAAATCCTTCCCCTCCTCCTTGGCTGAGCCAGAGTTGATGATAACAGACTTTGCCAAGTTTGACCGTCCAGGACAGCTCCATGTCGGCTACCAGGCTCTCCATGCTTACCAGAAGAAACACAGCAGCCTGCCCAAGCCTTGGTGCCGGGTGAGCGTCCACTCTGCAGCTTCTGACTCCATGATTGCAATCCATGTTGGCCACTGCAGTGTAGTTTGTACTATTGTAACATGCTGACCTTCTTGATTGGGTTTCCAGGCTGATGCTGATGAGATCGTAGCTTTGGCTAAGGAGGTGAACTCTTCTCTGACCGGTTCAGCAAAGGTGGAGGAGCTGGATGAACCGCTTGTCAAGAAACTGGCATTTGTCGCTGCTGGCGACCTTGCACCCATCAATGCATTCATTGGTGGGCTGGCGGCACAGGAAGTCATGAAGGTAATTTTTAAAACAGAAAAAGGACAGCACACCAGATCCAGGCGATGGCAGTGTGTAAAATGCATTTCCCTCTAAAGTTTAAGAGTCAACACTTCAGTTCTCCCTAATCAGTCAGGTTGTTTCAGAGTATTGTTGTCTGCATGTCAGGACAGGTCTTGTGTTGTCTTGCATTGTTCTTGTAACTGTTCCTAACTTATGTGGTTATGTCTGTTTTATTGTTCAGGCGTGCACTGGAAAGTTCATGCCCATTATGCAGTGGCTTTACTTTGACGCACTGGAGTGCCTGGCGGAAGAGGAGGGAGTGTTGCTCTCAGAGGAAGAGTGCGCACCTGTAAGTGCCAATATAAACGTACACTCCAATAATCTCACCAATAAATCAGTGACCGAAAGTGCAGCTCACCTCTCCTTATCTCTCCCCCCCTCCCCCAGAGGAACAGTCGTTACGACGGGCAGATTGCAGTGTTTGGCACCAAGCTGCAGGACGAGCTTGCCAAGCAGCGCTATTTCCTGGTGAGTCAGCCCGTTGTGAGGTTATCAGAGAAGTTTGCTTGGATTTTGTTGCTGGGTGTGCTGTTCTGGAAGGATCGGATAGAAATAGAAATCCCCAGCTGAATAATCTGGTATTTAAAAATGTGTAAAGAATGGAAAATGCCCGTAACCATTTAAGAACCTCAGAATAAAGTAATGTTGTAAATGTACCCGTTTCATCTGGCAAGCAACCAAGAAGCACTAACCCTAATTTTAAAACGCAATGCTATCAAATAGAACAGATTAAACTGTAAGCAGTCTATTATGAATCCATTGACACTTGGTTTTCTTATGTCCGACTCTATTGTCTTAACAAAACTGTTGATGAAAAATGTCAATGTTCGACCCAAAATGTCACCTTCAGGTGGGAGCAGGTGCCATTGGCTGCGAGCTGATGAAGAACTTTGCCATGATGGGGTTGGCCAGTAAAGGAGGCGAGGTCATCGTGACCGACATGGACACCATTGAGAAATCCAACCTCAACAGACAGTTCCTCTTCAGGCCTTGTGATGTCACGGTCAGTAGCATCAAACCAGTTGTCTTGACAATGAAAAGACTACCAAGATATCGTAAATGTTGAGCACAATGCTAAGAGCCTGAGCTGCTGGGATATTAGTCTCTGGGTTGAATTACATTGAACCTCCGGTTTCCTATTTGTATTATTCAACTGCATCCGAAGCGACTGCAGTTGAAGCATGGCTCAGGAGCCATATAATGTACTAAAACAAATGGCTGAGTGTGGGCTGTTGTAGTCAAGCAGGAGTAACTGATTGATGGACTATCTGTTTGGCTAGCAGGTGCAATGCTGTGAAAGTACGCTCAGGAAATGAGCCGGAAAGCCGTTGTAAACGCCACCTGGAGGATCTAGGGCTGTAGCACAAACCTCAAAGCACTGTATTGATTGACTTTTCATTTTGTCTAGCCTTTTAATTCAGAGGTCACATTTGCGGCCTGATTGCGCATTTACTCTAAGAAAGGTCATTGCATAAAAAATGCACTGTAATGGTGTTTTCAGTTCAGCTTTTATTTAAAATGTATGCAGAATATGTTTAGATCAAAACATTTTAAATCTTCAAATAAACGTATTTTGGGTTGTGCAGAAAATGAAGAGTGAGACTGCAGCGGCGGCGGTGAAGCTCATGAACCCCTCCTTCAACATCACGGGCCACCAGAATCGCGTGGGCCCCGACACAGAGCGGGTCTACGACGACGATTTCTTTGAGAGCCTCCACGGCGTGGCCAATGCACTGGACAACGTTGACGCACGTAAGGGAGTGCTCCTCAATGCCATGCACTCTGTTTTTAAAGGGTGACCTGCATGTGGTCCTCTTGCCTGGGCCTGAGAACACTCTTGATTCATATTCAAGGACTTTATTTACTTTATATTAAGTATAAAATTGGTTCCCCTTTTTGTAAATTCCCCTTTTTGTCTCTTTGTCTGTAGGTATGTATATGGACAGGCGCTGCGTGTACTACCGCAAGCCCCTGCTGGAGTCAGGTACTCTGGGCACCAAGGGCAACGTGCAGGTGGTCATCCCCTTCCTCACAGAATCGTACAGCTCCAGCCAGGACCCTCCAGAGAAGTCCATCCCCATCTGCACCCTCAAGAACTTCCCCAACGCCATCGAACACACACTACAGGTCAGTAGGCCAGACGCAGACGTTGGCACACGGTAATCGCTTTGAGAAGAACGCGCAGGGAGCGAGTCCTTCAAAGGGGTTGTGTTTTAGCACTTTCATAAGTTCTCTTTATTTTGGTACCATACGTTCTCTTTATGTGTACCACACGTACACCCTGAAGCTATGTTTGCGCTGCTCTCTAACTTGTGTCCTCTCTCCCTGTTTAGTGGGCACGCGATGAGTTTGAGGGACTATTCAAACAACCTTCAGAGAACGCAATGCAGTATCTCACGTGAGTTCCCCCCCCCCCCTCGCCCCGTTGACTTCGGGTGTTGGGGAACTATGATGGGATGGACATTGCACTCCACGGGCGAGTGGTTGCCGAAGCCCAGCAAACCCCCCCCCTTTGACCCGTCATTACTAGAGTGGGTCCACTAGTGGAGAGCTCTCGCGTAGAGAGCTGGTTGCAATGTTTTACTTTGTTGCCAAGCAACACTTGCTGAGCAATAGACCCTAGGTGTGGTTTCCATTTTGCCCAAACATTTAGTCTGGAGGAAGAATGTTCTGTCATCCACTTTGAAATGGCTTTGCAATATAGAAGAGAAGTCTGAATTGATGAGCTGCAACAAGATTGAATCTTGAGTACTTGGATGTGGGCTCGTTTATAGTTGACGTTTGTATTTTACATGAAGTAGATTCTAATCTGATGTCGCTGTGCGAGGAAAATGTGATGGACGGAGGATTTAATTTTTTCAGACAGGGCGACGATTAGCAACAGTTTCCATTATTGAAGGAAATAATTCAGAAGCCTTGGCAGGAATTCTCAGTGTAGACCAATAGATGACTTGTCCACCCACCCTGTGAGGGCTTCAACAAAAGAGTATTTGGCTGCTGGTCCTTCAACTCTACAAAAATGCGATGGAAAAGCCTGCTGAACAGTTGTGTTTGACACATACATTTAATAAATGTAATATAGTTTCACACCTCCCCAACGTGAATGTGAGGTAATTCTTTCAAAACATAAATAAAAAAGAGGAAATGCTTTAAAAGAAACAATTTGACCACGTAATGCTGTTTGGAGGAAGTATTGTCATGTTCTTGCAAAGAACGTGCCATTTGCGGGGGAAAAAAGGCATAATCTGTTCGGGTTCCAACTAATTCAAAAGATGGTGGCACCAGTGCCAACAGTAGAAAGTATTAGTCATGATCTCTGAATTGATTAGGATTGAAAGTGTAGCATATATTTAAAAACAATGCTTTTTCTCAAAGTGATTTTTGTTTTGCAAGCGGATATCACCAAATTAAAATCTCTGCGATTTGCGACCATCTGCTGCTCCGAAGACTTTTTCCATCAAAGTATCAGTCGTCGCACGCTTGGGACGGGTCTTTTGTCCCGCAAGACATTTTACTCGCGTTCTGTGTGGATCATGACATGGCCCATGACTCTGCATGCATCCACTAGCTCAATGTGGGTGATGTGCTTCTTGTCCTCACAGAGACCCCAAGTTCATGGAGCGTACGCTGAAGCTTCCAGGAGCTCAGCCCCTGGAGGTGCTGGAGGCGGTCTACAAGACCCTGGTAACGGACTGCCCCCACAGCTGGGTGGAATGTGTGACCTGGGCACGCAACCACTGGCAGTGCCAGTACAGCAACAACATCCGCCAGCTGCTGCACAACTTCCCCCCGGAGCAGGTACGCCCAGCGCCCACCCCATCGCTCCACTTCACAGAGGGTCCAAACGCGGTTTTATCCGTGTTTACTTGTAGACTGCATCGAAATTGATGCAGAGCTGTCTTTTTGATTTTACAGCTGACCAGCTCTGGCGCCCCCTTCTGGTCCGGCCCTAAAAGGTGTCCCCACGGCTTAGAATTCAGCACGGACAACGTGAGTTTCCTTGACTGCCTTGACATCTGTGCATGACTTTCAGGACACATCGTCCCTCTTCTTCCATAGTCGCCTGCTTGGCATTTCTACAGCATTAACTTTTATTACATTTTTAAACCCTTCCAGGAACTCCACATGGACTACGTCATGGCCGGCGCCAACCTGTACGCCCAGACGTACGGCATGGCCGGGAGCACGGACCGTGCCGCCCTGGCCAAGATCCTGCAGGAGCTCAACATCCCGGTCTTCACTCCCCGCTCTGGGGTGAAGATCCACGTGTCGGACACGGAGATGCACAGCGCCCACGGTTCAGTTGGTGAGGCCTTTCTCTGAACGGGGGAGCACAGACGTATCGGGGTTCTCGGCCCGGTTAAAAGGGGTGTTGTTGGTCTCCAATTGGGTCCACTGGGAGTAATCCGTCCCTACGCTTAACTATTCTGTGTTTGTGTGCACAGATGACTCGAGACTGGAGGAGCTTAAGACACTGCTCCCCAACTTGGAGTCTACCAACAAGTTCAAGTTGAACGCCATTGAGTTCGAGAAGGTAACGCCATCACCCACTGACTCATCGTACGCACGCCTCAGTTATTGTGTTCCAACACCCTGCCCATTTAAAGACTAAATGGTAATTTAATTGTTTTTCTTCTGTGGGCTTCAGGATGACGACTCTAACTTCCACATGGACTTCATCGTGGCCGCGTCCAACCTCAGAGCGGAGAACTACGACATCCCACCTGCGGACAGACACAAGGTCGGGCCACATGATCTTTGTTAGGCCCTAAACCAGCTCGGACTGTGTGGTCCTAAGATGCAGGTGTTTTAAATAAAAGTGTACACCTTAGCTACAAAAGGCCTCTAGTAGCATCCATAAGTCCAACCCTTTGTCATCGGTACGGATCCTTACTACAGCTGCTAATTTAGGCACTTTAGAGCGTTGTGCTATAGGTCAGATCAATGGCGGAGTGGTATTCATAGTGATGAGATCAGTCTAGATGATCAATCAGGTGGCTCGGGCGGAGCCACCTGTGGTATAATTAATTTAAACGCCACTGCTCTCTCCTGGGGTATAACTCAATCAAACCCCTGTCCCTCCTCTCCAGAGCAAGCTGATCGCTGGTAAGATCATCCCGGCCATCGCCACCACCACGAGCGCTGTGGTGGGCCTGGTGTGTCTGGAGCTCATCAAGATCGTCCAGGGACACACCAAGCTGGAGTCGTTCAAGAACGGCTTCATGAACCTGGCCCTGCCCTTCTTCGCCTTCTCTGAGCCCATCGCTGCCCCCAGTCACAAGGTAAGGCTTGTTGCTCTTGTGCTCACTTGCTTATGCTAGTTTAAATATGGCCATCAAACTTGTCTATTGACAAGGCTGGCTATTTTAATGACGTTGGATTCTTAAATGTCTTTTTATGGGGAAACTTCAGTCTTAAATACCTGATGGTACGTTTTGTGTAATTGAAAATCAAAAGGAAAGAGTTTTGTGGCGTTTGGTTAAAATAGGTAGATCGATCTCCTGTGATGAATCAAGCCATGCTAATACTGATGCAGTTGGCGGGCCAGTGGGCCTGCCTGCTGCAAGTGAGTTCAACTGAACTTCTCACGCTGATGGTTTCAGTGTGGGCTGAGGAGAAGACTTGTATCTAGGTCTGTCGTTCACCACACAGGATGGACTAATAGAACACTAACCTCGCTCTCACCCCTGCTCTGATGCAGTATTACGAAATCGACTGGTCGTTGTGGGATCGCTTCGAGGTGAAGGGAATCCAGCCCAACGGCGAGGAGATGACCCTTCGGCAGTTCATCGATTACTTCAAGGTAGTTTCCCCCGCGCCACACCATGTCCCTGTCATGTTTTGGGTTGACTTGTTGTGTAACCCCGCATCTTCCTTGTGTGCAGAACGAGCACAAGCTGGAGATCACCATGCTGTCTCAGGGCGTGTCCATGCTGTACTCCTTCTTCATGCCCGCTGCCAAACTCCGAGAGCGCCTGGAACTACCGTAAGTGTCCCCACTTGGTTTTGACGTGGCGACGTCTGACTCACAAGCGCGGTTTAAAAACCGAGAAGCGGAACTCGGCCGACGGTCACGTTGGCAAAGTGTCTGCTCAATGGACCCGTGGGCCCTTTTTGTAATTTACTAACTTTGGTTTCCTCAGAATGACCGAGATCGTGACCAAGGTGTCAAAAAAGAAGCTGGGCAAGCACGTGAAGGCCCTGGTGTTCGAGCTGTGTTGCAACGACGAGACGGACGACGACGTGGAAGTGCCCTATGTCAGATACACCATCCGCTGAGACACACACACACACACACACACACACACACACACACACACACACACACACACACACAC
>JAOSLM010000001.1:9260311-9270516 GCA_025629765.1 Eleginus gracilis | reverse complement strand
AAGTGAAACAGAGAAGCACTCACCACATATCCCACCGGTTAGGTCCACATAAAACAAAGAGGACCTGAAAGTAGGGAAAATCACACGACAATCAAAACTCAACTGGTTTTATTTTCTACAAAGCCCACAGAAACAACAGCTGCTTTTATCATTAGTATTAAAATCATGTGTTCTCACAGTCTGTTGGGACAGTATTTCAGGCCAAGTCTGAAGGGCTCGTGCCGCCAGCCAACAAAGACCACACCTGTATCCCCTGGAGCCCAAAAGGCCTGGGGAAGGAGAAAGAGAGAGTGGTGATGTTGATGTGCACAGTGATTAATATAGAAGCAACATTAAGAATAATATTCCGGACATGCTCTTGGATCAGAACTGTAGCAAGTGAACCTGTCCGGGCGAGATGTCCTCAGGCACACCATCCAGCACAGAGACATTGTTTCCTTCAATGTCCAACACACAGAGAACCGGGCAGCTCTTGCCAACCAGAGCCTCCCCCCAGTCTTCATAGAAGACAAACTGCTTCCCCTAGAGGAGCAGCAGGGAAAGCACATCCTGAATAAACGGTAATCATGTGATCTAAGAGTGTCAAGCTCTTGCCAACCAACACCTCCCCCTAGTGTTCATAGAAGACAAACTGCTTCTCTTAGAGGAGCAGCAGGGAAAGCACATCCTGAATAAACAGTAATCATGTGATCTAAGAGTGTCACACTCATCAGACAATGGAGGAAAATGAGGGTGTGATTTGGTCAGCATGACTTGCAAGAGACCCACCTTAGTTTTCTCCTTGGTCTCCAGTTTTGTGCCCATCTCATCCTCATCCCCTGTAGAGGATGACTCAGGAGACTCTGTCTACAAACACACATTTTCAATAAAGAACAAAGAAAGAATCAATTTAAAATTTAAGAAAACATATGTACTATTGATTTACTCCAGTGGTCATTAATAGCCTATAATATATAGCTCTAAAATAATATAACATGATAATAATTACTTGTTAAAGTAGTGAATGGTGTACCCCAATCGTGCTTACAGACCTGGAAGAATGATTCAGCCTTGGGCCTCTTCCTTTCTGCCACATAGAGGAGATGGGTCTCGGAGTGAGACCACACCAGGCAACCAAATTGTTCTATGGAGACACATTATGGTAGAGGGGTAACTGAAACGTGAATATATCTTCTGTATGTTTGTTTCTGTAGATCAGACGAAAATAACACTCTCTTCAAACAAATGTTTGAAGAGATCTCTTACCATCCTCGTAAACCTTGCCATGTTTTTTCAGTGCAGTCAAGTCAATGCTCTTGGCCTTAATGTTCTTACTCCAGATCTGATAGGGCACATAGTGGCAGGGGGCAGAGGTGAGCGACCACTCTACTTTTGTTTTACACAAAATTAGGTAAAAAAATGGGAAAGTACAACTCAGCATCAAAAGTTTTAGAGGGAAAGTTCAATAGAAATAAAGAGAACGACCAAGAACAGACATCTTCTTACCTCCAGAAACTGTTTCTCCTCTCCTTTGACTGAACATTCTCTCACCACTGCCTTCATCTCTCCAGATGGAGAATCTTTACTCAGCACCCTTAGCAGGACAAGCACATTAGAGTTCACATTAAGGTGGAACTGTGGTGAAAGTGGGAACTGGTCAATTAGGAATTAGAACTGTAAGTATAACGTACTCTCCCTTGATTTCAGTGCAGTTTCCTGAAGGTCCAGAGTATACGACCGTCTTTTCATCATGGAAAACAATGTACTGTTTGCAAAACGTAACATTCTCATTCCTCTCCAGGTCACGCTGGCTCCACTCTATAGAACATGCACAACTATGTTAATGTTTACCTAAAATAATATAATATAATATAATAATAATGTCCTATACTATTGGTTACATACACAGACATTACACGCGTACCTGTGTAAATGTTACTGTACTTCCCACCATACTGGGACGTGATTACAGGTCCCACGTCTGCTCTACTCAGAGCAGGGAACAGGCTGAGCTTTCTGTAGAGTTTGCAGATCTCATCTGGGCTGGTTATCACCTGACAACACGCAGCAGAGGAACTCACATGGCGGCTCATTGACAACAAATGCCTAACAAAAAACAATGACCTATTCATAGTGGACTGGGGCACGGCAGTAGGCTAACGATAAAGCTACTCTTTGCTAATAGGTTGTTGTTGATGCAAGCCTTTATCGGCTAGGTGAACTAACCATTAAGGGTTAATGTCATAGATTTCATATTCACGTTATGTTTTCTTCAGGCTTGTCCAGGAACTTCCTTCAGTCGTCCGATCAACACACTTTACGGCTTACGTAGCTACACATGAGACGCTAACTATTAAGAAGCAAGTTTTACAGGATTGGTCCAATGCCATAAAGTAACAACGTTCGCTCATATTTTGTTCGCTCTCTGAATTTATTCGTTCATGGCCTTCTGAGAGATGATTATTATCAAATATCCACATTTAATAACATCCATATATACTGTCACTTACCTGTGACGCCATGGTTATAGGCAAGTGTTTTGGTTGCCAGTGTGTGCAGACGGCTGATGTCTACGTGCAGCTGCTGTAGTTGTCCACTAGTTGTGCTAGTGGTATTTGTACAGACATAGATATATACGCATAGACGGCGCATTGACTGCTTCGACCCATGTCGATACGTCAATGTCGCCGCCATGTTTGAGAGGAAAGACATGCAGCCTGTATTACGTATACGTAAACAGTGGAGCTATATATTTTTTTAATGAAAACCACGATAATGTTAAGAAATGACAACCGATTGACCAATGTTACCCCCCCTTTACTTGTCATTTGTTTAGAGCATGGACCTATTAAAGAAGAGGCCACTTCTGCCCTCTTAAATATGGCTGCGACGTTGACGTACGATCGAAGGCCAATGTGCCGTCTATATACATATCTATGGCTACGAACATAGCTTTGTCAACATTTAGCGTTTGGCGCCCTCTGTTGCTTTTTATTTTATTAGTTTTAATTTTTTTATGTTGTCTTTAAAAATCTCTCTCCCCCTGTACAATAAAATACTTTTTCATGAAGCATCAACATCGGGGATAAATAGGCTGGTAGCCCTTTTATAATATTCTTTCTCTGTTTCGCTACAGGGTAAACAAGCAGCACCGCCGCGCCAGACTGCGTGTCGGGCGGTGGGTGGGGTCACAAAGAGCCAAGATGGCGGACTTTGAGGAGCCGCTGTCAGATGAGGAGAAGGTTTTAACACTATTTTATTACTCGCTAAATGTGCATTTCGTGCTTCATGTATTATTTTGATTCTAAAATAAATTGCAGGAGATGTTGTGGGTAGATACTATCCTCTTTATCCTTCGTAGTACTAACATGTGAACGTATTGTTGTCAGCTAGCGTTAGCTCAGCGCTAGCGTCTTCCAGCTACAGAATAAAGCATTTAGATGGCTATACGGCTTAATCGAGGAGCTGCTTTCCACACAGCTTCTTATGATTGAACCCGCTCGTATGCACATATGTGTCTGCATTATGCCAACCTCAATATAACCTAGTTAAATGCATCGTTAACATGGAGGACTGTACACCGTTAGGACGGTATAACGCGGTTTAGTGGGTCAAACGGATCGGTTGCAGTTTGAAGGTTTGATCACCAAACTTGGCCTCGGCTCTTGGAAACAGCTGACTGTGATACCCCAAAGATAGACTTATTACAAGTAGAGATGGAGTGTGAGCTACAGCTCATTTATGTAACACACAGTTGTGGGAGGTCTAAACTACCTTGTTTGAAGTCTAACCTACCTTAAAACTGTTATTTTTTCCTGTATATCAAGCTAACTAGTCTAACCTACACTCACACACTGTCATGTGAAGTCTGTATCAAGATATCTATTCTAATTTTCATTAACACACAGTTCTTTGAAGTCTGAATCAACAGAACTAGTCTCCCTTCATTGACTACTTTGCATACATTTCCAGGAATTTGATGACTTTATTGCTTTTGTGATTGGGAGTTAAATGCCAAAACATGCTGGAAATTATTATTGCAGATTCAGTTATCTTATTTAGTATTCTATGTTTCAACGCCTTCATAGGTCCGAATTGCGGCAAACTTTGTAACTCATGCTCCTCCAGGAGAGTTCAATGAAGTCTTCAACGGTGAGAGCCTACTGTTCCATAATTCATTCATTATTGTCAGGATACTCTCTTAGACTGAAAAGCAAGGGAATGCTTGAGGGTATTTCTTTCTTCTGTGTTGACAGATGTCCGGCTTCTCCTCAACAATGACAACCTGCTCAGGGAGGGGGCGTCCCAGTAAGTATTGCTCACTTAGCATTAGCTGCCTGGTTGATTTACTCTGTTGGCTTCAGAGCCCTCAGAGTCGATGGGACACATTATTTTTCATCCTCTCGGTCAGGCCTAATGGACAGTATTGAATTACTATTTCCGCAGCTCCTTTGCCCAGTACAATATGGATCAGTTCACCCCTGCCAAACTAGAGGGCTACGATGAACCGGTAGGTTTCTTCCTTCTAAATAAATCTGTATCCTTGAACGACGAACGTTCTCAACCTTCTCCTGTCATCTCTTTCAAGGTTCTGATCACCGAACACGGCGACTTGGGTCAGGGGCGTTTCTTGGACCCCCGTAACAATCTGTCATTTCGCTTTGACCATCTGAGGAAAGAGGTGAGCGATGTGCAGCCGTGTGAGGACGAGACGGCCTTGAGAAGCTGGAGAGATGCCTGTGATTCAGCCCTGTGTGCCTACGTCAAAGAACACTACCCTAGTGGGGTGTGCACGGTAAGTCATGCACCGATACACGTTGCACTTCATGCCGTTGGAGATGGGTGGGTGCAATATCACAAAAGCTGCAGTTGATGGTAAAACCTATGCAATAAAAGCAGGTTGGAAATGTGTTTTGTAATTAACACTTATTCATACAATTAATTTCCAGAAGAGATAATGAATCTTTTTGCTCTCTATTCTTAAGTATACTTAAAAATAATAGTGTGTCATTTCCATTGTTCCTATCATTTCAACATTGTATTTAATTTGTAGCGTACAACTATTTAGATTATGGATGATGTTAAAGCCATTATTATTTTTGTTCTCTAGGTGTATGGGAAAACTGTTGATGGCCAGCAAACAATCATTGCTTGCATCGAGGGTCATCAGTTTCAACCTAAGAACTTTTGGTATTGTGTTCTTCCTCTTTATCCTGGGCAATTGATATGCATGCAATATAACACTTAACTATATTCACTTTTGTTCTTCCATTTATATTTGCATGATTACAATCAATGGCGTGTTTCATTAGTGTAAAATAAGAGCTCCTCGCGGATGCTTTTGACACAGGAACGGGCGCTGTAGGTCAGAATGGAAGCTCACCCTCGGTCAGTCCACGGCTCATGTGGTGGGAGTGCTGAAAATCCAGGTGATTTAAACAAACTCTCGTGTACTCGTAGTATTAGCGCTTCAAAATTACAATGTTGATTTTGCCCATTGCAATTGCGATCCCCATTGCTGATAATTTTATCAGCAATGATAAAATTGAAAGATTAAAAAAACCTGAATCAATTGTTCCCCACCCCCTAGGTGCACTACTATGAAGATGGTAATGTGCAGTTGGTTAGCCACAAGGAAGTGGAAGACTCAATCCCTGTTACTGTGAGTTGATGATTCACCCATGCACCTGCAGACACGCATAAGGAATGGATTTTTATTTAGTAATGAATGATGGTTAATGTTTTGTGGGCTCTAACCGCGTACTGGAATTCCTCTGTTGGTGTGATTAATATATTTATTTTTTTCACATTTAAGAACGAAAACCAGACCGCTAAGGAATTTGTTGACATAATTGAGAATGCTGAAAATGATTACCAGGTGAGTGAACTAAGGAAAAGCACATTTGAAGAATGCCTTCGGGTTTTTCATTCTTTACTACTGTATTGGCATTCTGTGTAGGTGCTCCTGTTTCCTTTCTGTTCCGTTGTCAGGCTGTCAGTGGGGAAATACTAAGTCGAGAATGGTATTGCACACTGGTTGTGCTTCTCAAAAGCCCAGTGTTGTCAGACCAAAAGAGAAGCAGAATGCAGTGGTCATGAAAAAATAAAATATAAATTTTACAAAAATTGGGCTTGCATTTGAGAGTCGACCGTGCTTGCATGAAATATCATCTGTGCTACTTATAAAGACCTTGTATTACCGTCTCTTCCTGCTTCCAGACCGCGATCAGCGAGAATTACCAGACCATGTCGGACACCACCTTCAAGGCCCTGCGCCGCCAGCTGCCGGTCACGCGCACCAAGATCGACTGGAACAAGATCCTGAGCTACAAGATTGGCAAGGAGATGCAGAACGCTTAGCGCAGTGAAGGCAGGCTCTGGCCCGAGAGATGGGACACTCTGCTGGGCCACAACGCATCTAGACATGTTCAAGGACTAACCAAAGCAAATATACATCAGTATGGGGCAAGGAATACAAGAAAAACACACAAAAAAAAATCAATGTTAATCACAAGATTTTCAGACTGTTTGGCACAGGTATCCATCTATTGTAAGGGAACTGTGGTTTTGGATAACATCAGTGTTTTTGGAGAAGGTTCTGTGCATCTACGTGGAAGGGGAGACGACTAGAGTCAGCGTAAAGGGAGTGGCTCGGGACTGCTACATAAAAAAAAATAAAGATGATTCTCTGATTGAAGGAAATCAGAATAATCTGCCAAGAATTAGATAGTCAACGGTTGCTCATGTTACAAAAGCATTATTAGAAAGTATCTTACAGGGCAGCTGTTAATTGTAAGCACAAACTCCTGTTACCACAGTTTGTTATTTTGAACAGGAATTATTATCAAAATGTATTTATTATTGAAAAAACCAACTGAGGAATGGGAAAGCTTGTTGTTTGACATGAACATTTGAAACTCTCAACCTGTCCTAAACCTAGTATCATGGCATAATGGAGATGGATCAGTTAGACAGTGTTGATCAAATTGACTATTTTCTGATGGATTTATAGACTTTTTCTTTCATCTGTAGCAGGCAGACCTTTAGCGAAGCTCTATCCCTGCACAGCAGCGTCAGTGTTTGTTGGCATCCGCGGGGCAGAGGAAGGGTTTTCTTTTGTGTTTCTTACTTCTCTGCTCTATGCATTTCCCATCCACGGCCTACAAGCACTGTGAGGGCAGAAGTACAGTGAAGGCTTCTCTGCCTCCAATCCACCATCCGTGTGCTTCTCTCTCTCTCTCATACCTTGGCAGTGTAACCTTTATTGCTGCAAAGCTTTTCCTTTGTTGAAGGGAAACATTTACCAAGATTTATTTGCCAAAATCTCTTTCCTATGGTAAAGAACTCCATAATCCCTCCCATGTATGCAAATCTATATTTTAATACACTAGCTTCCGTTTTGAGTCTTAAAATATCCCACTGCAAACTGTGTTTAACCAATAAGAGTTTCTTGTGTAAATCTATGCCAAGCGAACATTCAGTTTTACCATGTATGGTGAAAGGCCAGATCAACGGTTAAAAAATGTGTTACATTTTAGCTGTATATGCTGTTTTCAACCCTCACACTATATAGTAAGCTGTGTGCCGAGCAGTCACAAAGTTAAATACTGTACCTCCCCATTCTGTCCAGCAAATAAATGGATCGATCATGATGGGCTGTACTCGATAGTCATTTTCTGTTTGTAACATTTACTTCATCACAGGTTGACATACTCCCAAGCAGAGGATATTATGCTTATATCTGCTTATTTTTCTGATTCATAACATATATAATACAGAGTAGTCACTGATCTTTTTGTCATACCAACATAAAATATTACAGTTCATCACAATTTAAATTCATATTAATGGACAATAGTATTTTACATATTTTATTTAATTATAGCAAATAGAACAATAGTGTTTGAAATAGACAATTGTCTAGGTGGTGTTTGATAGAAACTACAGAAATCTGTGGATTATCCAAACAGCATATAAAAGGGGGTTGGTCCCTTTCGGTTTAAAGGAAAAACAATATCCCTGAATACCAAAATTACTATTTACATTACATTTAAAAGCATAGTGCAAAGTGTTCTCAAAGGATTCAGTGTATTCATGACTAATGCGGTTGGAATTAAATGGGGGATACACATGGAATCATGCCATTAATTACATTAAGAGAATTCTGTGAACTAAATTATTTACAGGAAAGGGTTAGTGTTCATAATGTTGTGTTGTAATGACCCATTTCCGAAAAGTTGCATCAGGATCATTACAATAAACAAAACAAAAATTTAAGTTACATGTCAGTAGTAACTTAAAAGCAGTAGTTAGGTTGTATAAAAAAATATGAGCTAACGTAGGCTACACATACAGCATATTTCCTATGCTCATCTTCTATTGTACAGTGAACACTAAAAAGTTTCAGAATAAGAAGAACGGTGTCAATTAGTAATAAAGCCAGATCGATTTAGAAATCCAGTTTAAGATTCCTGCAGGCTTTAGGCACACTTAAATTCCATAGGGTTGATATGTTGAGCAACAAATATATTGCAAGGTTTGACCAAATAAACATAAATCAAAGAATGCAATCACACATTGTCATAAAATAATCCAGAAAATAACTCATTTGAAGTAGTATAAAAAGTACTTTTTTCGATTCTTAAGTAAACCAAAACAGAACGTATAGCAGAGAGTATATCATAAAAGTCCATTCAAACCGACCAAATTAAGTTGAGTTGTTAACGTAGAAGACCGTCAGTGTATAGGCTCAGTTTTGGTTCCACGTCGACGCAACGCAATGACCACACAGACACTGGTTCTACGTCGGGTTTTAGTGAGCGGACCATTCACAACCCTTTCTGCTGCATCGCCTCGACGCAAGGTTAACATTTTTGGGAGGCACACGTCAGGCCCTTGCTGTGTACGCAAGGACGTAAGGGGTCCTTAAACTCCCTTGCGTTGCGTCGACGTGGAACCATTACTTAAGTCTTAACTTAAAGAAACATAAAAAAACAAACAAACAAACTAATCTTTTAGTAGATGAGGTTCCTTTGCAGACTTGACTGGGGTCATAATCACACTGAACAAGTGCCTGTTGGCCTTGAAGTTGCAGTGCCTCAGCTGCTGGACGAACACACCAAGTCCGGCTCTTTGGATCCTTCCGGCCCGTTGCCGTTCGGCCCACAATTACCCGTCAGCTCTGGGAAGACGCTGCCCCGGGCACAGGGGCCGGGGGAGCCGGGGGTCGGACTCATTCCCGGCCTCTTTGGGGGGATGGGCGGCGGGTAAGTCCTCTCCGAGCGAGGGGTGAGGGGCGAGCGGATCCCCGGGGACAGGGGCCCCGATGACGGGGACCGTCCTCCGCTGGGCGAGCTGGCCAGGTTGCGGTAGTCCGTCCCGAACGGGGAGCTGCTGATCGGGGCCAGCTTGACCCCGGCCTGCTGGCTGGTGAAGCGGGACAGCACCTGGGTGACGGTGTTGCGCGCCAGCTGCTTGGCGCTGCTGTTCTCCGGCGGGGGCGGGACGGGCGTGGTGGTCGGCGATAGGTCCCGGGGAGACAGCGGGGCGGAGCCGCTCAGCTGCTGCTGCTGCTCCAGCTCCGCCTGGCTCTGGAACTTGTGCCGGGCCGCCTGGAAGCGCTGGGTGACGCTGGCCTGGTAGGGGGACTGGTGGGAGGGCTGGTGGAAGCCCGGGCTGCCCAGACGCTTGGCCAGCACGGGGGAGGATATGGGGGAGGAGGAGAGGGAGGAGGACGCCGTGCTGGAGGGCGAGTGCGGGACGAGGTGAGGCGAAGGGGGTAGAGGCGAGTGTGGCGCCGCCGCCACGCCGTTCTCCACCACCGCTCCGTTCTCCGACGGTTTCCCCTCCGGGAGACACTCTGTGTCTTTCGGAGCATGGTGTCCGTTGACCTTTGACACCTGGTCGGTTTGGGAAGAGACGCTCGGCTCTCCGTCGGGCTCTGTCTGAACGGCGGCGCAGACCGCCGGCGCCTTGGGCGCCGACTGCTTGATCTCCCCCGCAGCCTCCCTCCCGTCCCCCTCCCCCTGGTCGCCTCCCTCTCCTTCCTCTCCTCCTCCGCCCCGCTCGTCCAGGCGTCTCCTCAGCTCCTCCAGCTGTCTCTCCAGCTCGCCGCTCCTCTCCTCCTCCCTCCGCAGCGCCGCCATCATCCGCTCCCGCTCCGCGTCACAGCGGGCCGACTCGCTCTCGGCCCGGGCCTCCAGCCGGGCCGCCCGGGACCGCTCACC